>BROG01000230.1:605000-985896 GCA_030159075.1 Atrina japonica | reverse complement strand
ATTAATGACGAAATTTCTGTTGAAGGACGTTTTAGTGTTGGACAAACCCTAGCTCACAGTACATACCCTCTGACTGGCTACTCTGATGTGGAACTATTCTTCATTGAGAGTACAAATTATGATTTAGGATTCGGATCAAATTTACTTGCTAAAGTGGGCCACTTTACAATTCCTGCAGAAACCTAAGCAGATTTTTAAAAAACATTTGTCAGTTAAATATCGGAATGCGGATAGTCACATCTAGAGTAGATGTTAATTGGGTTTTCTCCCCAACATTAACAGTTGGCTACCACCATATAACATTAAAACTTGTTTAATGTGCTGTAAAGCACAAATACATACAAATACACACACACACACATGCATACACACACTCAATATATATATATATCTCAAAAGAATATAATACATGCAGCGGGTAGGTCAATAAATTTCCTAAACTGTATTAATAATACCGATTAATATTTTCTACACAGTGGGTTATTCTGTGTGAAAAATTCTTGAAGCTAGCTTGGGCAAGTTCTTACA
The DNA here is from genome assembly GCA_030159075.1 of Atrina japonica. Classification (NCBI taxonomy): domain Eukaryota; kingdom Metazoa; phylum Mollusca; class Bivalvia; order Pterioida; family Pinnidae; genus Atrina; species Atrina japonica. The sequence continues at coordinate 985,368 of BROG01000230.1, read as the reverse complement.
TACTTGGATGTGGATATTCCTTATGCAGCAATGTACCGGGACATCAGGATAAAACTTTTCTACGTGTGTAAGTATGTTCCACGGTAGACGATAGTTTGTACTAGGTATGATATTTCATTATCTATATCAAATAAACAAATATAGTACATAATAATATGATTATAGACATACAGAAAGATAAAATAATGTTGATGCTATATACAGATTTCCAAGTACATGTATATACATATTGGGTACTATCATATGAGTGGTGATTTTTTTACTATCATATATGTGTGGTGATTTTTTACAGCGTAATCTTTACAATGCAGCGGAAATCACAAAGGAGAGCTCGGTCAACTTTCAAAACTCTGGGACACTAACATGGAAGAAAGAAGAAAATGGACTTTGTAGTCTGTATGCATAGGTTTTAACTAAACTTTCTTAACATATAGTAACGCATATACATTTGTATAAAATCAAAGTGAATAAAATACGCCAGAAAAAATGTTGAAATGATTAATCTCTAGTTATTTTGCTTTTATCCGACTCGCACGCAAGATGAAGAAAGGAAAAAGATACGATTGAGATACACAGGATTGTATTCTACAATTAGCACAAATCATATTAGATATGTAAGATATATGTAAGTATATATATATATATATATATATATATATATATATATATATATATATATATATATATATGTTCACTTTATTTGTATATTGCCTCATAAACATTCTTTTTATCTTTGCATCTGTGATTTCTATAGATAATACAAAAGCATAGGATATTAACACATTTGTATCTGTGATTTTATAGATAATAAAGAAAGGTGTAGAATATTAACATATCATCTTATACTAAAGTAATATTTGGCACTGATAACACCATTTAAATTCGAAAATTTTCTAAAGCTGAGATAGTCATTTTTACAGTGGTTACGCTTAGACGGATTTCGGCTATACTTTTAGAGATATTATTTGGCCTTGTATGATACCACTTTATCGTTAGAAAATACACATACTTTTCAAATTGGAGCTCAACTGATGAAGTCTAATTGACAGAAACGATATCGTCTTGAGCATTATAACTTTGGTATTATGCTTATAATATTTATATGTGTATCTGTGATTTCTATAGAGAATACAAAGGCACAGTATATTAACACACTTTATCTGTTTATTTGTGATTTCTATAGATAACACAAAGCGTAGTATATATATATATTTTTTATTTATTATTATGGCATTTGGTCAGGTTTTTCACAGCAACCCCTACAACTCCACCTGGCTAGGGAGTACGGGAATATCATATATTTGACCAAATACCAAACACACAAATATACACACATAGAGATAGGAACATATACATAAGAAAGAAAGGATTTTCACACACATTTTCACAACAAAAAAAAAAAAAAATATATATATACTGGTAATATTGTTAAGGAACAATATTAACATGAAATCATTCAATTATTAAATTACTGAAATTTCCCCATTTTTTTATTAAACACTTCATGCTTCAAATTTTTCATACAGTTATATTTGTCTGTCCGGATGTAATATTCTATGTACTTTTTAGCACCATTAAAATGAGGAATGCAATTATTATACTTTTGTTTGTAAATATATTTTTTAACAAGACATATAATCAAGTTGATTGGTATGTTTGATTTTGACATTTTACCCAGAATAACATCAAGTACAATTTAAGTTAAACTCTATTTCTAGCTGGTTTTTCATCCAGTTTGAAGTTAAAATCCAAATTTGTGTTATTATAGGACAATACCAAAATAAGTGAACTATAGTTTCAGAATGTTCCTTACAGAAGCTGCAAACATTTGAGTCTGCTATATAAAAAGAATTTGTACCAATAATTCGATGAACAATTCTGTAATGAAACCATCTTAAATTTATATCAGTAAACAAATTGACTAGGTTATTTTGTTTTTGTCACCAAACTGGCTCAGGATAAAAATTCAGATCACGTTCCCAATTCCCTTCATGTTTTGGTCTACTACTGGAATGATTGATGAAGGTGTCATAAATGTGTTGTTTTCATAAGAATTTGTATAAATCTAGGCCGGAATGGAAAGCTTGTGTGCCAGTGGGTCATGTCAACAACACCAATTATATTCCTTACACAATTCACAATACCATAGTATAAAGTAAAGGGAGTATTTAACATAAACTTATCACAAAAATTAACATAATTTGATATTTCACCATTCTCATCAAATAAATCAAAGATATATACAACACCTTTTTCAAACCATTGTTTATAATAAACAACTTCATTATTTATTTTTATATGTTCGTTAAACCATATAGGGTGAAATAAGAAATGTTCATCAGCATCAGTGATATTTCTAAAATGATAAAAAGATTTAAAAACATCACGCCAAAACAATTTTTTTGTTTTCAATGCTAAATGCATAAAGTAGGAAGCATCAAAGTTGAAATGATATTTGAAATTGTTTGGTAATGTGTCACACAAAAGAGTGAACCAAGATGATTCAGACGAAATACAGCAATGTACGGCGGATCCAGGTAATTTTCAAACTTTCAATGAAAGAGTTAATACAAATCATACGAAATCCCCCCTTTGCATAATCTTGTATCACAATTTTCCTAGCAATTTTATCATTTTTGTTTTTCCAAATAAATTTATAAAAAAAGAGTCTCTAAATTTCTAATATATCTATTTGGATTAGGTAAAACTTATAAACAAATGTGTAAGTTTCGGTAATATTATTGACTTTACTACAGTTATTCTACCTGCTGTACTTATAAGACGTCTATTCCATGATTTTATAATATTTTCTATATCTTTCATTTTATTTTCATAATTTTAAAGCTATCATATTCTCAAGATTTACAGAAAAAATAATTCCAAGGAATGTAAAGGGTTCCTGTGACCACTGTAGGTTATAATCATTATTTATATCAACATCATTATTTATCAAAGAACCTATCTTTATACATATTGTCTTATGGTAATTGGGTTTGAGACCTGAAAATTTTGAAAACTGGTCTATAAGTGACAATGACGAGTTCAAAGAGTTTTCACTTCTATCAAGTAATATTGCTGTGTCATCAGCAAATTGAAGGAGTTTGTACTCGTTATTTTTTATAGTTATACCCTTGATATTTCTGTTTTTTCTGATCATTGCTCCCATGATTTCAACACACAGTAAGAAAATATAAGAAGAAACTGGGTCACCTTGCCTGCAACCACGCTCTATTTTACAGTAAGGGGACGTAAAGCCATTTTGTAATATGCATAATTTAAAATTCGTGAAAAAAATATTTATCCAGCGTTGAATGTTTTCTCCAAAATTGAAAATTTTTAGAATGTTTCTTATAAATTTCCAATATACAGTGTCAAAGGCTTTTTCAAAGTCTACCATTAATATAATTCCAGGAATATTATTTTCTTTATATGTATACATAATATCATATAAAATTCTAGTGTTTTCACCTATATATCTCCCAGGTAAGAAGCCTTTTTGATTTTCGTGAATAATTTTAGGTAAAACTGATTTCATTCTTTTTTGCAATTATTCCTGACAAAATTTTGTAAGTTACGTTCAATAAAGATATAGGTCGCCAGTTTTTGATGTATTCTCTAGGTTTATTACCTTTGGGAATAATAGATATTACACCTAACTTCTGTGATGGTGATAACTCTCCTTTATTAAAACTACAAAGAAAGGATCTGTAAATAAAATCACCAAGGTCAATCCAAAAGAATTCAAAAAAATTCAGCACTGAAAGCGTAGTATATTAACACATGTGTATGTGTATCTGTGATTTCTATAGATAACACAATGGCGTAGTATATTAACACATTTTATCTGTGTATTTGTGATTTCTATAGATAACACAAAGCGTAGTATATATACATTTGTATGTGTATCTGTGATTTCTATAGAAAATACAAAGGCGTGGTATATATACACATTTGTATATTTGTATCTGTGATATTTATAGATATCAGATATAGGCATAGCAAATTCAACATGAACTAATGTGATGACATTTAAAAAATATTGATGTGTCAAATATTGCTAAAACATCATGGAATGATGAAAAAGAAATATGATAAACAAAGTAAAGCTATTAATAAATTTGTCTAGTAACAATGACTATAGGATATTTGTAATATTGTCGTATTTCATTAATTAGATTGTGGTCAAGCAAGATGTGAGATGGATAGTCATTTGAATCCTGTAACATGTCATTGTCAGAGTACCTAGGCGTTATTTAATCAAACATTGATCTTCGTCAAAGGCAGAAAGTGCAATTGTAAGTTCTGATAAAGAAAATACCCCCTCACTCTCTCTGTCTCTCTCTCTTTCTGTCTGTCTGTCTCTCTCTCTCTCTCTGTGTTTGTGTGTGTGTGTCTGTGTTTGTCTTACTAATGGTATAACTCCACAAAAGCACCTAATTTATTGTTCAAAACTATTTTTATGTTACTTCAGACGCCTATTTGAGCTCTTACTTAAAATGCGCACAGGACCGAAAGAAAACAAATGGTACGAGTTAAAATAAACAGACAAAATTATGAATATGAATATGGGAGTTATTACTGTGAAAAATATGGGAGATATAAAACGTCGTCGGATTTATAAGCGCATTGCATAAGTATTCATAATGCCGCAACATATACTATATACAAAAATCCCTTTGTCCATAATCGGTAAAACAAATTTAACAAGGTTTGTTCTTTTGTAAATCTGAAATCTACTTCAGATAACTCTAAAATTGTAGTCTTGGAACAAGCTGAGCATCAATATGTGGTCATCATTATGTGGTCATCAATATGTGATCTATTTCAGTAAATTACACCGACATACAGGAACCAGTTTATTGTGGAACGCAATTTGATAAAGCCAAATGCTCAAAACTAACTGACTAATGTTCCATTCCAGTGTCCAGGAACCAGTGGCTTTTGTCCATGTAAGTTTTCAAGTCATCTTATTGGTCCACTAAATAATGCTTGGACGTTCTTTGATAGAAACAAGTAAAGTGAAATATTTCCATTATATTTGTATTCAATTCTGTAATTTTCTAAAGTACAGCTTATAAAGGGGCGGTCATAGTCCAATCCCAGATGTTTTGACTGAAGTTTTCCCACAAGGGTCATGTAACTAACCCTAATACAGATTCTGATATGTTATTGCAATATAAATCGAACTCTATGATGTATGCATTTTGGCTAAATCACATGCAATGCAAATTTATCAGAAAAGCAATAACACCAATAACCTCATACACATGTTTGAGACACAATTATTTCAAACATTGTCTATCTTACATAGATGCAGATGCTGCACTCCACAAACACGTTGATGGAATATCCCGACAATATAAGACCAGACTGCACTTTTTACCGTCTCTTGATGTGGTGATGATGTTGATGGTTGGAGTATAGATCTGTTTGTGGATGGATTGATAACCTATGATCAGATTTCTACAGATGACATCACTATAAACATTCGTTTTATCATGCCACAGACGATAACTTCGTCAACCACGTCTAATTTTAGACAAATGTATTCACTAATTTATGTAACTATAATAATTTATAACATACTACGATTGTCACCAGTAGCTATGTGAACTATTTTAATATTTTAGTTTGAAACTTTAGTTATATATCTGTGTACATTATTTATTGTTGAGAGAGAGAGAAAGAAAGAGAGAGAGAGAGAGAGAGAGAGAGAGAGAGAGAGAGAGAGAGAGAGAGAGAGAGAGAGACTGCCATTTTGATATGTGTTACTGCTACCTGTACACGTGTCACACGTCACACGTGCTGTTTAATCAAATCTATACGATCATGATCCGAGTTATATTGATTTTGTGTGGTACATTTTAGGATCAGGTTTTAGGGCTCTGAGAGAGAGAGAGAGAGAGAGAGAGAGAGAGAGAGAGAGAGAGAGAGAGAGAGAGAGAGAGAGAGAGAGAGAGAGAGAGAGAGAGTAGAAAAGATACAGGAACAGCCAGACAGGGACAGAGATATATTGATCTAGATGTGATATCAGGCCTGTAATTAGAGTAACTTGTTTATCTTTGACGTTAAGTGCCAATTGTAATTCCTACTTCAGAAATCATATTCTAACATCCATTAAGTGTATGGATTAGATTTAAATCAATTCTGTGTTATGATAAGTGAAAATAAAAAAGTTTGCATTTTATTTACAAAAATCTTTTTGTTCTGCCTTTCCCTTTATTTATAAGTGAATTAATCCTTATTTACAAACGAAATCACACACTGCACACGTTTTAAATCTCGCGATAAAAAAGTTATCTAACTAAATTCAATCTTCGCTGACATAATATGAAAAGTCATCGAGAATTCAGGGTATAAGAATAGAATATTTATTATACAGACGTTGTTGGAAATGTAGCATTTTATCTCCGCCTTAGAGTTCAATTGAATTATTTCTTTCAACAGAAGCCAGATTGACCCTGTCATCAAGGAGACACTTGATAACATTCACAGCTGCACTTTCACCTGAGTTTTAATGTAATCCTGTCATTACTTCATTTACTGATTTTAAGCACGATCAATTACGACGCAAGATGGAACAAATTTATTTTGTAAATTTTATTTTCCTGATGCTGATTACAGGTAAGTAGTAAAATATTATCAAAGTTAAGCTTATTTTAATTTCGAATGATAGCATAAAATATGAATATTAGATGGAAGCGAGACTTGCATAAAAAGAGGTTTTGGAATTGACTACACTATGGTCCTCATTTCTTTAATCAATTTAATTTTTTCATTCGTATTTTAAAATTTCGATTAGTATTGAATTTATAGAAGACAAGAAACTGACATCTAAAAAATAACCTTTTACTAGATACTACGTGTAGTGTACATGTCATTGCAATAGTTATGTTGCTGGTATGTACCTTCATTCGTGTTGTCTAGTTAAAATGATTAATGATTGTCACAATCGATGGCCATACAGAAACCATTGTGAAAATACCATGGACACAACAACAACACATCTAGAAAAACATCCATCAAGAAAAGGTGTCCTTTTAGAAAATAATATGTCAATTACTGAATGATAATGAAGATAATAATAATAATAATAATAATAATAATAATACCGGTAATAATAATAATGTGGATCATCATCATCGAAATTTTTGCCCGATGTCAGCGGAAGGGGCATTCATGGTAATATTATTAGTACGGTGGTATATCTTGAATGACTTAATAGTCTTTTATTTGGTGGTCCAACAGTCTCACCAAAGTAAAGTAGTCCAAACAAGGTACATTCAATTCCATAAACAACGTTAGAAGATTTTCAATCCAGATGATCCCAGCTTCTGGTATTGTTAGTTATTAGTAAATCACAAGATTTACAATTTTGGACAGAACATTAAGAAAAAGGAGGTACATTTTTTGGAAACGAATCGTCAAAAATGTGAACGAGTCGAATCTGACATTGTTTTATGGGCATACAAGCATTATTATGTCTGAATCAGAATCAGTTAAATAAAATAAATTCCCTGAGACAACTGAGCACGAAATAGTATCGGCCAGTATGTGGTCGCCTTTCACCATCAAGAAATCTTACATACCACCAAGAAGCTAAAGAGCAGGAAAGCTCCAGGTCCAGATAACATTCCACCAGATGCACTGAAGAATTCACCAGAGACCACAGCAGATATCCTTGCCAGTCTTCTTCAAGCTTTGTGAAAAGAGAAGGAATTGCTAGAGGAATGTAAGATGGAGTACACAGTCAAGCTTCCTAAATATTATAAACATAATACCAAAGTTATAAGGCTCAAGATGATCGTTTCTGTCAATTAGACTTCATCAGTTGAGCTCCAATTTTAAACAGATTTTCTAAAGCGGAAGTGGTATCAGACAAGGCCAAATATAAAAACTAAACGTACAGCCAAAATACGCCAAAGAGTAGCCATTATAAAAAGATGGCTATCTTAGCTTTAGAAGAATTTAGAATTTAAAACACGCTATCAGTGCGAAATATTACTTTAGTGTAAGATTATCAGATGGTACGGAAATTCCAGGTACTAGGTTTATGTATACCCTCGGGGACGTAAACGGTCCTAAGAAAGGAGACCGTAGCGACTGCCAAAACTGGAAAGGAATACATTTTCTCTCAATATCAAGCAAGATACTCTCACATGTCATGCTGGAGAAGATTAATAGGGTGGTGGGCACCATATAAAGAGTGGAACAATCAGGTTTTAGGGCAGGAAGATCTTGTACAGACCAAACCGCTACACTTCGAATCATCATCGAACAGTCCATTGAGTGGCAATCTCCATTATATGTCAACTTTATAGACTTTAAAAGGGCGTTTGACATGGTTGACAGGACGTCCATCTGAAGCATATTGCGCCATCATGGTATCCTAGATAAAGTAGTCAACGTCATACGGAGCATGTACAATAATACATCCTGTCGGGTCATCCGTGAGATGAGTCTGTCGCAGCCTTTGAACGTTAAGGTGTTAGACAAGGATCCGTGCTTTAATCAATGATTTTCTACTTGGTAATTAATGAGAACAGCATTAGACAGACCAAGAGGAACCCAGTGGACCTGTGCGTAGAGGATCTGGGTTTTGCTTATGACATTGGGCTCCACTCGCATTCCTAATGGCACATACAAGATAAGATAGAGTCTCCAGACTGTTGCCAGACGAACTGGGATAGAAATACACTCCAAGAAGACAAAGAGTGTTATGATTCATGCAGCTCAGAATACCCCTATCATTTTAGGCGGGGAGGAGGTAGAAAATGTAGCCCAGTTTACTTACCTAGGCAGCATTGTGGGTTTTGCAGGAGGCATTGAGGAAAATATCCTAGACATGCGTTTGTCACTCTGAAACCCATCTGGAATGGTAGAGTCATCCACCTGAGTACAAGGTAATAATTCTTTCACTCTAATGTCAAAACATTGCTTTATAGTGACGGCCCTATGTCCCAGAAGGGATGAAGAGGATTAAGTAAGTAAGTAAGTAAGTAAGTAAGTAAGTATGTGACCCCGTTAGACTCTACAGAAGGACACCTTTTTGACAGTATGCTATTTGGTACTTTATGATTCATAAAAAAATTTCGGTAGAAAATATGGTGAAATAATTTATTTCAAAATATTTTAATTCTGTGAAAGAACACCATCAACGGGCGGAATAAGAAATGCAATTACCCCAATTCAAAAGGTGTATAAATAAAAAGAAAATAAACGTTGGAAGTCTTGAGAAAAATTCATTACATTTGAAGAATCTTTTGAACCTTGAGATATTTGTGATTTGAAAATATGATTATAATGATAGCAAGTAATTTTTTTCAGTAATTTTTGTGTAATGCGAATATATGAAATAAAATAATGCTATTACAATATTTTCAAAAACAGCAAAAATTAGTCTGTATTAGTTCATTTCAGACATTTAAATCATAATTAAGTGAAAACAACTTTTTCAAATCATTTACAACAAAAATAGTCGAATGTTTCAACGGCAAAACAAAGCAAATTACAAGTAATACATTAAAGGGAACAATTTAATGATGGCAGAGAGAAATAATTCAAGCTTGGTGGCCGTTAAGCGTTTAGGAGTGGCGATCGTCACGCGCGCGCACGCACACACGAACACACACACACACACACACACACACACACACACACACACACACACACACATATATATATATATATATATATATATATATATATATATATATATATATATATATATATATACTGCATTACACCTGTATATAACGTGTTCTGTAGAAATTGCTCTCAGACCTTTCACATGACATGTGCAATATTTACAAAATAACAGGGTCAGATCTATATATTTAAACTACTCTAATCTGATGTCATAATGATGGGCATGTCATAGTGTATAGACTATATTTCTTTTTTGATTGTCCGACACAATACACAACTTATTGGATTTTCTTGTTCAGCATCTGTAAATTGGTGATATGAATGACAAGTACTATATAACCCTTCGTAATCTGTGGCTGAGAAAGCTTTATGAAAAGTTAAATTAAACCTTTTTTGTGTATGACCATGTTCATGTCTATATTGAATGCACTCTGTTTCTTTTGGCTTTTACATAAAGTATATCTTTTTGAATCGTGCGAAACATGTAATACTGTTAAGCGCATTACCTTTTTTAACCTTAGCAATATGTAGCTGTTTATTACTTACCAGTCTGTTTTGTCATTACTCTATATAAAATGTGAAAGAAATTAAGTTAAGATCACAACAAAACTGCTACAAATTATATATATATATATATATATATATATATATATATATATATATATATATATATATATATATATATATATTATATATATATATATATATTTGTGTGCGTGTGTGTGTGTGTGTGTGTGTGTGTAAAACTAGTGTCATAATGTATTTAAAATCTTTATATCTTATTTTGAATTACAGCGATAACACGTATGTTAGTATTTTCAGGCGTAACAGACGAACCATCAAAATAAGGGCACCAAACTGCTAATTACAGTGAACTCCGTCAGCCAATAACTCGCAGTTAAAATAACAAAGATGTTTATATTCTGTCACCAAGTTACGGGGTCAAAACAAAATGTCATAATCTGAACTCCGTCTACATGAACTGATTAAAGCTGCAAATGTTATTAATATTATTGACTCCTCGATAGGAACGCGAACATTCTTTTGTAGAGAGGTTTTCAACGGAAATATCGAACAATATGTCATGTTTTGAGAAAGAAAAGTTTAATCTGAATTCAGTGCTTGCTTAATTTCATTTATTATAGTATCTAGGCGCATATATTGACGAAATGTACATGACTGATTCAGTCTTATGTAAATGAAATAGGATTTTATATGATAAATGGAGTATTGTTCTGTTTCCTTTTATGTTGATAACAAGAAAGGCAACTAAGATTATATTTAAGATACTTAAGATATTTAAGACACTAAGACACTCTAAGTCGTCCTGAAATTGATTTCACACTAATCAAACTTTTAAATAAATGAAATATTCCTGTATTTAACATTTGAAATTCAGATACTCCTATGTGTTCATGATTATATTGAAACGATAAATGAAAATAAATTTGACGGTAATGTAGTACGTGATACAAACTGTATCTTAATATGAATGATATAAATTATTTGACATATTTTTCAGATTTTTGTGAATCCACATGCAAAGATAAGTTTAGAGTTAATCCAGATCATTCAGCCTGTCTTGAACGATCAAAGCTAGCCACTACAGGTAACAATAAACCAAATCTTACATCTTTGATGTCAGTGATGAATGAAAGATTACAAATCAAGTGATCACTAAGTGACCACTAAGTGACCACATTATATTAGGTTTTTTAATGTATTCTTGTAAAGTTTAGTTTAGTTGATGCCTTACAAAATTCTAAGCCAAAAGTTTTACTGAGAGAGAGAGAGAGAGAGAGAGAGAGAGAGAGAGATCCAAATGACATTAAAACTGCAGTAAGTTATATTTAAACATTCGTGATGATTCTAGAATGTATACTATTTCTATGACATATAATACTCATGGATATAAAAAATCTCGGATAGCAAAGTATAGATATTTTGGATATCCAGAGTATAGGTACAAATCTGGAAAAAAATGGAAAACACGGCCCTGTGGAAATCAAGAGGTGGGATCAAGTGCCATGGAGGGGCATCCCCTATCGACTGGTCACACCCGCCGTGATTCCACAGTCAAATCTAAATGAAATACGTGATCGGTACAGACGTTTCAACAACCGACATGGAAGAGGAATCTGAACCTATTGATCGTGAAATTTGCAAAACGTTGACATCAAACGCATTTTTCGATATCCCTGTGTCAAAAATTTGTCAGTGAGTAGTTTACCTATATATATGAAATGTTCATAATGTGAAATATAAACTCCATATGCGGGTGATTATGGGATATTATTACATAAATTTGGAAAATTTACTATGGGAAAGCCGAAATCGTTGCGTTTGGCAGAGCGTAGTTGTTAATTTCCTGTCTGTATCTATAGTAAGTAAAATGTGTAAGTATGAAGCGTGAGTGCTTGGTTCTGTTGTATCTTTAATTTGTAGTTCACTGGGATATATCGCATTGACATATGAATGAAAATTGTAACTATTATCCTCTAAACGCAATAGGCACACAATCGAATGTTGTTCCAGTCAACAATATGTAATACTCATTTAATGTTACATTTATATGGAACCATATCAATATTATCAGGAATTTAATTTGCTGGTCTGATGTCAAAGTCGTATGAAAAGTGATGTCCGGTTTTAGAAATAGTAATCAAAAATATTGTAAAAGCTGTACGTGGTGATTTAAAACATAGACAAGCATTTTTTTTAAAAAACACACTGTTTTCTGTATTAAAAAATAAAGGACAGATGGATCACTCTGCAGTTTTGACTGCCCATAACTCTCGCAGAAGTACCGCGAGCTCAACATATAAGGCTACAGATATAATGACAATGATTTTGGATACTGAGGTTGCTATGGTAGCGCAAAGGTGGGCGGATAATTGTCAGTTGAATCATGATAAAAACAGTAACAGAATGATTCCAGGTAAGAAAATAAGTATAAAGTATGTGTTTATGCGCTGAATGTCTAGCATAACTTATATGCTTAACAACAAGCTACCGATTTGCATACAACGCGAGCTAACTCTCCTTATACGGAAAATGAGTAATCATGTTTGAAGGCTCGAACAGTTTGTGTAATGGTGTTACTAAGTGCATGATCATATTGAGGTGGTTAACATTGGTGTAGCTGTCAATTTGAACGTTTTATACGATTAATAATTTCTGTTGTTCATGTTCATCAATTGTTCATTCCGTCTTACAACGAGCATACTAGTATCTACATCTAGTAATTGTGTCTATACACCGTGTAATATATATAACAATAACAAAAGTGGTAACAATCTTGGAAAAAATGCAGTTAAACCATCTAGTCCATTAGCTAGCTTTTGTGGTTAGAGGCTCAGCGTTGATATACACCGAGTTTTGGTGACTGAAGCGCGTACTTGTACATTCGTGTTAGGTTTTATGGTAGCGAGAGAGCATGTAATCCTGTATAGACAGCTAGACGTACAGTGTTCCTGAAACTTATGGGTTGTGGGAATCCATGAGACAGGATAAAAAGCTTTTGTGTAATTTGAAGATTTCAGTTTGACCCATTGATGCCAAAGGACGACGGCGTAGGGGCAATGTGACAGACACCGAGAAAAGCAGTTTCACTCTTTAGTCCTAGCTTTTATTTGCTGGATGGTCACTACATCATGCGGTCGGTAACTTCATTACAAGGTCTCACTAAATGTTGAATTGTTCTATAGTGGTTGTTTAATCGCCAATAGTAATTGTGACGAGGGTTCATTCCTCACTTATTCCATTTGAAATTGACCGTGGATTCACAGCGGAATGACTTCTCAACTTTGAATGACAGGTGACCCTACCTCAGTAATTTCAGAGGATCCTGTTTTCCAAAGTTCACCAATTCAGTATATTGTCACCTGAACTTCGTCACGATTTATATCTTGCTATCGCTTGCCGCATCTCTGATTGTCTGTAATAATATCAAAAAGAAAAATATACATGGTATGTTTGAACATTTCAAAATGAATTATATAAAGCTGTTCATTGATTGATATACCGGGAATTGTTTTAAATATAATCAGTTTTCATTATCCTTTGACATTGAATATTTCAGGACGATTCACTGTTGGTCAGAATATTGCACAATCACCGACAGCTATGACGTGGGATAGTGTAGTTCAGCTCTGGTTCAGTGAAAAAAAAGACTTCAAGTACGGTGGACAAAATACTTTTCAAAGCGTCGGACATTTTACCCAGGTGACTGTACATATACATTGTATCAGAGAAAAGTAAAATTGAAAATAAGTAATTACCGGGACGGAAGGATAAATCACCATGACCAAGTATATGTATAGGACAATATTATTACTATAATACCAATGTCAGTATAATATTTCATTATGACATCTTGATAATATGTTTTGATTTTTTTATATCTATTTTTAATTTAAACATCATGGGCCTGATCTAAATAAATCCTTTAAATATTAATAATAAATTTTTAAGTCTTTAATCCCCTTTTATTTTATTATGATACAGTTCCGAGTATGACTCATTGGGGACGAACACGTGTAACTATAAAGTATAAACATAATACCTTAGTTATAATGCTCAAGACGTTTCTGTCCATTAGACATCATCATTTGAGCTCAAACTTTTAAATAGATTTTCTAAAGGAAAGTGGTATAATACAAGGCCAAATAATAAATCTAAATGCATAGCCAAATCAACCATGGTTTGCACGTTAAGCGCAAGCAGCTACAGGGTAACTCCGGTATATGGCAGGGACATTGCATACGGTAAACGGTCACGCCGCACGGTAAATAAATTGCTTATGATGTCGATATAATGTAGTCGATGTTCGTGTACGACATTATATTTATCTCCAAAACACACATTTGTGCTCGCCTCTCTTTCTCAACTTATGGACCGTGTCATACAGCGTCATCGATTTTGAAATATGTAAAAAGGTATAATGCACAATAGTTTTAATAACTTCTTTATCTGGAAGTTGTTGATAAACTAAAATCCATATAACCTGGCAGAGTAGGGTCTTATGAACCGTTTGTTGAATTGGACGAGTTTATTTTTTGGTAATAAAGCATTGCATATAAATAATATTACACTGATTAGAGTATCCAGTGAGGAATAAAACGTTTTTCCCGTACAATTTGTTATAACCAAAAGTGAGTAGAATCATCCGTATGATAATAAAAAGGTTACTCCGCCCCGCCATCTTTTGTGTATCGGGCATTAGTGAGTTCAAGAAATCGAGTTTGCCGTAGAGTACATATATGAATTTCCCGTCGATGTAACATACTCCAGCCAAGCGCTTGCACACGTTTTTTTTATGTGTCTATCCTGTTCTCTAGGATATATAGCATTTTCGTTCTTTCCTTTTTTATTTTCAAAAAATCACTTTCGTCTAATGAATAAAATAAAGGTCAGTTAACCTTTCACGTAGCTTCTGTAGAAAAGAATTAGTCGACTGAAAATGATAATTACTTTGGTATCTGAAATTTTTTACATTAGTACTCATGAATTTATATCAAATTTGTAAATAATTTGTTTCCACCAACATATTGATATAGGCTGTAGAAATGATCGAAAATTCTCGGCCATCTCATCTCTTGATAACCTTATATCGTATAGCATTGACTTAATAGTAGTATTTCATCTGACAGGTTGTGTGGGCGGAGTCATACATGCTAGGCTGTGGTTACAGCAAATGCGGGGCAACTCACTTCTATGTTTGTAATTATGCCCCTGCGTAAGTATTCTTAACGCAGTACTGAGAGAGTGCAATATTTTTATTTGCACCATTTTTGTAGATCAAATTAAGTAAATATACAATACACTTATTTTTTCTGATAATTTCTGTTATCTACATGTCCAACTGTTACACAAATTTTAATTTTATATCCGCATTTGTTAGAAATAAAATTTAAACATATAAACTTCTTGTAATATTTTCTGATATATTAAAATTTTGTCAGACAAAACAAAATTTGATATCCATTATTTGTCTCTAAGTCTATTTATATCTATTTCATATCACAGTGGTAATTCACCATCAAGTCGTATAAACAAACCATTCCAAACTTCAGGCTCAGCGTGTAAAAGCAAAGTCAATAATCTTTGCGGTAAGTATGAGGCTCTTGTTGCGTTCAGTCAGTGAAAATGTAGGTAACTATCTCGAAAAACACTTTGGATTACTTCTAAATGTTCCAATAAAGGTTTCGTATTAATTTCTATATGCTTACTTGATTTCAATACATCATTATTTTATTGGGTGACAAGAACAGGCAAGGATATGAATGGTCGCCCTTAAGGGGGAGTATCGACACCACCTTGAAAATGAGAGCATGGAAGCCAGGCGATTGGTGTCGTAGGTCGAGAGTTCGAACCCGAACCGGGTAGTGAGTTTGTGTTATATATATATATATATATATATATATATATATATATATATATATATATATATATATATATATATATATATATATATATATATATATATATATATATATATATATATATATATATATATATATATATGTATATGAGATTTTAAAAGTTTTTGTCAAGTGTAGGAAATGCACCGCCCTGGAAGGAAATTAAAACACAGTATATATAAGTCTTTTTTATATTTTAATTTCACATAAATTTGTTCATTGTTGTTAAGTTCATACTGTGCCCTTCTAAAAATTATATTTGACAAGTAAATATTATTAAGGCTTCTTGTATTGTTTGGTATTTTTCTCCAAGGTGGCTGATGCTCCCTCTTAAAAACCACATTTGAACATTGATTTTCAGCACCATGATTAGAGTCTTAATTTACGTGCTCGACAAATATTTTAAACTACACTTAATACTTACTATCACTGATTATTTGATGCTCTGAATTTTGACTGGAAACTGTTATGATTGGTTGGTAGGAGGTGCACACCTCTTTAAGTCACCCTATCGAACCACTGTGTTCTACAATGGTCGGTCTTTGTTTATTCCGCTTTTGTTATCAAGTATCAAAACATCAACATGCACTTTAAAGTATAAGTATACAGTCCAACCTTCTGATGGTTAGACTAAAGGCCTAAGTGGATCCGTACAGCCTTCTGATGGTTAGACTAAAGGCCTAAGTGGATCCGTACAACCTTCTGATGGTAAGACTAAAGGCCTGAGTGGATCCGTACAGCCTTCTGATGGTTAGACTAAAGGCCTAAGTGGATCCGTACAGATAAAACTCGATTCAAGGTTCGGGGAATATACATGTATATAAACTATCTGAAATACACTATCCGTGCTATCAAATTCAACAAGATTTAACACTCAAACAATTATATATAGAAATTCCAAATTAAACACCACTGAATGCCTTAATTACATGATAGATTCCTTACGTAACACAACACAAGAATGTGATCAAGAGGAATTACATACAAAAATCAACCTGATGCTTTATTAAATAGTAAGTTTGCACAAATATCAAACACAAACGGGTTCTCTGCGAACCCGAGTACTGCTGACGTTTTGGTAGTAGAGCTCCGGCTTAAGTGACTGAGATGATCCCAATACTTCATTTATGAACGTTCAGGTTCCCAGAAAACGCCTCTGATCCAAACCATAATGTATTCCTGGTAAAATTGGGGGTCATCAAATGTTTTCATTAGAATAAAATCCATGTGACAAATCAACTATATAAAAGTATGTATTATAGTGTCGTCTGCCCCTTGATCTACACCGATCAGTATCCAACATGAAAATGTCAAAAACTGAGCTTTCGCGGCGCTTTTATTCTCTTTGGAAACCTAATGCATAATAGAATGGGAACAGTATTGGTCTGATGTACAAATTTTATTTACAATCATTGGTTAAAACGCAGACCTCTGATTGGCTAATATTACTAACATTTTAATCCTACTTGGAGACTTTTTCAGAAACAAAGTAATTGTAAACTATCATAAGCTTCAAGGTAAAGAAATATGACAAAAGTATTGGAGGAAAAATGTGTATATCAATAAATGTCTAAAAAAAGTAAACCACAGTTGATCATATATTTAAATTTCACATACATAGATAAACTACTCACTGACAGATTATTGACACAGGGATATCAAAATTATCGTTTGATGTCAACGTTCCGCAACATTTACGGTCGGTATAATAGTCTTGTTTGCAACTACTCTGTTTCACTAAGTGAAATGTTGAGTTACCTATTCGATGGCGGTTGTTAAACGTCTGTACCAGTTATGACGAGGATTCGTTCCATACGCATTTCATTTTGATTTGACTGTGGACTCAAGGAGGCTGTGACCGGTCGACAAGTGATGCTTACTCCTCCATGGCACCTGATCACACCTCTTGATTTCAAGAGGTCCGTGTTTGTCCATTTTTACCAGATTTGTACCTCTATCCTGGACATCCTAATGATTTATATCTTGGTATTTGAGACTTTTTATATGCTACACATGTATATGACACAACGTTCAACTACATGTCAATGGTCAAATTCTTCAGAGATTGTATCTGTGTCGACCAGTCATATTCACCTTGATTCTATCGTCATATTTCGAACTAAAGGGAGATTACTCTAGTAATGATGTTTATATATGATATAACAACCAATATCAATAAAAGTCAAACATTCCCGACATACTCAGATGTAACATCTATTAGAACTGCGAAACTGTAAGGTCCTAGAATCAGGAGCACAAAATAAACGTAGACTATAAAACGTAAATGTTACAGAATGTGTATCTCGGATAATTTTGAAGTAAAAATAAAAAAGATGGTATGTCCATTAGAGTTTAGTATTATAACTAGGGTTGTCAACGAGTAGTCGGTTAACCCAGTACTCGTCGGATGACCCAATTATCGAATACTAAAATCACTACTCGGTTACTTGAACATAATTTAAAAATGAGGTGTAATTTGCATTTTTGAAATATTTTGGGAAAAATGATCGTCTAACTGATCTTCGTTAGATATGTGTTTATACAACAATTGGTGCCTTTATACGTGCCACTTGGTTTCCTATATTCAGCGGGTGTATTTTATACCTATGAGATATATGCATGTAATGGATTGTTCTCGGTATAGTAGTTTAGTTTTAAGATAATTTTGTCTTTAATGCAACCAAGAATATGTTAAGCTTAATTGCTGATTAACCTAATGAAATACCACATTTTACACCTAAAATTAAGAAAACAATAAACGATACATTGCCAAATCCATGTGGGGTTTCAAACCCATTTAGATTACGCTTAATTCAGTAAAAACAAATGACATATTAACGGGAATCATATTACCGAATCCTCTTGAATTTGTTCTTTATCGACTTACGCCCGCTAAATATTTCATTTTTAATATTCATAAAGCTACCAATGTGATGTTGTAGATAAGACAAAATGATTCTTCCTTATGCAGTGTACGGAAGCTATATAATGACCCACAAAGCTTTTAAGATTAAACGTTATTGCGAATATATCTCCTCTTGAAAATAGATATCTCCATGCATTCCCACTTTGAATAATATCTGGATCTGCAACTGCAATCTCGCACAAGTGGCCGAGTTACCTAGTACTCGATCTGGAAAGCATTTGATAATTTGACAATCCTAGATATAACTTCCAGTAAGTCATTGTTTTTATTCTTTTGAGTTCCGATTGTGTATGAGTTGCATATTTAATAGATGGTTGCAGTACAGTCATTGCAATTGATAGAATACATTAACAATGCATTATTATTATATTTTCAATGTTGCACAGATTGTTCATCTACAAAATGTGACGGAAATGCCATTCTTAATCATACCACATGTCAGTGCCAATGTGACCAGAATGCTAAATTCTTGACTGGACCCAACTGTCAATGTAGGTATAACCTCTAAGTTCTTAATTTTACACATTTAAATTAGAAATGTACATGGAAACCGATTTTCAGACCAAGTTTTACGTAAAGAAGGGATATGTTATTAGATTAGTAACTGGAGTCACCGCTAGATGTTGTGTATAACCACTGGGAATTATCTGTGTGAATGTCTGAGGATATAAATAAACCCAATGGTATTTCGGAACGGCTGATAATTTTATGCTACAGCACACTGAAGACGTACAAATGGATAGCACCGTTTAATTGCTGTTAACAACGATCATCTGTTGTTATCCGAATCGCACATGGTAGGCCTATCAGCCATTTGCACACGGTCCATTCGGGCAATTCTCACCTGACACATTTAAGCCGCCATTACTAAATGGTCGAATATTAAAAATCGCGAAATAAATCTGAGAATAAGTATTCAAAATTGTCCATATCACTAGTTTCTTTCAAATGATATAGAAAAAGAAATTAAACCTTAATTTCATTAGTATTTGCGATCAGAAAAGAGAACTACTTCTTATGTCAAAACAGCTGTTGAGCCATTACGTCATATGAAAACACCCCCCGCAAAGTCAGTGTTCTGGAATGAATTTAGTATCCAGTGGACTACAGTTTCACTGAAAAATAGTAATGTATATAAATATAAGGATTGTTTTTCATTTTTTGAACAATCCTTAAATATTTTAAAGGGGGCACATGCCTTGATACCCAGAGTTCGAACAATGTATGTTACAAGCTAAATTTAATATAAATTTTAGCGCTAATTAAAGGGCACAAAACCTAGTGACTGATACAGAGTAGGAAAGTACGAACAAAACCATACACATGTTATATCGAAATTTTTCACGTCTTCAGCAAATTCATAACAAAATTTTGTAAAATATATTGTGTATTCTTAATTCTGTTCATGTGTTACGGAATTATATGACTTGAATCACTGCTAATACGAGGAAGTTTTAATCGACTGTGCACGTGCGTAATGAGATATAAAACGTTTAAAGTATGCACTGTTAGGATCCATTTCTTATTAATGTTATTTTAATATAGAATAAGCGAGGAAATGTGCACGAAATAAAAAAGAAAACATCGACCTCAGTTAAAGTCGTTATTTTGATATAAATCCATTTCCGTTAACGTTCTATGCACTTTATATTGCATAATGTAAAACATACCAGCTTCACGTTTTCAGCACGCGTCTCGAGTAAATGTCAGATATATCAGTGACTGCTAAACTATATGCCATTTGTTTCACATTAATGAAAACGATATCGAAACTGTGGACAACAAAAGTATAGTTAGTGTTATAAGAGTAGATGTGTGCTTGTTTACTAGTTATTTGTACTTGTTGAACTTAGTGCATCTGGACCTTTCTGGAAGATCAGTTGTCATTGTGTTGGTTTCAAGGTCAGTCTAACTGTATCATCATGTTACTATATTTAACCAAAGGTAATTTCCATTGTAAACCTGAAGGTACTAGATAGGACATTTTCTTGATTATTCCCAAATCTAGTGTTTTCCGGAACTGTACTAGGGTATATATACAGGTAGTTGGTCAAATCTTTAGGCAAATTAAGTTTACAACTGCTAAGAACAAGGGTGAATACCTGAGACTATATTTTTAGACCAATTTATGCAAGAGCAGACTACATTTTATATATTGGAAGTTATTACATACTGATTGGAATTTATTGTGTATTCGAGTAGATCTCTTTAAATATTACGTTCGGATTGGAATTAATATGTCTATTCGAGTGGATCTCTGGCTACAAGGACCGAACAACAACGGATATTGTGAGTTGTTTCCTTAACTATGTAAACTACAATTTAGATTAAGTTTTTAATATTCTATTGTTATAAAATGTCTCGGATATCAAGGTATAAATCATTAGGATAAAATTTATAAATTTCCTTTCCGGTGTTCTTGATTTTTGCTGGCATACTTCAGTTTTATTCCGACCCACATCACTATTTTAATAAAAAACCAATAGAATAATATTTGCATTTTACAAATTATTCTTTTTCAACACCCCTTTAATTTTCCAGTAAAGTATGATTACATAGGAATGGAGGAATTCACAAGAATAGATAAGATGGAAAACTTATATTAACGGCTGTAAGCGTTTGACACCAAACGTAATGTTTCCTATAAACATCGTTCGAACTGATTGATTTGTATTTCACAAATGAATGATATAAATATTTTTGTCGCATAATTGATATGTTTGAGTGAAGTCAACGCCATTAGGCAATACATTTTCTATACTCATAATTCAATCCTTGCAATTCGTAAAACTTTATTCACACCTATGTATTTCCCAATTCATCAAATTTAACTCAGTCGTTCTCGCAAACTTATTTAACATCCCAAAGAAATCATACAACCCTTACAACACTACAAATCATAATAGACTAGTCTTAAACAATAGAAAAGAACACACCACTCCCAAAGAAATCATACAACCCTTACAACACTACAAATCATAATAGACTAGTCTTAAACAATAGAAAAGAACACACCACAAGAAATCACTCCCTTAAAGAAATCATACAACCCTTACAACACTACTCCCAAATCATAATACAACACTAGTCTTAAACAATCTTACAAAAAGAACACACCAACTACCAAAAATCAAATCATACTTAAACCCTTAGAAACACTACAAATCATAATAGACTAGTCTTAAACAATAGAAAAGAACACACCACTCCCAAAGAAATCATACAACCCTTACAACACTACAAATCATAATAGACTAATCTTAAACAATAGGAAAGAACACACCACTCCCAAAGAAATCATACAACCCTTACAACACTACAAATCATAATAGACTAATCTTAAACAATAGAAAAGAACACACCACTCCCAAAGAAATCATACAACCCTTACAACACTACAAATCATAATAGACTAATCTTAAACAATAGAAAAAGAACACACCACTCCCAAAGAAATCATACAACCCTTACAACACTACAAATCATAATAGACTAATCTTAAACAATAGAAAAGAACACACCACTCCCAAAGAAATCATACAACCCTTATACCACTACAAATCATGATAGACTAGTCTTAAACAATAGAAAAGAACACACCACTCCCAAAGAAATCATACAACCCTTACAACACTACAAATCATAATAGACTAATCTTAAACAATAGAAAAGAACACACCACTCCCAAAGAAATCATACAACCCTTACACCACTACAAATCATAATAGACTAGTCTTAAACAATAGAAAAGAACACACCACTCCCAAAGAAATCATACAACCCTTACACCACTACAAATCATAATAGACTAGTCTTAAACAATAGAAAAGAACACACCACTCCCAAAGAAATCATACAACCCTTACACCACTACAAATCATAATAGACTAGTCTTAAACAATAGAAAAGAACACACCACTCCCAAAGAAATCATACAACCCTTACACCACTACAAATCATAATAGACTAATCTTAAACAATAGAAAAGAACACACCACTCCCAAAGAAATCATACAACCCTTACACCACTACAAATCATAATAGACTAGTCTTAAACAATAGAAAAGAACACACGACTCAGATAATTAGGGGTGAAAGGTTAAAGTTTTTTCGGTTTGGATATGTAATGGATTCTAGATATATATCACCCTGTCATGTATTAACACATACGTGAAACAAGAACTGTAACTCTTATTTTATTTTTTAGTGGAAATACTCAGTATTGATTCATTTGAAGCAAATGTGACATGATATTCCAAAGAGATGCAAAACTTTATTTTAACACTTTAATTTGTTTTGTAATTCATAACCATTAATGGAATATAATAATTTTGTTTGAACTTTGACACACAATTGATATAAACATCTTAAGATATGAAATGGAATTTTAAAATTGATTTAAGTATCAATTATTTAAAGCTAAGATATAATACTTTTGTTTATTTGGCAGTATCGTGCACTAACGTCAAGGAATCCACCTTCTGTGGCAGTTTCTACACAGTTGATTCTTGCCACTCTCAAAGTAATGTTCCTTTCATGTGTCCTAGTCTGTGTAAAGTCTGTCCATGTAAGTATATAAGACAGATATATTTACCTGTCGCGTTTGTTTACTCTTTCAAATTTTGATTACGTGGTTTATCTAAAAGGATGACCTCTGACGGTGGCTCATAGGGTTATGATGTCGTTTTGTAAGCACATTGTCCTGAGCTCCGTTTCTGGTAACGCCGCATTCCTAAGATATCTTCATCATACCACTATTTGTCAGTGATACATGTGTATAGCACGGGAACAATTTTGTAGCAGTTTGTTGGCGCTGATGGCGTCTCCATAGATATGAAAAATAATTTCTGAATATAAAATTGTCTGTTCATAATATTCATAAAAATGTTATGATTATGATAATAATTAATTTTTCATTTTATCTAACCAACTCATATCACCTATGCGTAATATGTAACTTCAATAGATTATAGTGTTAGCACTGTTCTTGACTAATCACTATGAATCAAGTGCAAAAATACGTATATTATTGATTCAAATTCAGTTTATGTAAATTACGTCCAATTTCTGTGTTGTCAGAATAAATTGATTGACAAATAAAACATTCATATCATTATATTTCCATAAATGTTTCACAGGTAATCCATCACAATGTGCACACACCTTAAATACAATCTATAGAATTGTTTCGCTTAAATTATGGAACATAAACGTTCGTATGAAATTGTACTAAGTATTATAAGAAACTAAGGAACACAGCAGTAAGTCAGTTTAGTTAAATAAATATACAAAGCAACTTAAACAATTGTATTATGTTATTCATGTTTTTCTTACAGATGCTGGGGCAAACTATACTGAAGGAAGCCAGTCAGTATCTCAGATTAAAAACCATGATAATAATGCACATAGACCTGGGCAGTGTCCACAACTTTTCCTCATTCTGATTTTATTACAAAATTTCGCATATTTCTAACATACAATCTGGAAGTATTCCGATGAATGTGTCTGTTCTGAACACATCGTTCCGTGGATTGATATGTTTCTGTTAAGTGCAGTGTGTCTATATTGTACAATACTGTAGTTCCAAAAACAGCACCATACAACATTTATCAAAATGTCAAACGAATTCTTTTTCATGTTAGGTACTGGTTTTCCCCACAAGTCTCTACTACATCGGTGAATTATTTGATCTGACATCTACTGGAGACTCTATATAGTCTGGCGGAGGTCGATGACACCATATATTAATATAGAATGTAAAATAAATACAATGTATATATATATATATATATATATATATATATATATCGAAATGGCTGAATAAAGTGTTAGTAATAATTGACACTTTATTGATGAGCCGTATTTTGTATTATTTTTATTTTGACTATTTTTACGACAGAAATAGGATTGTTCATGAACCAGAATGTATAATTAGATCATTCATTATCTTTAAATACCAGGTTTGTTGCTTTTTGACCCATATATTGATTTATTCTGATTAACTTGTTGACCTGAAATATAAGATTAATTAATAGAGAAGAATAAATGTGTTCCAAAATGTAGAGAACTACTTTACGTGAGTTTTGATGTTCTAAAGGTGTTTCATATATGTAGTACAATATTAAGTAGATCAAATATTAAAATTATTCCTCTAACCTTTGGGGTTACATTGGTCATTTGTTATCAACATTTTTTCTATGTTTAGGATGGAAATAAGACTTTAGCCCAAACATATCTATATTGGAAATGATGCTATGTATCTATACTTGAAAAACTTTGTTGGTACATATCTATTATTCCGATTCTTGAAGACATTTTATCTGTAGTCCGATGGAGTAATCTCCCATTTTAAATAACATTATTACGCCAACTGGTAATGCCTATATTAAAGTGAACTGGAAAGCTATTCAATGTAACTGTCTCTTCAATTTTATTGATAATTTTATTGATTAATTGTCACTATGAGTTAGATTTTTTTCATTTTGACTTTTGACATGGAACAGAACCCATTATCTATTACATAATCTTGAGACCTGCCTTTTCCTGTTTCCATTGTTTTTATACCTTCTACATCAACTCATATGTTGTCAATACTTGTAACATAAGCTTTTCACAGGTTAATACACACAAAAGTGAGAAATTGCACTGTTCAATCAATATTACTAATGATCATATATGCACTTCAGAATAAACTAAAGCCACACAAATTTATTTCTAGCTGTTTGGGAATTTTTGCGAAAGATTATGGTACGAAGGATTGAAATTTATTTTTAATTTTAGAAGTCTTCAAAATGGAAATCAAGGTACGAAGTTATAAAAACATGGTTCGAATGAACACTCTCTTTTAACAAAAAGGCCATTTTTATACATCTTATGTAAATATGAAATAATAAAATGACAAGTACGCTATGTAATTAAGCAGAATTTAACTCTTTATAAATAAAGGGTGCCTCCTTTGCTATAAATAAACACATAAGAATATTATTTAACAAATAAAGAGGAAATTTGTAAAAGGAAATAAAAACTATAGTTAAAAAAAAACTGAAAATACATCAGTTATACTGCATGTTAAAATCACTAATGCTATGAAATGTTCATTTATGCATGTATTATTTCCATTTGTTAAAATATAAAACATCTCAGATACAAATCTTTAGGATGTCCAGGATATAGAAAGAAATCTGTTAAAAAATGACAAACATAGACCTTTTGAAATCAAGAGGTGGGATCAGGTACCATGGAGGAGTAAGCATCCTCTGTCGACCGGTCACACCCACCGTAAGTCCACAGTCAAATTAAAATAAAATACACGAGGAACGAATATTCGTCATAATTGGTACAGACGTCTCAACAACCACAATCTAACAGGTAACTCAGCATTTCACTTAGTGAAACAGAGTAGTTGCAAACAAGACTATTATACTGACCGTAAAATTTGCGGAAAGTTGACATCAAACGCGGTTTTCGATATCCCTGTGTCAATAATTTGTCAGTGAGTAGTTTACCTCTGCATATAAAATGTTCATATTTTGCACACAGTGGCATATCGGATCATTTGTGAAATATAAACTCCATATTTGAAGTATGCAGTAATGGTTCTTTTTAAAACTGGTCTTTATAGAAGGCAATCCTTATACAGAGGTGGCCGGTATAGCAGGTTTTACTGTACTTTTAATCCAAACAGTATGCGCAAGTGTAATTATCGAGAATGTGTGATATCTTTATATAAGGATATATTATTACTTAAAGAAAACATCACACCCTCGCCGCCGCTAATGCTGCTTTAAAACATTTACAAAAAAGCATTGCAAAAACAAAAGTAATCAAAAAAGAGGTTTCCTGGAAGAGTAGGCACCTCATCTCATGTTAACATTCTTTATCCACATTCAGCCTGAAGTCATGTCGATTTAAACTCATTGCCTCAATCGATATAATGAATATTCAAAAATGTTGGTGATTGTTACGGTATAATGGTCTTGTTTGCGACTACTCTGTTTCACTAAGTGAAATGTTGAGTTGCCTTTTCGTTGGCGGTTGTTGAGACGTCTGTACCAATTGTGACGAGGATACACTCCTCACGTGTTTCATTGGACTTGACTGTGGACTCACGGCGGGTGTGACCGGTCGACAGGGGATGCTTACTCCTCCATGGCACCTGATCCCACCTCTTGGTTTCCAGAGGTCCGTGTATTTCCATTTTTACCGGATTTGTATCTATGTCCTGGACATCCTATTGATTTATGCTTTGGTATCTGAGATTTTTATATTATGGCATAATTTGACTGAACTTTGATTTTACCGCTAAGTCGATCTGGCAAAAAAAAAAGAAACAAACAAAACAAAATAAAACAAAACAAAACATAACAAAGCAAAAAACAAAACAAAACAAGATCTTTAAATTTCTAGGATACATTTAGGTTATTTACCTCAAACAAGGGAAAGCAATGCTTTTGTGAAAAAATATTATTTTAATTTTAATTTTAATTCTAAATTTTAATTAATTTTATTACACCATAAAAGGGAAAAAGGTGCTCATTTCCCGATATTTTTAGCGTTTTCTTCAGGATCACTGAAGGGATTTGGATGATAATTGGTATTGTAAATACACAACTTTTGATCCAGGGTCCGTTATCTTTTCACATTTTCAACTTTTTCACCAAATATCTAAATATTCCTTTCGGAAGTGGATTGATTTGTTTCCCGGATATATATCTAGTATATTAACTTCGAGCTCAACTGATGAAGTCTTATTGACAAAAACGATCGTCTTGAGCATTTGTTTTGGTCTCGTTTGTAGAACTATAACTTTGGTATTGTTAATAATACTCAAAGGGAAGATAATTAACAAAATATAGAAATATGAGGTAACGTTTTAAACAGATCATTTGAAACCATGTTTGGCTAAATTATCCTTGGAATAAGTTGTTCCAGTTTGTTCAAACTGGTCATTCAAAAGGGGACATGATTGAGGAAATATTGAAATCTGGGGTTAACTTACAAAAATCGATATGCAGAATCATTGGACCAATTTGAACCAAATGTGGCACAAACCCATGGGTAGAACCGCTTCAAGATTGTCTGAATGAATGGTCACACTTTTGAAAGGTAAAAAAAAAGTTTTTCATATCAAACTATTTCAACCATTCTTATTGTGAAAGGGCTACCAATTTTTATTCAAACGAATTTCCATTTGACATAAAATATGATTTGATGATATCTGTAACATGTGATTCCAGACACTTGGCATTTCACCTTATGACCTAATGTAAGATAAACGTCATCTAGAAATATAATGAGAAAACAAAACCAATGTATGAAGCTTCTGAAATACTTGCATACATATATTCATTGGAGTGTACAATAACATATAAGAGCTCTATTCAGTCATACAATTTTTATATTCCTATATATTTTGTGAAAATAAGGCCAAGTCCTGCGATGTATGTATATACAGATCCTGGTCCCGTGACCCGCCAAGGTCGTAGGGGCGCTGCATGATGGATGAACGATGGACCAGCTGGCTCCACCTGGTGCTGTTGTGGGTGATTGCCTGGGTGACAGCGAAGCTTTTCCCTGTTCATTCATGGATGTTGTCGGCCCACCTCTTCTTCTGTCTGCCCCGTTTTCTCTTCCCCTGGACTGTTCCTTGCAGGATTGTCTTTGGAAGTCCTTCTGAGCGTGTTACGTGCCCATACCATCTGAATTTCCTGTTTTCACCGTGGTCAGTAGATCTTCATAGTGACGCACTTGTTGAGTGACCCTTCTGCGAACTTCATTGTTGGTGACATGATCCTTGTATGAGATGCCAAGGAGTCTTCTGAGGCATCTCATTTCTACTGCTTGGATCCTCCTTTGTAGGTCTGCATTCAGTGTCCATGCCTCGCATGCATACAGCATAATTGAGATGACTAGCGCGCGTAGAAGCTTCACCTCGGTTCCGAGAGGGATGTTTCTGTCTCTCCATATGGTCTTCAGTCTTGACATTGCTGCTGTTGTTTGTGCCGCTCTTGCCAGGATTTCGGTCTTCGATCCTTCCTCACTTATGATGGTTCCAAAGTACTTGAAATGGTCATCTGTCTCAAGTTATTTTCCGCTGACAGTGATCTTGGTGGTGATTGGCTGGGCACTGTTTGTCATGAGCTTGGTCTTTTTGGCGCTGATTTCCATGCCATATCGCGAGGATGCTTCGTCCAGTTGCTTCACTAGGCTGGCCAGTTCCTCCTCTTTTCCTGCCAGGCCGTCGATGTCATCGGCAAACCTGAGGTTGGTGATTGTCCGCCATCCAATGCTGACTGTGCCTGTGTGGTCTTTCAAGGCTTCAGTCATGATACGCTCAAGGAGAATGTTGAACAATGTCGGCGACAGCAGACATCCCTGTCGGACTCCAACTGAGGTACGGAACCACCCCCCCTACCGTGCCTTGTATAAGCACTGCACTGGTGGCCGTTGCGTAAAGTTCCTTGATGGTGTGGATCAGCTTTTGGTCCATGTTGAATTTGTTCATGGTGGCCCAAAGAGCGTCATGCCATACTCTATCGAAGGCCTTCTTAAAATCAATGAAGACATGGTATATGTCTTGTTGATGCTGGCTATATTTCTCGCACAGAATCCTCAGGTTGAATATTTGTTCTGTGGTGCTTCTATTTGGGCGGAAACCGGCCTGCTCTTTGGCGATGATCTCTTCTGCCTTTGGTTTCAGCCTGTTCAAGATCACCTTCAGCATAACTTTACTGGCGTGACTTATGAGGCTGATCATCTTGTAGTTTTGGCACTGTTTGAGATTGCCTTTCTTGGGGAGGGTGATGATGAGTGATTGAGTCCATGGTGTAGGCCACTCTCCGGTCTGCCAGATATTGTTGCATATTTTTGTGAAGATGTCTGTCACAACTTCTCCCCCGTTTTGGATCAGCTCTGCTGGGATGTTGTCAATTCCTGCTGATTTTCCTTTCTTCAGCGATCTAATTGCTGCATCTACTTCCTCGCGTGGAATTGGGAAGTTGTCTTCATTCGTTGAGTCCTGGCTTGCAAGTACGCTGGGGTCGCCCTGTGTCTGATGATTGGAGAGTTCGGAACAGTATTCCGTCCATCTGACAACGATTGCTTTCTCTTCTGTAAGGCAATTTCCCTCCTTGTTCTGGATATTACTGACTCTTGCCTGTTTTTGTTGGGTGAGCTCTTTCACAATCTGGTATGCTCTTCTGTTATTGTTCTTTGTCAGGCTCCCTTCGATTTCTGCACAATGTTCCTCTATCTATTCCTCTTTGGCCTTCTTCATGTCTCTCCTGATCTTCTTGTTTACTTCTCTGTACCCATCTGCTCCTGTAGTGTTCTTGTTCTTCATCAGGTCTCGTCTTTTGTCACAAATGTCCAGGATTTCAGCTGTAACCTTGGTTGTGTTGCAATGTTTGCCAAGGAGCTTGCTTGCTGTCTCCGTCATCACTGCGTTGAAACTGGTGGTCATCGTTTCGGCATCTTCCTCAAGTGCCAGCAGTGGTGCAAATCTCCCTCCTATTGTTGCTTGGAAGGACTCGGCGATGGTGGGGTCCTTCAGTCTGTCCAGGTTGAACTTGAGTCTGATGTTCTTTGGCATGCTAATCTTCTTCAGCCGGATTCTGAAGTTCATGAGCACGCGGTCATGATCGCTAGTGAAGCTGAATTAATTAAAAATCAATTGGTCAGCAGGGTATGCTTACTCCTCCATGGCACCTGATAACACATCTTGATTTCCAGAGGTCTGTTTATCCTGGACGTCCTAAAGATTTATACTTTGGTATCTGAGATTTTTATATTGGTAACTAATGATTGTCAAACAACGTTTCTCAAGCAATTTTCACAAAAAAATAGGAATTTAAGATGATGACATATTTTACCTTGTAGCTGCATTAATATCAAAAAAATATTTTCTGATATTTTTAAATTAATTTTTATGACAATGTGTTAAAAACATGCATAACCGAAATAAGAATTTCATTTTGTAACTAAATTGCAGTTTTGTTCTATCTCCAGGCACACAAATTTTATGATACGTTTATTTGTTTTACAAGTTAATGATTTTACTTAAAGTATTTTCTTCCTGAACCTTACAGTGTAACAACAACAGCCAAGGCACAATATATATATTATAAAACTTCTTGATTGAATTATTGATATACATCAGGTGACGCAAAACCTAAAATTTAAAATAACGTAAACAAACATACACCAAAGACTAGAGTCGGAAATCAGTTAAATCTTGAAATGCGCAATTGAATGATATTGATGTATTACTTATTGTAGAGTATAAACGGTTGATAAATCGGTTGAGCTACATTTGTATGTTAATCATTAGAAAGTAAAAATTGACAGTAATAATCCATGACGGCACAGTTGAATAACATCCAATTGTACGTTTCAATTTGAGAAAACATTTTTATATATCTATCAACATTGTTATCATTCCCAAATGATAAATCAGAGCAATCCGTCCATATAAAAATTTCAAGTTTGAAGGATTATCTAGAAACAGTAAAGTATACTATTTTAAAACCTTTTTTTTACATCCGGATCAAATCTAATACTCCTGTACGGAAAGACTAAAAAGTGCAGTTGGAACAGTGACAAAAGGTAAGATTTATTTTACAAAAATGTAAACATTACTTTTATACATCAATATATGACATCATTTATTTTCTCTCAAAGACTGTGGTTTATTACTTGTAAATATAACATTATAGAATAAGTGTTTTAAATCACCTCGTAAAAATATATATTTGATGAAATATGTAGCCTAGGAAATCTCAAACTTATTTGGCTAGTCTAAACATATATCATTTTCAAAAATGATAAAAATGGGATTGGACAAATGTATTGAAAGCATTATTCATTATTGTATTTTCCATAAAATTGAATACACAAAAACTAACACATAACTTGGACATAGACTATACGTATAAGCAGTGGAGAACAAGTAAATGTATATACAATAAAGGTGGAGCAGGTGGTGGGGGGGGGGGGGGAGCTGGTCCAACATTTTTACATACATGCAAAATTCTTAATTATCAACACGTACACTATTTATTTCAAATGTAAATGTACATAAAATAATAAAAACAAATGTCCCCATATTCGATTTGCTTCCCACTCCACTGATAGGTCACCGTGTTGATTTTCTTACAAAATGTTTTTTGCGATATACACGATTGTTGATCGGTATTCTTTGTTTTTAGTTGCAACTCGAATTCCAAACTGACAGCATTGAATGATCTTCATATATTTGATACTATTGAAAATGTCTTTTAAATGGTAAAGAATATCATTTATACATGTAACGACGCATCTTCTATTTGTAACAGAATATACGTTTTCTTCTACATATGGATGATATTCAGTACTCATTACTTATATTACCCTTGTCGATATTTCTAATTTATTTCTGTTCTATATTCAGTACTCATTACTTATATTACCCTTGTCGATATTTCTTATTTATTTCTGTTTTATATTCAGTACTCATTAATTATATTACACTTGTCGCTATTTCTAATTTTTGGTATTTTATTCAGTACTTATTACTTATATTTCTCCTGTCGATATAATTTCTAATTTATTTCTGTTTTATATTAAGTTGTCTTTACTTAAAATAGCCTGTTGCTATTTCAAATTTCCGGGGATTTATTCATTACTTATTACTTATATTTCTCCTGTCGATATAATTTCTAATTTATTTCAGTTTTATATTAAGTTCTCATTACTTAAAATAGCCCTGTTGCTATTTCCAATTTCCGGGGATTTATTAAGTTCTCATTACTTATATTACTCTTGTTGCTATTTCGAAATTTCGGGTTTTATTCAGTATACATCACTTATATTATTGATCGATATTTCTATTTTTTTGGTTTTTATTCAGTACTCATAACTTATTTAACTTGTCGATATTTCTAAGTTCCTGAGTTTTTATTCAGTACTCATTACTTATATTACTCTTGTCGATACTTCTCATTTCTGCTTTGTTTTGTTCTCAAATAAGAATCAGGACACGTAAACGTATATATTTGAGTGTAATAATATAAAATATGGGTATAATAATATAAAATCTCAGACATCATTCGAAAATGAATATTGACGTTATACTCGACAATTTGTGATACAGCGCATTTAAGCGGGAATGTTCCCATATCTAAGTTATAGTGTTATGCTGATTATTGATGACAAAACGTTGATACACTTGTACCAAATTATACACGGGAATAGATGCTGGGCAAATGATTAATTTAAGTTTTGTGTACACAAATTATGATTGAATATTTGCATAAACAAATCATGTTAAAAGATGAAAGCAATGAACAAACATTTGTCAATTTACAAATACATTTTATCCAAAATGGGTACCTTTCACCATTGTCAGAAATCCACCAAACATTTTAATGCAAGGAAATAATGATAGGAACAAGAAGAAGTAAAAAAAATCCCATGTGATTCCCTTACGGACCGGACTAAATTTTCGGATGGTGATTCCATATTGGATTATTCACTGTTTGCTGTGTATATTTCTTTTCAGCTTTTCATTACATATCACAGTGGAATGTTTTCGATAAATACCCTGATAACATTTCTCTTCACATGGATGCATGTGATGTCATATAAACAGGACTGCAATATAGTTCTTCATTCCAGCTACGATTACATTGTTGGTAAGTTCATATACATTTATTATTTACATGTATTCACAATTAAAGCTGTCTTAACAGTCTGTAGGACCATAAATATGAATTATTTTAATAACGATTATTGTGACTAGAATGGAATAATATATTCTCACCAAACTTGACTTTTTCACCAAATTTGACCCGTTCATCGATCTACAAAGATTTCCAGTGAACATTTGCGACGTCTGTGGCATGCCAGCAGAGGACGCTGACTCCATCCGGGCACCTGGTCCTATCCCATCTAGGATTCGCTTGATGTTGAGACCATTTGCACATCTAATTCGTCGTGATCTAATGGACTTGAGTTTCGATTGTCAATTGGTACTTCTTCATTTTACTTTATCATTGATCTGTAGAAACATGAAAGAAATATTTGTTTGCTGTTTCTTAAGTTAAAGCTGAAATAGGACGATAAAAAGCTTTTGAAATTTGATTAAAAACAAATTGTGTTCAAAAAATGTTTTGAAACATTCCCAATTCATTGCCCCACAAAGCAGACATATTTGTAATTGTTTCACCGGAAAACAAGTCCCACAATAGGTATACAAGGCGGATTAGTTATATTGGTTGTCATTGTATATCTGTACTGCGAAGTCCCAGAGGCTGATTAAAATTCACGTCGGACACTTACCTGTATTTCTCGACCAAATTAAACATATGTGCCTCGAGTCTGCAACGTACAAACAGCAACAAACTAAGAATATTTAGTTCATCCATTATGAATCAAGAAGTTATTCCATTACACTTAATATCAAGCACCACCCAAAAGAAAAACAAAGTGATCTGCTTTCTGCTTCCTACTGTCATTATGCCATTGAGCCATCTTTTTTCTTCTGGTAAACTGCAAGGTGTTCCGAAATACCGGAAGCAGAAACATGGCTCAGTGGTCGAATGACAGTAGTAAGCAGATTGCTTAGTTTTTGTTTTAGAAGGTGCTTGATGTTTGTAATAATGGAATAACTTGATAAATAGACAACTTTTCTTATTTTCATATCATTTTGAAAGACACTAGTGATATGGACAATTTTGGATAAGGGTCAGGTTTGTTTTGAAATTATTTCAAAACATTTGTCTGCTTGGTAACCGGAAGGTTAAATGTTTCAGATGAGATTTGTAAAAGCAAATGGCCGCGCCCATGAGTATGCTGTATAATGTGTTTACAACGAATTTGCGTTTAAAATTTTGATATATTATTAATGGGATATACCATAGAAAGTTTGAGTGTGACTTACGAGAAGTGAGACAGCTAAAAATTCATTCGTGACAACTGAAAGTAGCCATTTTATTTGACTTTTTTACCAATCAGCTGAGAACCATGATGACTGATTGGTACGTAACTTACGTAAGTATTTCACACGACCTGATTTCACACGATGCGAGTGATGTTATCCGGTGAAGGCAAACAAATCGACTTGTTTATCAGAGATGCTTGACAAAGTTGCACTAGGCCTAACTCACTTTTTTCTGTTGTAAATACGAAGCGAACTTTCATTTCTGTGCCAGACGGTGGTCAGATGTTGGGAATTGCAGTCCGTATGTAAATATTAATCAGGTCTCACAATTATACAGTTATGTAATATAAAATGTTAAATAAACCGTGAAATACGTATCTTAATAACTTTGCTATACGAACATTAAAATCATAGAACAAAAAGGTTAATGATATGCTATTATTATTATTTTGATAGATGAGTGACACGTCTCACGGTTATCCATCATAATGTTTTAAACTTAAAAAAGTATCAAAATTCTACTCCTCATTGACAAGTCATAAGAATGGAAGTAATTCAAAGTATTTAAAACACATTTCATTGGAATATGAATGATTAAGTATGGTGTTAATATTTGGTTTTATGTCGATGCGAATAGATTAGGAAATGAATTGCAAGCACTGTAAATATATATACAGTACTTGCAAATCATTTCCTATTCTATTCGCATATATATATATATATATATATATATATATATATATATATGTGTGTGTGTGTGTGTGTGTGTGTATAAAACAGGTTTATCTTGTCTCCAAAATGAATTGAGTGTATCACCAATAATTCGATAATTTTATCTACCCACATGAAATTCCTTGCTAATATTCAACTACTACTACTACTACTACTACTACTACTACTACTACTACTACTACTACTACTACTACTGCTACTCCGTACTCCGTTCTCCGTACTCCTAAGGTAATAATATTCTGTAATACTACTACTTGTATTTTCAGTAGGCTAACCCTGGTTTTAAAACAGCTAGTATTCAATTCCAGCGAGGTCTGCTGAATAGATATGTAATTCACTAGATTATATCTACGACTTTCTTTCAGCAATTAATTTTAGTGTAATTATGTTTCAAATTTTGAGACCTTCAAAACGTGGGGGCTGCATATCAATTGACTGCAAGTTTCCATTCGAGAAAATATATTTTGTTTAGCAGAATTTAATTAGGTACCATAAATAAACATAATCACACACAGAAGTTTTTGAAACATGTTTAAATTTGTTACTCAGTCGTAGCGTAGCATAAATTCAATATCCACCATGATTGTTTACAGATTTTTAGCTGTTGAGAAATCCCACAAGCATTGGAAGCAGCTATGAAGCTCGCTGAGGATTGAATTGAGGAAAAATCTCAAATTTTGAGGGAAAACTGAAAAATGAGGAAATTCTCATATACCTCCTCAATTTGCGTTTATTAAGGCCAAACTAAACTTCTCAATATATTTGAGGACAAATGTCATACAAAAATGTTATACAATATAAAAAGTCACAGATACGAAAGTATTATTCTTCAGGATGCCTGGAGGACTCTCTACAAATATATGTCCAGGATATAGGTACAAATCTCGTAATAAATGGACAAACACGAACCTATTGAAATCAAAAGATGGGATCAGGTGCCATGTAGGAGTAAGAATTCCCATGTCGACCGGTCACATCCGCCGTGAGTCCACAGTCAAATTAAAATGATATATGTGAGGAAAAAATCCTCTTCATAATTGGTACAGACGTCTCAACAACCGCCATCGAACAGGTAACTCAACATCATTTAGTGAAACAGAGTAGTTGCAAACAAGACTATTAAACCGACCGTAAAATTTGCGGAACTTTTACACCAAACGCGGTTTCCGTTATCCCTATGTGAATAATTTGTCAGTGAGTAGTTTACCTCTACAAAGAAATGTTCATATGTTGAACACGCCCTGGCATATCGAATCATTTGTAAAATAAAAATTCCATTTGCGGATGATTGTGTGATATTACTACTTAAATGTGGAATATTAACGATGGGAAAGCCGAAATCGTCGCGTTTGTCGTTAGTTGTTATTTCCTGTCTGTGTCTATAGTTAGGTAAAATGTTTAAGTATGAATCGTGTGCGCTTGATATTGTTGCATCTTTAATTTCTAGTTCGCTGAGATATATCGCATTGACATATGTATGCAAATTGTCATTATCTGGTGAAAATGGACAAACACGGATGTCTGCAATTCAAGAGATTCAGAGGGTCAGAGTCCATATCTTTTTTTGATGGTTTGTCAAAACGACGCGTTAAACCAAAAGTGAACACTCTTTGTAATATACAGTTCCCCCTTCTGTTGTTGCCAATAATTTAACTATTTTTAAATTTCATACAGTTGGTGCTGGAACAGCGGGGTCAGTCGTGGCCTCTCGCTTGTCAGATAATAAAGACATTAGAGTGCTTGTTATTGAGGCAGGGAGTTTTGAATCAGACATATTCGAAGGCCACGTGATTGATACTCCAGGTTTAATGCCAAGACTTGTTGGAAGTGGTATTTGCTGGAAATACAAAACAGAGCCGCAAAAACATTGTTGCCATGGATTCAATGATAACGTGAGTTTACACACAGTAATAAGTAATAAGATAAAAGTCATGTGTACACCTTGGCCAACTGATTTGAGCGTTTGACCATCTTTCACTTTTTGGGGAAAGTTTGGCAGTACATTTGCGGAATGTCATTGGCCTCTTCCCGGGTACACTGTAAACGTGCTCTCTTTTGCATAATTGAAAACTGGCTGCAATCATATAGTTGAAAAATATTCATTGTGGTTTGCGGGGGGGGATTTCAAATAATTAGATAGTATGTTTTGAGTGCATGCATTTTGTGCATTATTTGGCTTTTGGAGTACAGGTATGATATTACAGTCATTCTATGGACTTTTATAGCGAAATTGCTGGCAGATCTTTATTGATAATCTGAAACAAAAATGTCTGTAAATCGTGATAATTTCGAAAGCATTTTTGTCTATTTATCAAGATAAAAATTAGTTTAAATATTAATATGACACTTTTAAATTAATTAATTGGCCAATGAATCAAACACTAACAAGCGCAATAGAAGAAAAATTTACATCGGACATAATTGCGACCGTTTATATTGCATTACGCGAGAATTAAATGTTTGGCCAGGATGCTGCTTGTCCACTAATTTTGTTTACGCTTATCTGATTTTACTTTGTCTCTTTATGTAGATTTGATGCCTAAATATCAATTCGAAAAAAAATTAGAATAATTGTCATACCCTGACGTATCTCCATAACAGACGACCTTTTTAGATGTAGTCAGTTATGTGACGGAAACAGGTAAAACGCATATTTTACAGAAATCATTTAGCAATATCATTGACTTTATTCAAAAGAAATTGTAAATTACTTTTCAATATTTTGAAATGTAGAGACTTGTTATCTCACGTGGAAAAGTAATGGGTGGTACATCTTCATTGGACAACATGAACCACGTCCGAGGAAGCCGACATGTATATGATAAATGGGAAGAATTGGGAGCCAAAGGATGGAATTATGAATCGATCAAGAAATATTTTATCAAGTCAGAAAAAGTGGAAACATCTGACGGTATTGTTAGTGGTGAGTTATCATTTGATTAAAGTATTTATTTAATTTCTTATATTACTTTTTCAATCAATAATATCTTGCATATGTGTCATAGTGTCGTAATCTGCTGCTGCAAAAACGTTTTTGATTATAGGAAAGTCTTCAATGCAATATATAAACATGATAAATATTTAAAACAAAACATACGGAGAGAGATGGGATATTAATTTCCTGTGCAAGAACGACTTGTTTGTGCTTAAATCTTTCTCATTGTAGTATCAAGGGGACGGTGTGGGCCAATGACTGTGACAAGCGTATCAGAGCAACGACGATCAAGACGTTACGCCGTGTTGAAGGAAGCTACGATGAAATTAGGCTGGCCGGTAATAGAATGCAATGAAGACGATGATATAGGTAAATATTAGAGGCTTAATAAACCTACAAGTACAATGTAGTTCGCTTAATATACCCTAAGGTTGTAGTTCGCTTAAGTATACCCTCAGGTTGTAGTTCGCTTAGTATACAATAAAATTGTAGTTCGCTTAGTATACCCTAAGGTTGTAGTTCTCTTAAGTATACCCTAAGGTTGTAGTTCGCTTAAGTATACCCTAAGGTTGTAGATCGCTTAGTATACCCTAAGATTGTAGTTCGCTTAGTATACAATAAAATTGTAGTTCGCTTAGTATACCCTAAGATTGTAGTTCACTTAGTATACCCTAAGGTTGTAGTTCGCTTAAGTATACCCTAAGGTTGTAGTTCGCTTAAGTATACCCTAAGGTTGTAGTTCGCTTAAGTATACCCTAAGGTTGTAGTTCGCTTAGTATACACTAAGGTTGTAGTTCTTGGATATGGCAAGTCCATACACTTCATTAATATCGCCAATGATTTTGTCTTAATAAGAATTGGAAAGGTTGAAGTATGTAATATTGTTGATATTCCAGAATGTCAGGTGCAGACAATATAAATGTGTATATCGTAACACAAATCGCCCCTTGTAACTTTTTCACAGTTTTGTGACGATAACTCATTTTTCTATGACCTTATAGTTGGTTTGTACAGTTTATGGAGTATAATTTACTCAAGTAGTTCGTAGTACGTAGTTTTATATTATTATTATTATTATTATTATTATTATTATTATTATTATTATTATTATTATTATTATTATTATTATTATTATTACATATACATACATAAATACATGTATATATATATATATATATATATATATATATATATATATATATATATATATATATATATATATATATATATATATATACTTCTCTTGAGGTATATTTTTGTGCTGTTGTAGGATTTTGTAGAGCGCAATTAACTACAAAGAATGGTGGGCGAGTTTCTACAAGTAATGCATATCTAACGCCAGTCATGAAGAGACCTAGTATTGATGTATTAAGCGATGCTCTGGTAACTAAAGTACGTATAAAGAAATATATCCTTACCTTCGAATGTAAATGATGCAGTTATCATACCTATTTTATCCTATTTATGTTATTTGTTTGTCTGTCTGTCGGTTTATCTATCTATCTATCTATCTATCTATCTATCTATCTATCTATCTATCTATCTATCTATCTATCTAATCTACCTACCTACCTACCTACCTACCTACCTACCTATCTATCTATCTATCTATCTATCTATCTATCTATCTATCTATCTATCTATCTATCTATCTATCTAATCTACCTACCTACCTACCTATCTATCTATCTATCTATCTATCTATCTATCTATCTATCTATCTATCTATCTATCTATCTATCTATCTATCTAATCTACCTACCTACATACCTATCTATCTATCTATCTATCTATCTATCTATCTATCTATCTATCTATCTATCTATCAATCTATCAATCTATCTATCTGTCTATCTATCTATCTATAACGCATTTTATATATTGAAAGAACACCGAAACACCTTTACTACTTGTATTTGATGTATAATAACAAATACGGGCTACACACAGAGATAAAAATTCTTTGACAAAAAACTTGCACGTTTTAAACGAATTATGAATATGTGAACCAAAAGAAATCTTACACCTCTCTGTAAGATAGCAATTTTCAAATCACTTTTGATAATTCAAATGAATCATTTATTTATTTCACTGCCCAATTCTGGTGTAAAATTCATAATCCATTCATGAAATTTTCTCAAATCTACCTGGATTAAAAGATATTTATACGGTACAGGAAACTGGAAACAAATATTAGACAATAACGTAAACATGTCCAAAGTCATAAACTGCGGCCCAGAAATCATTGAAAATAATACAAAAGCAATTGACAATTATTTTTGGATTGACGTTTTTAAATCCTGGAAACTTATAAACAAATATATTGACACAAATAGTATATATTTGATATATATCCTATATATGGTTCAACAAAAACATAAAAGTTGGAAATAATAAATGTTTTACAAAGTGTGGTATGACAAAAGAGTAAGATAAACAAAATATTACAGTTTTCAAGAACTAAAAATAAATATAATATTGGGACTAATTTCCCTACATATTTTATCGCGGCAATAAATACATACATTAAACAGGACAATATAAAACTTTTACAACTTTTATAATCATTACCCAGTATTTCCAATTAATATTCAGATTTTTTTTATAAAAGTAAGAAAGGAGCCAGATATATATATATATATATCAAACACTTTATTTTAGTAAAATAACCCCTAAACCAGTATCAATGGAACAGACTTTTCAACATTAACAATAGTGATTGGAAACTTATTTATAATCTATCATTTAAAACTCTAAAATGCACTTAATTACAGTACAGTTACAAACCCACATTAACTATCGAACCCTTGGTGCAATCTGGCTTTTAAACAAAATAATTAACTCAAATCCAGAGTGCTTATTTTCTTACCTACATCTACTCCTGTCAATTGGAAAAGATCGTCAACTTCACACATCCCTCTATAACAAACGAGACAATTTCAATTTCCATATCACAAACTTCCCGTTTACAAGTAGTAATATTCCATCTTTTCCTGCCTATGGTGTTTTCATTTCACAACTTATACGTTATGCCAGGGCATGCTCTTCTTATGAATGTTTTATTCTGAGAGCTAAACGACTAGCCAGTAAACTACTTAGACAAGGTTACGTTGTTGAACGCTTGGAGTCGTCGTTTAAGAAGTTTTATGGTCGATACGGGGATCTTGTTAAACATTATGAAATCCCCCTCTCAGAGATATTAGATAGTATTCTGGATCACGGCCACAGACAGTGATTTGACCTTTTACCGAATTTGACCCGTTCATCGAACTAGGAAGGTTTCCATGGAACTTTTGCGACGGATGCGGCATGCCAGCAGAAGACGCTGACTCCTTCCGGACACCTGGTTTTATCCCGTT
The DNA here is from genome assembly GCA_030159075.1 of Atrina japonica. Classification (NCBI taxonomy): domain Eukaryota; kingdom Metazoa; phylum Mollusca; class Bivalvia; order Pterioida; family Pinnidae; genus Atrina; species Atrina japonica. The sequence continues at coordinate 943,430 of BROG01000230.1, read as the reverse complement.
TGTGATTCGTAACTGTTCTTTATTTGCACATCTAAATCGTCGTGTTATAATGGACTTGAGTTTTAATTATTGATGAGTACTTCTCAATTTCACTTTGTAATATTGAAGCTGAAACCATTGAACACCTTTTGGAATTGTCAACATGTTGAAACACTACTTCATCTCTCCAGTCAATTTTAACTTTACAAAAGAATCATTTATTGTTTTGGAAATATGTAAATATAAAACAACAACAACAACAACAACAACAACAACAACAACAACAACAACAACAACGTAGATAATGCGATTATAATATGGGTTAAATATTACAATTTTTTAAAACCAAACTACAAAAATATAATATATGTCTTATATCTCTTCGACAACATTAAAAAAGACATTTTAAAATTGAAAAACTTCAAAATATAATCACTGGTGGAAATGAATTTTTCATGCGATAATGGCAAATCTGGGCTAATCATCCAGACCAATATGAAAAAACTGGCATGCAAAACAATTATTCATTCTGCAAGATAAACCTATATTGACAAAGATGTTCTTTGTGTTTATTTATGTAACAAATATATCACATATTCATTCTTGCAATTAAAACTATATTAAATGTCATTCTTTATATATTTATGTAAATGTTTATTGACATTTTATCCGTGATAAAAACAACACTGGTACTAATCATAGTAACTAGCAAAACATACATAAGTTTTAAATGACATAGACAAAATCACTGTGTGTTGTATCAAGCTCATATAAATATACATTTACTTCATACTTTTTATGTTACTACAATTATAGACAACATGAGATGCACGCCGCAACTATGTATATATATATATTCAAATTATCAAAGTTCTAATAAAAAATACAGTAAGAGATACAATCGTACAATGTAATATTTTTAATACATTTAAACAAGGATCACTACAAGTGACAAGTAAATTGTTAGTTGAATTTTAATTTTGGTGCGTTTATATAACTCTATAATGTGTGGTTTGCTGTTATTTTTTGAGTTCTTTCTTTTCCTTGAATACGTCTCTCTCTGTCTCTCTCTCTCTGTCTCTCTCTCTGTCTCTCTCTCTCTGTGTCTCTCTCTCTCTCTCTTTCTCTCTCTGTTTTAGTATTTGGTCAATCAGACATGAAATTCTCGTACTTCCTAGCCAGGTGGAGTTGTAGCGGTTGATGTTAATATCTTGGCCAAATACTATAATAAAATGTTAAAAAAAGAAATCTTTATATTCCTATATATTCAGTTAAAATAAGGTCTGGTACAGTGTGGTATTCATATACAAGAAGTAAGGATGAGCTTTTCAAGTGAAAAAGTGCAAATCTCAGGTTTAAGAAGCCATTGTCACAAACATTATGCCTGTGTATATCTATTTTTGTTATTGTATATCTATCTAATTAAAATGTACTAAAAAAGGAACAAAATATTTAAAAAAAACAGCTAATGCCTATTCAAGAACAATATTATTTTATCAAATTTATCATTTTAACTTATTTTTGTTATGCCAAGATGACAGAATACATTATCAAAAATTGTTTGAAAATGAGTTTGTTTTTTATTTCCTAACTCCATTGTAGGTTCGAGGATTCCACCTGGACGTTAAACGTAGAATTTGTTTAGTGTGGCCTTATTGACGTTCTGAAAATTTGTTGACAAATTAAATATCACGAATAACTGAATACATAGCATTTTGTTTATGTCAGTTGTTTATAAGTGACATTTATCTATTCAATTTGTTGAATAATGATACACATTCTAAAGTACATCACAGTTTAATACCTATGTTGCTTTTCATTTGCAATTCGAATTAAAATTACCTATCTTTCATTTTGCAGTTAATATTTCATAAGACAAAGACGTCTCGAGTGACCGGGGTTGAGTTCACATTTGCAAATAAACAATATACGGTAAAAGCCAGAAAAGAAGTTATATTATCAGCAGGTGCTATTGGTACACCGAAACTACTGATGTTATCAGGAATTGGACCAAAGGCTCATTTAGAATCCTTGAACGTAAGTAATAGGTAGTCAAGGTAAAATCAAGTAACAAAGTCGTTATGTTTAATGTCAATATCGCCATATTAAGAAATAACGTGTGCTGAATGTCATCAACAGAATGTTTTAATTGCCAGAATGTATGTGTTTGTGTTTGTGTGTGTGTGTGTGTGTGTATGTGTGTGTGTGTGTGTGTGTGTGTGTATGTGTGTGTGTGCGTGTGTGTTTTCATTGCTATCATGAGAATGCCTGAGTTTATGTGCTTATTGCAATATTGAGGTTCTTCATCGCCACAATCAATGACTGTGTGTTCATCGTTTTATATATATATATATATAAGTCTATTTAGTATGAGGTACGATATACGCCGGTTACAGAATTTTATCATTTATGACGGTTATAGAATTTGTAATTAAAGGGAGATAACTCGCATTCACAGCAAGCAAGCTTTTTTGATGATGTTTTTTTTTATTGTTGTTTAACGCCCCACTCAAGAATCTGTCACTCATATGGAGACGTCACCGCATGCCGGTGAAAGGCTTTAACTTTTAGCCTATGCTCGGCACTTACGGTCATTGAGCAGTGAGGGTTCTCTAAAGTGCTGACACCTACTGCGACACGGGACCTCGATTTTTACTCTCTCATCCGAAGGACAGGGAAAAACCTACTGCCGGCTGGACTCGACCTCACGATTAAGAGTCGAGTGCGCTACCGACTGAGCCAGGCCGGCTCTTTTTGAGAAATATATTTGTTATCAAGATGCTGTCCACCTTAGAGAATGTCAGTGATGAGATTGGATATTATAATATTGCATAATAATGCATAGTATTGCATATTGTTTGACGATTGACAATTAAAGATGGGATATCTAGAGATATTTTTACAAGCAGACAACGTATGCGACTTGATTCAACATCTCTGACTGTAATGTGACATTACTGCGTCATTTGACCTTACTGGGTCACTTTAATTATATAGCAGTGTACACCTGCAGAAGGGTACTGATCATACTATATATATATATATATGGACCTTCAGCTGATTTTGTGAGAAATTTTGCCAGTTTACTTGAATAAGTTATGTGATCTATTCCCAGGTACATTCTAAACGCTAAAAACTGGCCGGCGCCATATAACTGAAAAATTATTGAATGTGGTGTAAAACACCATTAAAACAAACAAACAACCCCCCCCCAAAAAAAAAAAAACCAAAAACCAAAAACAAAAACAAGACGAAAGAGAATCTTATATTAAACTATCTCTGACATGTTGCTTTAACAGATATCGGTAAAAGCTGATCTTCCAGTTGGTGATAACTTGCAGGATAAATTTGTTGTGCCCATGCGAATGTATCTCGATGTTCCGACCTACAGACCAGATATACCTGTTGATAACGTCCAAAGATGGAGAGACTTCATTTATCTGCGTGAAGGTTTGTCGATAAATTTATACATGTCTAAAATTGAGAATATTCATTTCTGAAACATTTAGGTCGCTTTTTTTTGGTTTGCATTTTACAGAAGAATGAAACTAATTGAAATGTAGAACTGATATAAAGGTGCTCCTAGACGACCTGTCAGTATGGATGTAAACATTTTGTTTCGGATCAACGTATGATTAAATTACTTCTTGATAAATTGAACGTAATGTTGATATGATACAGGTAAGTAAAATGCTTACAATTTATATCATATGAAAAACTCACAAAGCTTGTTTGATAGTTTTACAACATATTTTCACCCCTGAAATATAGGGTTAAAACGGGAGCTGAATTTGGAAAATACGATTTTAAAGGCGAAAGATCTAACCACCTTTCTACTAGCCACAAAATGGATATTTGATGATTATATTTAACAATCTGCATCTGTTTTTACATTATTGCATTATTCTTAAATAGTGAAATAAGATACATGTACTGACTAATTGTTAATAATAATAATAATAATAATAATAATAATAATAATAATGAAATTATATTGAAATACCTAATCCATATCGATTTTTAAACGAAAATGCAGCCAAATATTTCTACTTTTGAAACAGGCGAATTGGCGGAAGGTTTACTTGAAGGCTTGTTCCATCTCCGTACACTTCCTGTCGACAACAGCACTCTTTATCCTGACCTACAGATATCTATTTACAACATGCTTCCCGATTATGACCATCCATATCTCCAAAAGATGAATGTCAGACATGATGTATGTATATAAGAGATACTTCTTGTTGGACATTATAATTGTATTATAAGTGAATTGTACCGATGATAAGTTTTTCCAGGTTTTTGCTATAGTATTAAGCTTGAGATTGTCTTTGTGTATTTAAAGAGCACCCTGAGGACTAAATAAAATGGAAATTGTAGTATTTATAGAACTCATCATTCTAAGGACAACGTCGAAAACTCCATAAAAAGCGGTGCGCATATTCTCGAAAGATTGACTCCCAAGCTGTGCCATTTTACCTGCTTTCGAAAAAAAAAGCATTTATTCTAATGCAATTTGCTTGCTTTGCGTTATTTTATTGGTCGACGACATTGAAAACTCGCAAGTGATTCCCGTTTCACTGCTATTTTTTTTTTATATATGACGTCCCACAAAGTTCTGCTGATCGACATCGATGCACTTGCTGAACTTTACTGTTAGCATATTTTGTTATACAATGTTTATCAAAACAGTTTTTCACCGTCTAGAGTTCGTTGATTAAATACGAAAGATAAAAAATATATCGTATCACTAGATCAGTATCAAAGTAAACAAATCCACATGATAAATCAGCAGCTATTTTAAGCGCATCAAAATACTCAACAAAGTATATAATATAGTCATAGATAAAGGTAGGTTATAAGTCAACGTTTCATGTCATTTCTGTCGGCTGACGATTCTCGGTGAACCTTAATATCTGACGGGGAATAGCCTATAACCTGTCAATTTTTATAAAACAGACACATGGTAACCTTTAGTTTAGCTTCTGGGAAACTTGTGAGTTACACTATGAAGTCACGGAAGGGTCTTAGAATGACTTCTGTCATAATGGACATTAAAAGTGGATGGGGAAGCGAGTCATATTCATTGCTGTCAAAATCACAAAATTCACCTAATAAATCATTATTTTGTCACATTTAAAATATTCGAAATCATTTTATTCAAACACAGTCACATAATGAACATGATTTTGACTTTTCCAGTGTGTCACATTTCTTTTTCAGTGTGTCACATTTCTTTTTCAGTGTGTCACATTTCTTTTCAGTGTGTCACATATACGGACGGTTGGCTTTGTTATGCCAGATTTAGTATCACACTTTAGTTTTTATCTTTTAAGATTTTCGTTCGTAAGTCCTCCTGTTTATAAACACAAAAGAACAACGGCCACCTATTTTAATATAAAAATTTCAGATACCAAAGTATAAATCAATAGAATGTCCAGGACATAGATACAAATCCGGTAAAAATGGACAAACACGGACCTCTGGAAACCAAGAGGTGGGATCAGGTGCCATGGAGGAGTAAGCATCCCCTGTCAACCGGTCACACCCGCCGTGAGTCCACAGTCAAGTCCAATGAAACAAGTGAGGAGTGTATCCTCGTCACAATTGGTACAGACGTCTCAACAACCGCCAACGAAAAGGCAACTCAACATTTCACTTAGTGAAACAGAGTAGTCGCAAACAAGACTTTTATACCGACCGTAAAATTTGCGAAACGTTGACATTAAACGCGGTTTCATATGTTGTGCACGCCCACATCCGCATACTTCACACCTTCCATTATATTGCCATGTCATGTAACCGAGCTGGGATTCTCAGTGGGTGGGTTGTCGTCAGAGACAACTTAATCCATTTCAACTACATCCGATTTTTTTATGTCTGAATGAGTTTTAAAGAAGTCGATATTTTATTATCTATATACAGTAATAAATTAATAGATAGATAGATAAATAAAGTAATAAATGTATAATGTATATAAAGTTTAAATGTGATAAATAAATAGATAGATAAATAAATAAATAAATAAGGAAATAAATAAATCAATAAAAATAAATAAAATTAAATAATAGGTGTGTAAAAATAATACGAAGCTTCCATTTGGAACCCAACTGAAAGTTTATTTTCCGAGATACAATGTTATTGGGTGTAGGGTTAGTGCCGTAGGCAATCGGGAAACACACATTTGTAGATGACACGAAATGAAAAATGTGAATTTTTAAAAGCAAATTTTAATTGATGATATTGTAAAATACAAAATACAAGTGTTAATACTGCACTTTATCTTGATTTTAATAACATCAATAACACCACCAATTTATAATTTGTCTATATATATCATAAACATAGTACCAAATTTAAAATGCTCAAGACGATCGTGTCTGTCAATTAGACTTCATCATTTGAGCTCCAAATTTACAAAAAAGTTTTCTAAAGGGAAAGTGGTATAATACAAGGCCAAAAAATAAATCTAAATGTATAGCCAAATCCGTCTAAAAGTAACCACTGTAAAAAGATGACTGTCTTAGCTTTTGAAAAATTTAGAATATTAATGGTGTTATCAGTGCCAAAGATTACTTTAGTGTAGGATTATCAGCTGGCACGGAAATACCAGGTACTAGGTTTATGTATATCCTCGGGGACTCAAGTGGTTAAATGGTACAACTTAACCCCGTTTTATCGATCAACTGGAAATTCCCAATTAACAATCATGACTGCGACAGTTAAAACAATAATTCCTGCATTAGCGTTAACTCACAAAACCAGCAAGTGTATTAATTGCCGTCCACGACTGAGGCACTGCTAATACTAAGTCTATAGTGAAGCACGTACTTCGCAACTGGAGTCCACACTGTGATGTCACACAAAGCTCCGCCTCTTTTTGGCCACTTGTAAAGGGAAAGTTTGCAGTTTCTCGCTAATATCTCGAAAATGCGTGCCCCGATATTGATCGGACTTTTGACGTTGTTCATAGAATAAGGAATTATATAAATACTGATATTTTAAAATATGTGTTGTTTGGATTTGGTGTATCAATTGGCATGTAATTCAAATTCGATACATGCCAAATTTTCTTTAAATGCACAGAAAAAGAACGAAAAATGCTATTTTAACTTTTTATGTATCAAACTCTAACGGGAATTTGTTATTGTGTTTACATAACTTTAAGTTCTAACTGTATCTTGTCTTCTAGCTTCATATGATTTTTAGTTTTACCTTTCGTTCTAGAGACATATGACTTTAAGTTCTAACAGTATCTTGTCTTCTAGCTTCATATCACTTTTAGTTCTACCTTGCGTTCTAGTGATGTATGACTTTCAGTTTTAACAGTATCTTGTCTTCTAACTTTATATCACTTTTAGTTTTACCTTGCGTTCTAGTGACGTATGACTTTCAGTTTTAACAGTATCTTGTCTTCTAGCTTTATATGACTTTTAGTGTTACCTTGCGTTCTAGTGACGTATGACGTTCAGTTCTAACAGTATCTTGTCTTCTAGCTTTATATGACTTTTAGTTTTACCTTGCGTTCTAGCTACATATGACTTTACATTCGAACAGTATCTTGTGTCTTCTAGCATCATATAAATTTTAGTTCTAACAGTAACTTGCTTTCTAGCTACTTATAATTTTATGTTCTAACAGTATCTTGTCTGTTAGCTTTATATGACTTTATGTTCTAACAGTATCTTGTCTTTTAGCTTTATATGACTTTAGTTCTAATACTAGTAGTATCTTGTCTTCTAGCGTTATATAAGAGTCTTGTTTTCTAGTTTATGTGTTCTAATTCTATTTTGTTTTCTATTTTTGTTTGAGTTGAAGTTTTAACAGTATCTTGTATTTTCTAGCTTTGTATGACTTTAAGGTCTAACAGAATTGTGTATTTTTATCTTTATATGACTTTTAGTTCTAATTGTATCTTGTGTACTATCTTTATATGACTTTACGATCTAACAGTATCTTGTCTTTTAGCTTTATATGACTTAAAGTTCTAACTCGATTTTTTGTCATCTAGTTGTTGGACGACTGGTATAAATCTGCTTTCCGAAGAGAACCCCAGGGTTCCAATGGTATTCTCTTCTATGTGGGATTGATTCATCCTGAGAGTAAAGGCACGATTCGTCTGAAAAGCACAAAACCAACAGATCAAGCAATTATTGATCCCAATTATTTAGTCAATGCCAATGATGTCAATGAAGTTTTAAAAGGTAACATATTATTTTACTAAAACATGTTCCACTGTTATGGATATGTATCCATGTAAACTGACACTATAGGTTGATAAAAGACGTATAGAATGTTGAAAATATACCTTTTTATGTTATTACTGTTTTACAATCATACTCAATTTTCCGTTTTTAATATATGTACCAGACTTTGTTGATGTCTTTAGTATATGCAACTGGTTATTGTGATAACGGATTAACTATCTTTCCGCCAAGTTTACAATGGAACATAATTTGCATATTCAAAAGCCAGAAGAAACGTATATATACAGAAGATGGGAATAAAACAATTTCAATGTTAGTTTATGAAATTAATTAATGTCATCATGGTATTAATGTATATATATCGACTATTTGTAATTTTATGTGTCTAATATTATTTTTAGGAGTCCAGTTTGTTCTTGAGTTAAGTAAATTTACATCTAATGCTGAACTAGACGAGCCATTTACGCCATGTGGTCACTACAGAGAAAATTCCCCAGACTACTGGAAATGTTACATCCGACATTTGGGGTCTAGTGAAGGTCAGTTGACTGGTACAGCGAAAATGGGGAAAGTAACAGACCTGGACACTGTCGTAGATCCCGAACTTAGGTAAAGAAGTTTAATGATAGAACGTTATACATAGCATTGGACTAAGATCAGTCAATAATGATTATGATTAGAGGAATGTAGACAAACACAATCCCCTACCAATATCAATTATCAGTAACTGATATACATTGTACATGTACGTCATTGGTTTTGGTTTTCGACGATTAATTGATAAAAATAATGATAAATATTTGAAATAAAATCATTCTCTCAGAGTCTTAGGTATTGTCAAAATTTGAATGCATATATGTGTGGTATGATTAGATGACCACATTTGATAATTTAACCACCAAAAAAATATTTTGACATTATCTTTCCTGTGTGGATTTTAAACCTAGTATAAGAAACGGACAAATGATAATTGACGATACATGTATTCCAGTACTTTGTTTAAATAAGGTTGCAATGGTTAAATGCGATGACAAGTTTCCAGCAAGTACACCAAAAGTCTGATATGGAACAATAAATCAATTCTATGACGGTTTAATACTTTCACAGCAACTATTGTAAGGGAATGCGGTAAAGGGAGGACGGACACACGGTATACGATTAATGGTATGCGGAAGTTAACGGGAGTGAAAAGTCTTTATTTTATACTTAGCATTTGATTTATATCTTTGCGCAGTATCACAACAACTTGGAGAAATACATATCACATATCCGACGGCTGTAAAAAAGTGCATCATTAATGACAACCATGTATTGATTGAGGAGAAATTTATCGTTTCCTGGAAAAACGGCACTTTTTTAGAGTGTTTTTAACGTAAGGCAGTCCAATTTCGTTATCCTAGGAAAGGAAATGAAAAGTATTTCTTTTATTAAACCAGAATCAGATAAAATAAAATAATATTCACAATTGTCCTTGACAATGTTATGCACTGAAGCATAAGATAAACAAAGTTTATCGGCTGAATTTTTTCCCAACACAAGGGTACACAGACAAAATGCAATAATTTTAAATTCAGCAAGGTAACAAAAATTAGAGACATTTTGTTCTTCTTTGTTTATATCGTATCAAAATATATATCAAACACTATTACCGATTTATTTCTGCACTGTTTGCTGTGTAACATCACCATATATGAGTAATATCTGCTGAGTTTGTAAGCTAAATTTACCTCAATTTTCAAACATTCGACCGGGATTACTTTTTCGATGTTCTCGGTAATATAGTTGTTCAGGACTTAAATCTAAAAGGCTGAAATTTGATTTCGGGAAATTCTATTCAGTTTATGGACTCATTATTAGCTTGACATAGTAAACAACGAAAGTCTGAATTAACCCAGCAGAGGATTGTTGTCTTAAGCGGAATAATTATCGGTTGTTACCTTTCTAAATTGTTACCACTGTTCATTTGTAGAACGAGCGATCGTGGCGTTTTAATATAAATGTAGCACTCTGCATAAGTAAAACTACAACAAAACTGACATCTACATATGTGTACCATCTTGGTGATGGTATGAAGCTTTATGATATTGTATGTACGTGTCATATACATACAAGGTATAACAGAAATGTGAATAATTATCATCTTTATTGCAGAGTGAAAAATATTGAAGCGTTAAGAGTTGTTGATGCCTCGATAATACCAGTGCCAGTTGGATACACCAGAGCAACGGAAATTATGATTGGAGAAAAAGCAGCGGACCTTATTAAAGCAGAGATAGAGAAAGAGAAAAAGTCAAACTCCACAAAAAAGTCAAACTCCACAAACAATACCCCAAAGACAACGAAATCAAATTCCACTTCTGCGGACGAAAACACACTTATATCACTTCTACAACAACTTATCCTAGATCCGTTCACGCCTAACATTACTACTAATAATGCAGTAACCAACCCTCAAGCCCCAAGAAACGGGAAAAGTAGAAATCTGGCACAGAACGCAACAAGTGGGATTGCCTCAGCAGGAATAGCTACAAACCAAGGCAGTAGATCCAGCAACGGAGCACTTCATGGGACTGTAAATCAACAAACACTGTTGTCTGCCAGTGTACCTGGAACAGGGTTTACAAATGGTTTAGCATTTCCTGGAACCCAAACATTTAGCAACCAATTTCAACAAAATACAAACGTTAGACAATCCGGTTTTGGATCTGGAAGAGTTGGATCGCGGTCAAGTTTTTCACCCCAGAACAGACAGCAACAGCCATCTACCGAGAGACAAGGAGTACAAATGCAACAACAAGGTCAGCCACCTATAAATCGTCGGTTTCAGAGTAGATTTTCTGCACCTCCTGTTGCAAACAATGTAGCAGGTACTAACGCTGCAAATTCAAATCCGTTCAATGGAGGGATAATTCCACCGCCTAACCAGTTGTCCCCCGATCTATTCATACAGCGAGTTTAGATAACTTTTCCAAGAAATTCCGTTACTGATATTAATTATTTCTTGCTCTTCATCCTTGAGTAAAATTTGAAAAATGATTTGACAACATATAGAAATACTTCCCGTAGATCCTTTTCTAGATGACTTGTAATTGATGTTACATACTGACATTACTTGACGTTGTTTGTCCAATTAAAGTATAGCTTTATATCAGTATTTCGATATTTTTCAAGCGAGTTTAAACCAGGTTTAGCTATGTAAAAAAATACATCCTTGAGATAACATATGTGTTCTCCATTTAATTCCATTTTCCTGAAATTTCGCATTACTAGGTTCAAATAATATAAAAATAATAATTAAAGCTGAACCACGAAGCTAAAAAGCTTTTGAACTTTTAATAAGAAAATGTGTTGCAAATATGTTTTGAAACATTCCCACTTCCCATACAGCTGACATATTTTTAATTGTTTCTCCGGAAAATCAAGTCCCACAGCAGATATAGAAGGCGGATTAGTTATATCGGTCTTCATTGCTTATCTTTACTAGCAACGCGAAACGTGCGAAGTCCCAGAGTCTGAACACGTCTATCGACGTTTAAAGAGAAATATACATCTGTGCATCCAGTGAAGTTTTCAGCAGCGCACAAACAGCAACAAACAGAGAAATGGTTAGTTTATTTATAATAAATCCAAAAGTTATTCCATTTTTCGAAAGATCAACACCCTTCCAAAACATAAAGTGGTCCGCTCTTTTGCAACACATTTTTTTTTATCAAGAGTTCAAAAGGTTTTATCTTCGTTGTTCAGCTTTAAGTATTAATGCTCAAGACGTTATTTCTGTCATTTACACTTTATCAGTGGAGTTCCGGTTTATAAAAGATGTATATTTTCTAGAGACAAATCGGTATCATAAAAATGTCAAATAATAAGTCTAGATATATAGCAAAATCCATCTAAAAGTATAAACTGTAAAAAGGTGTTTATTTTACATTTAAATAGTGTTATACTGAGAAAAACTAGGCTTAACTGAGAATGCTATGATATCAGTTAAAATGCCCATTATTTTATTTTATTGATTTTACCTGAAATACATATGGACGTTGTGTTTAGCATCAAACTGACATACACTAAATGAAACGGATTTGCGCTTGAATTATAAAACTTGAAAAATGCATTAAAGGGAATCATCGTGTTCCATGGAGAGAAAGATTAAAAAGGAGAATTGTGATATCTTCTGTGTTGTGTTTTATTATTGATAAGAAATACAAATGATATTCAGTGAAAACAAATCATGTTGCATTCTCCATAGCGTCATCCGATTCTTATTGGTTGTCCTGATATGATGATAAGAAATAGCTTTCATAAAGTTGATTTAATTTTGAATATTGTTTTTCGCCAATTTTACAGTTAAATGATGGTGATCAGTTTTAATGGTGGAGGAGAGAACCCGCTACAATATACCCGAGAAGAGACCACCAGCCTAGTGAACTAACAAGATTTCCCACAAAAATCACATAAAAATTTCAGGCCAAAAAAAAAAAAAAAATGGAATAATTTAGGAAATACTTTGGGTTTTCATGGACCAAATAAATTCTAACTCTTATTAGACAACTGAGCGGGCCTGGCTCAGTCGGTAGCGCACTCAACTCTGAATCGTGAGGTCGTGAGTTCGAGTCCCGCCGACAACAGGTTGGTTTCTTGTCTTTCGAATGAGACAGTAAAAACTGGAGGTCCCGTGTCACAGTAGGTGTCGGCACTGCTCAATGGCCGTAAGTGCCGAGCATAGGCCAAAAATCGAAGCCCATCACCGGCATTTGGTGACGTCTCCATACGAGTGAAATATTCTTGAGTGGGATGTTAAACAACAATAAACAAACAAATATTAGACAACTGCATATCATTATCACTTGAAATTGTAAATATGGTGGAAGCGATTGGGAGAGCCATTCACAGGTTAGCATTTATGTCGTCATCATAACCGGAAATAGATCCCGAGTCATGTGATTTTTCAACCCATGTGAAAAAATTGTCGCATTTAAGAGCAAATAAGCGGTGAAAAACAAAAGTATGGCAATAATTTTAAATAATTTGGAGAAGGGAAAGCTGAGTCACATGTGCCGAATTCGGGTGAAGAAAGGCCGTAAGTCTGTACGAAAGGGGAGGCCCCTTTGATAAAGTAAGGACTTGGATTAACATATATGAGTAATATAAAAACCTCAGATACCAAAGTATTAATCTCCAGGATGTCCAGGATATATATAGTACTAAAATGACTAACGACACGGACAAAATGAAAGTCAACTTTTCGGGAGACATATATTAGCAATATAAAAATCTCATATACCACAGTATTAATCTCCAGAATGTCCAATATATATATATATATATATTGGACATCCTGGAGATTAATACTATTGTATCTGACTTTCATTTTGTCCGTGGTAACTGAGATTTATATATGTATCCTGGACTTCCTGGAGATTAATACTCTGAGATTATTATTTTACTCATATATGTTAATCCAATACCTTCAACAGGTTGGTTTCCTCTCTCTCTCTCTCTCTCTCTCTCTCTCTCTCTCTCTCTCTCTCTCTCTCTCTCTCTCTCTCTCTCTCTCTCTCTCTCTCTCTCTCTCTCTCTCTCTCTCTCTCTCTCTCTCTCTCTCTCTCTCTCTCTCTCTCTCTCTCTCTCTCTCTCTCGCTCTCTCTCTCTTGCTGTCTCTCTTTATATATATATATATATATATATATTATATATATATATATATATATATATATATATATATATATATATATATATATATATATATATATATATTACTAAATGACTAACGACACGAACACATACACACTCTCACGCAAACACCCAGTGTAAAAAAAATGCTACATATTACAAATAAAGTGTGATAAAGTAATATATAAATGGAAATTGAATTCAAACAAAAGGATAACTAAATAACTAAACTCAAACTACCAACGAAAACATTTCGAAAACGGTTCAAACTCGAAAGGTGTTTAATCCTAATATAAATGACAATGGATCGATTACGACGCATGTAGTGAAGAGAAATACAAGTATATATAATACACACATGTCACTACAACATAATAATTAACTATGGACATTGCCTCAGAAAAATACCATCTGCGTAAATAGATCATGCATAAAGCACAAATACAGAAATGACAAGGTACCAATTTCGACCTTTATATAAATCTGGTATAAATTGGACAAATCCCGGTGTCTGGAAATCAAGAGTGGGATCAGGTGACATGGAGGTGTAAGCTGGTTGATCTGTCCCACCCATCGTCAGTCCATAGTCAAATCCAAATGAAATAAATGTCCGAGTAATTGTGACTGTAAAGGTTGCGGAACGTTGACATCAAATGCGATTTTCATTACCCATGTAACAATAACTTGTAAGTAAGTATGTTACCTCTGTATATGAAATGTTCATATGTTGAAGCTACGATGGCATACCGGATCATTTGTGAGATATAAACATCCTATACAGGTAAAAACGCGGAAAATCTACTATGGGAAACAGAAATCCCCGCGTTTGTCGTTAGTCTGGTTTTGTATTTACCGCATGTATCTAAAGTAAGTAAAATTTTCAAGTGGCAAGCATGTTTGTATGCTGTGTCATAAATTTCATATTACTTAAGAAAGATCGCATTGACATATGTATGGAAAATGTCATTATTGATTGACAATATGTGGTCCATATGCCTAAATATTATAAACATAATACCAAAGACGATATTGTTTCTGTCAATTAGACTTCATCAGTTGAGCTCCAATTTGAAAAGTATGTGTATTTTCTAAAGTTAAAGTGGTATCATAGAAGGCCAAATAATATCTCTAAAAGTTTAGCCGAAACCCGTCTAAGAGTAACCACTGTAAAAGAAATGACTATCTGATAATTTTCGAATTTGAATGGTGCTAACAGTGCCAAATATTACTTAAGTATAAGATGAACAGCTGGTACAGAAATACCAGGCACTAGGTTTATGTATACTCTCGGGGACTAAATCTTAAAATAAAGACCACCGTTATAAAAAAAGTACTTTGAAAATAAAAAACCAACAAAACCCCAATAGAACAACAAGACCGACATCACCATCAACAACAATTACAAACCAAATAGTTGTTACTCAGAATCCAATTGATTGATAAAAATTGGCCAGTGAATAACAATTCCAATTTAATTAAAGATTCAGTGTTCTGAAATGATTTGTATACTAAATAAAATTCTCGTGAAGACAAAGGAATTCTTGTCTCACATACAATTAATTTTCGTTCATCAAGGACATGATATTACGGTGATAACATTAAAATTGTTGATGGAATTCATGTTTATTACATGATGGCTGTCACAGTTTGTTGATGTTGTATTAACATTTTTATCACAGCCGTTGATTGCAGATTAACATTGTGTAGTTTGATATGAATTCTTCCAAAGACGAATAATTAATAGTGTTGACTTTTGGTGTGTTACATCGGAAATGACTTTGGCGTTGATAAAAATAATAATAAAACAGAAATGAAATTAGTAAGAAACTGGCAACTGTGTTTGGTAATAAATATAATTGATAAGTGACTTTGGTAATAAATTTCATCAATAAGTAACTTCATCTGATACAAGGTAAGAGATATTCATTTTTCGTTTTTTCTCTTTTTTCGGTTGAATGTTTGATCTTAAGATTGACGGTCTATGTAACTAAGGTTCATGACAATAGTTGTTGAGACGTCTGTACAAATTGTGACGAGGATTCAATCCTCACGTATTTCAATGGACTTGACTGTGGACTCACGGTGGTAGTGACCGGTCGACAGGTGGTGCTTACTCCTCCATGGCACCTGACCCCACCTCTTGGTTTCCAGAGGTCCTTGTTTGTCCATTTTTACCTGATTTTTATCTATGTCATGGACATTCTATTGATTAATACTTTGGTATCTGAGATTTTTTATATTTTTACCACCGAGTATGTATCACTGCTGGTGGACATTATGTCCCCGAGGATACTTGTCACTCGGTACATATACATTTAATGCATAAACAAGTACCAAAAAAAGCATACTGGATGGCACGGCGCCCAGTACAAAAAGGTGTGCCTTTGTGAAGTCTATTGGGAGCAGAGACCCGCAGAGATTGTTTTGTGTTCCTCGGGTTGTCCTTCGGGACATAACCAACTTATAATTTATACAGTCAAAAGATGACAAATTATGGTATAAACAAAATAATGCTTATGTTCCCATAACAATTGTCAGATTCAACTTGATGACATTTTTGATAGTTCATTTTCTAATATTATACCAACAAGTTAAAAGTGTTCTGTCAAAAATTGTAAAGCATGTCATATATTAAAAACTTATCAAGGGTTCACCAGCAATCTGACAAATAAGCATTACAACACCAGAAGCTGGGATCATCTAGATTGCAAATCATCTAGCTTTATTTACGGAATTGAGTGTACCTTGTGTGGTTTGATTTATGTTGGCGAGATTAAGGGGCCCTTAAATAAAAGAGTATCTTACCTTACGTTAAAAAAAATTTGGGTCTTCATGACATTATCAGCAAATTTTATTCTATTCTTTATACAATTCTTAATTAACTTTTTCAGGAAGCAAGAATGAACCCCTACACGAATTCTTCAACCCCAGAATACATACTGAACTCCGTTATAATGGAAATCGCTTATCACGGGCAGTTTAAGCCTGCACGCGTTACAAACGATGACTGTTTTGAACAGAAACGTCTTTTCCTTAAACTTAGATTTACAAATAAAGGCATAGACGCTTTGAACATTGGCAATGTTCTAAATCACAGAAAAGTTCAGTCTTTTGTTTCACCATATTTTAAATTGACGACCACGCCTTGCATTCAACCATCGTCCACACAACACTGTCACATGTTCATGTGCTTCATCTCCTTTCATATACAATCCTATCGAGTATTTCATCATCGGCGACGTTTCTATTGTTGAAAATGAAAGCCTCAAAAATATTATTTGAATTTGCCCTAAATACTGGGAAGCCCGTTCCTTTAATTTGCGTCAGAATTTCAGTTTAGTTATGAATTCTGTCGAAAATTATTCCAGACGATGGACCAAACATGAAGACGTATAACCAGACACTTTGTCTAAATAGCTAAAAGTCACACGATGGTGGTTAAAATATCGTATTTGAAAACTTAAGGGACTATGAAAACACGTTATCCTTCTGTATTTAGTGATCCAGAAGTACTAACTGAACTGGATAGATAACATGATCAATATGTACTGGTACCAGCAGACAAAGCCTCAAATAATATAATTCTTATTTGTAAGGCACATTCCTATAATTGTTTATTAGAAGAACTTGGGTTTAATACGAATTCTGGTAATCCTACATACACAGCTCATTTTCAAAGGACGAGATCCTTCAAAATCATGTGTCCGTATTACGCTCATTTGATATACCTGCAATGGATATCGATTTTCAGCTACCATATTTATATTGGATACCTAAACTTCATAAAAGCCCATATAAGCAAAGATACATAGGAGGATCCAGCAAATGTTCTACCAAACCTTTATCTTTACTCCTTACCAAGATATTGACAGCCGTCAAGTAGAAACTTCAACAATACTGTACAGTTGCTTATTCCAGAAGCGGTGTAAATCAGATGTGGATATTATAAACAGCCTTTGGAAAATTTGAAGGCACACATTCTTTCTCGAATGCACAGTATTAAAATATATGACTTTTCTACTCTTTACACAACTATTCCACATAAAAAATTAAAAGAAAGACTTATTAGCATCATAGATTTGATATTGTCATAACATTACGCAGCTAACATGGCATGTCATCTCACTTCCAGCAAAATAATGGGGTGCAAGTAAAAATGAAGATGTACCAATTTATAATCGAAACTGAAGTCCATTAGAACATGATTAATTAGATGTTCAATTGGACTCAACATGAAGAACAATGAAAAACTAACGGATAGGACCAGGTGTCCGGAAGGAGTCAGTGTCCTCTGTTGGTATGCCACACCCGTCGTAAATGTTCCATGGAAACCTTTCTAGTTCGATGAACCGGTCAAATTCGGTGAAAATGTCAAGTTTGGTGAAAAGATCAAGTTCGGTGAAAATCACAATTGGCGAAAAGGGTCCCTGTCTGTGGTCTTGCTCCTGAATACTATCTTATACTACTGAAAGGGGGCTTAATAATGTTAAAATAAATTAGACACACAGACCCCTATGTACTGATTTCTTACAATATGTAGCCAAATTCAAATGTAACATATTGTTTTTAAATAAAGATAATCAGTGAAGTGGAAATATTTGAACTATAGCAGAAGACATTGTGTTAATAACTAGCAATGAAGAAATATTAAACGCACAGTAATTAATATGGCTGACATAAGTGATACATTATTTACAAAATATTACTGGGAAACGCCCATTGAGCGTATTTGGGCAACATGTCAAGTTTGAAAACTTTACTCTGGTTAATTTACAACCGTGTCATCTGCATTAAATATAAATTGTCGGTTATCTATTGTGTATTTCCTATAAACCTAAAATCCTCAACATTTTCAAGTACAAATGACATCCGACCTACGAATAAATCACCTTGAAATCTTGACAAAATATTTCTCCTGCATACTCAACAACTTTTAAATACGCATGAGGTATTCCAGTGAATTCGTAATTATAAATTACCCCTAAAACTTTTTTTCTGACAAAGATCTAACGTAATTGGTGTTTTGATCAATCACAGCCTGTTATTTTCATGTTCGTCGTGTTTTAATGGACTTTCTATTGCCGATTGGTACTTCTTAATTTCTACTTTTTATTTGTTACCACGACAATCAATACTTCCGTAACATTTAATATTTACCATTGAATTTGTAATGTTAAATGCAGTACCAATGCAAAGCATTTTAGTAGAATCTGAAAATAGCTCTATTTGACAAATCAGTGGCTTTATTTTGTTATCATGGCAATTGACATTTTCGTAACATCTGCCATTAAATATAGTACGTAAATGCCTCTAATTACTATTTTCAGTAAAATCTGATAATATTAAAAATTTGTCAATTACAGGCTTTTATTTTGTTATCATGGCAAACCGCACTTCCGTAAAATCTGCCAATAAATTTGTAATACCTAAATACTGCTAAAATAAAACAAAATCATGAAAATCTCATTAAAATACCATTGTATAGCAATTTCAAAAATTTCAAAATCGTTGTGCTTCAAGAGTTATCCCCCAGTGTTATCATGAACCCTAACTGATAGCAAGAAATCCTTGTAAATTGTTTTTACCGATTTAGGGTCCTTATGACAAATATTAAAGCAACTTATGATATAACATAAGTAGTTATTTGAGCCTTTTAACGGAATGTATGATTGCAAAAATATGACAACAAAATAGTAATTATAAAATTAAATGAAAATGAATGTTAGATCTCATCAGTTTTAACACAACTGCTTATGTAATCCTTTGGAGAATTCTAGAATTATTTCACTTCGTTGTTAAAGCATGCATTCCATTTATATGAAAAATGATGCGACGGGTTTACATTTTAAGTAAATGCGTCTTGCATTATTATTTTTAAATTCATTCACGTATTTTTATGAAGTTATAAAATGTCTCATCATTTTTGTTAATGTGAGCAAGTTCAAACTATTATACAGAGCTGCTATCCCAAATATTTAGTCTCTTCAGCAGATTTGTGTATGTATCCTGCACCTCCTGAAGATTTATACATTGGTAACAAAGATTTTGTATATACAGCCGCCATCTCAAATGTTTAGTCGGACACTATTAGTTCTTCTTGCTTGTAGTGGTATATTGATTTTCTTAACTGACAATGATACAAATTTACATCATTATCACGTGACTCTGAAGAAATGTAATTATTTGAAATATTTAGTAGTGAGCTGTTAGAATATGTTGTCATATTAATAAATAAGTACAAGTCATGATAAATCAAGATGAATAACATTTGTAAATATAATTCTGCAAGAAACTATGTCAGATTTATACACAAAATATACTGAACTCATTGACAAGTTTATGTACTTGATACTTAAGAATGATTTAACAAACATAAATGAAATCACCAGTGGCAACAACAGTCATCACACTTTCCCCAGGTAATACTAATGATCCATTGTTGTAAAATCTGAGCAAGTTACTGTTGCATTAAACATCGTTTACATATTCACCTTAATTTCGCGGTACGTTGAATGACTCACTTCGTATCATTACCGTCAATAACTACAAACAAATATCGTCTTATCTGTTACCAAGGTAACATATATAAAAAATTTCAGATGCCAAAGTATAAATCTTTAGGATGTACAGGATATAAATACAAATCTGGTAAAAATGGACAAACACGGAATAATGAGATTGATTGAGTTCTCAGTATGTATACGAAAATAAATCATTATTATCAATCTGACGAAGAAGAATTCAAAACACCAAAGAAAATACATTTGCAAAATAAATATTTCTGTAAGCTGGTAATAGAAAAGGGTAGTGGAACTTCGATTTTATATCTTTCACGACAAAACGTGTATAGTAAAAAATAGTAGCTTTGTTTCATTTTATTTGTTTGAAATTAACAAAGGTTGATTGATTTTATATGCATTCAATAAATATAGAAGAACATATATTCATATTGTAAGGATGTCCATAAGCAATAATAGACATGGTGAATATAAAACAAACACGACAAAATCAGTATATTACATAATCGTAACGTGTTATAGGTAGATGTAATCACCTAATATAACGCCAATGTAAAGCACAGATAAAACAGATAACGTAAGAATGTTAGAAAGTCTGATTATATTGCTTTTATTTTTAAAGAGAAAGAACAAACCCAAAACACAATGCAGAATGTCTGGATCAGTGCAAAAATAATGCAAATATTCTCGGATTTCCTCGATATTCTTGTTTGTTCAACGTTAACATGCATATATATGCATGATTATTGTCGTACTACCGTTAGGCCGTTGGTATCGTGTCTATGTTTACATACATTTCACCTGCTTTTCTATTGGGATTATTATGATATGTACTTAGATGATAATCACAGTAATAATCATTAAAGAGGCATAATATTTGTTTTTTGCCTAATTTGCTTTTCAATTTTAACTACTTATATCGATATACAATAACAAAAACCAAAGATATACACAGGTATAAAAATTCTTAAATTCCTATATATTTGGTGCAAATTGCTGGAAAAAAAGTTTGGCGCTTATTCAATTGCAATCGATTAATTATCATAAACATAATACCAAAGTTATAATGCTCAAGACGATCGTTTCTGTCAATTAGATTTCATCAGTTGAGCTCGAATTTAAAATATATATGAACTTTCGAAAGAGAAAGTGGAAGGCTATCATACAAGGCCAAATACTAAATCTAAAAGTATAGCCGAAATCCGTCTAAGAGTAACCACTGTAAAAAGTTGACTATCTTAGCTTTAGAAAACTGGAATTTAAATGGTATTATCAGTGAGAAATATTACTTTATTATAAGATTATCAGCTGGTAACGAAATACCAGGTACTAGGTTTATGTATACCATCGGGGACTCAAGCGGTTCACCATCAGTGGCAACGACCTAGTGGTTATAAATATTATATAAACATAGTACCAAAGTTATAATGCTCAAGACAATCGTTTCTGTCAATTAGATTTCATCATTTGAGCTCCAATTTAAGATATATATGTACTTTCTAAAGGGAAAGTGGTATCATACAAGGCCAAATAATTTTACCATTTGTATATGAATACTTCACTGGACCTAACCTTACTTTCGCAAAGTATATAGGAATATGAGATTTTTTTTATGCATGTGTATAGCTCTTGTTTGTTATTGTACATCAAGTAGTAAAAGTAGAAAAAACCGAAATAATATTTTGGTAAACATAGCTAATGCACGTCTAATGTGATTGCGATGCAGTTAAACATAGTTTTCTCACCTTAACTAGATTTTGCTGCAGTTAAACCCAGTTTTCTCAATTAGACCTAGTTTTCTCAGTACATGTGGTTACTGAAAAACAGGTTTAAACGAAGAAAATCTAAGTTTATCTGATAAAAACTAAGTACAATTCATTAATGTGATATTGGTATGTAATATGTTGTTTTGTTTTTTTTTACTTCAAACATTATATATTGAATAGAATCATCCCCGGAAATGATATAACACTGGTCAAAGGCAATAAAAAAGATCACACCATTTATCTTTTTTTACAGTTGGTACTCTCAGATTGATTTGGCAATACATTTAGGTTTATCTTTTGGCCTTGTATGATACCACCTTTTTTCGTAAATACAAGTAGACATTTCCTTTGTTCGCGTCATTAGTCATTTTAGTGATTTATATATAATATCAGGAAAGTAAATCCAAACCATGACAAGATGTCTTATCTGCCTCTTTAGACTGAATAAATGTTAGAACGTTATGACATAAATATCCCGCTAGGGATAAAAAAACTTAAAATATGACATAAATAATAATCATTAAAAATAAATTAAAATTAAAAATACATGTATTCAATGTGTTTGTGACGTTCTACTGTGGGGAAAATAAATTAAAATTGTATTTGAAATATTCAATGTGTTTGTGACGTTCCTCTGTTGGGGAAGATACATCTAGATACATTCTACCTGATGTTCTGCAGAATTTCGTAGGAAATATACAATGTAAACGGAAAACGGGGATGGAATGCGTTTATGTTTTTAAATTATTCATGGTGTGATTTTTAGAAGCAATCTGATCAGTCAGTGTGTCTTTTAAATATTTTTTTTTATTTTAAAAAACATCTTTTATTGATACACAGCCATATTCAATATTGAGTTAGACGGATTTTCACCTTACAAAGTAATGTACTGTTCAGCAACCATTTACTGTAATACTTACTCATCATTTTCCTCGATATTGTGTGTGACTGGACACACAGGACACTGTAATTTGCTCCATGTGTACTCCATGATGAACAAATTCTGATACATAAAGTTTAAAAAATAGTTTGATAAGTTTTTAATACCGATTACAAAAACGATTTTTTTCTGCCTCTTTGGAAGACAAAGGATCAGTTACTTTTTTTAAAAAAAAATCTCGTGGTATATGCGATTAAGGCTTATCAATCTAATCTAAAGCATTAAAACTTGTGTTTCATTGTTTTTTTTTAACATTCTTATAAGAGCAAAACATATTTATTCACAAGAAAGAGTATTGTATTACTTTTTATAACAAGAATTCCCTTGCTTGTTACGAAGCTATTTATAACACAAAAACGGAACGCTCTAATTTATGGTTACAAAGGGTAGCGTTTGTGGGGTTCAATTTCCGTCGTCTGTTTGTTGTATAATTTAAAAAATCGATTTGTCCTGATCATTTTTGTAATCAATCTTGGTTTATTACCAGCTAATGTATTTTGTAGAAAAATAAGGAATGAGTCAACAATTCGTGCATATATAGTGCATTAACAAAATTGAGAGAACTTTCGATTTTAATTTTATCGTTTTATTAATCTATTAAATGTTTTCAAAATATCTTACGTAGCTTTTAATCGAACCAAACATTGGATGTTAATATCAACCAAGTATAGAGAAAATATGTTTACTAATAAAAGGATTTGTTATCTATATGTAGCAAAGGTAGATGTGTAGTAGAATGCCATTTTTATTCAAGCAGCAATCGTACAGTTCCCTTTTATGGCTGCAAAAGGATACCGGGCGACTTTAGAAGCTGACAATCATAAAAAAAATGTTATGTTACATAGAAACTTTATGTACTACATATTAGTCTCCAAATGCATATTTATGACACAGTAACCGGTACTAAGGACTCCATTGCTTCTTGATCTATGCGATCTAATTATCTCTGTATTGAACGTGTAAAATCGATCGTTAGTTTTGTAACAGCGAATGATCCTGTAGGATATAATTAAGTATTAAAGGACCGAAAATTGTCAAGCTTCTTAAACGTTCATATATATATCATCAGTGTGTGATGAAAAAGTATGTGTATGAATTGGGAATTATTTTATTGTGTACATTTTCTTTTACAAAGTATATAAAGGTAAGTCAACATACACAGGTATGAGAAATATACCTTTTAAAATAATTACATTACTTTTTTATAATAACTTTACTATTGTCTAAACGTTTCTTATTCACATTCTGTATTTTAAAATGTTAATTTGAAAGTGATGTCTGATTTACATACAACTTATTTATACACAAAAAGCGGGTATTATTCGATTATTTTAAACTTACTGAATCACTAAATAGAATTTTACCACTGATCAAATACATATTTCAAATACCAAATATATGTTTAGGTATTCCATCTATGTTTTTGTTTGTTTAAAATGAAGATGAACCTATTGTATGGTAATATTTGAATATGTTTGCATAATAGACAACGACCACAAAGGGAAATTTGTTTTCTTGATAATATAGTATTGTGTATTTAAATTTTTACTAGAAATATTTATGTTAAAAATAGTTTAATCCCACCTTTAATCGCACTAAAAAGTTCTTTTTAAATGTTGTTTGGAAGAAAAACATTGAGTCATCTTTGGCTCTTGCTGTTTAATAAGTAAGCGGATATTTTAAATGTCAGAGACATCATTTCCATTCCGATTCACAGATTGCATGTTACTGTTGTAAATTATAGCTAAGCTGAGACAGATTATTTTTATCATTTTATCTAAGATTCCGGAATGAAATATTTCAAATATTCAATGGAAATTGTTGGAACTGATGCTTTACTAAAAGTTACAACATACGCACACACACAAACACTCTCATTTGATATAAAATGTATACATGTTAATTACTTTAGTTTGTGGTTTTGGTAATTTTGATCTAAATGTGCATCATGCCCCTTTAAATATAATCCTATCGGGCATGCCATCACCTGAAACGTTTCTATTGTTCAAAATGAAAACCTCAAAAATCTTATTTTAAGAGGTCTTAAATACCGCAATGTCCGTTCTTTTAATTGCCGTCAGAATTTCAGTTAAGTTATGAATTCTGTCGAAGATTTTGCCAAAGATGGGCCAAACAAAAAGACGTGGAACCAGACACATTGTCAGAATGGCTAAAAGCTGTACGATAGTTGATAAAATGTCGTATTCGAAAACTAAAAGAAAATATGAAAATACGTTATGTACTGTCCCAGCAGACAAAGCCTCAAATAACAAAGTTTTTATTTGCAAGGAACATTACTTTAATTGTTTATTAGAAGAGCTAATGTTTAATACAAATTCTGGTAAACCTACATACACACGTAGCTCACTGTCAAAGGACGAAATCAATACTGATACTGATTTTGAGCTACCTTATTTATATTGGATACCTAGACTTCATAAAACCCCATATAAGCAGAGGTACATAGCAGTATCCAGCAAATGTTCTACCAAGCCTTTATCTTTACTCCTTACCAAGATATTGACAACCGTTAAGGTCAAACTTCAGCAATACTGTACAGTTGCTTATCCCAGAGGTGGTGTAAATTAGATGTGGATACTTAAAAATTCTAAACAACTTTTAGAAAATTGTTCTCAAATTTACAGAATCAAAACATACGACTTCTCTACTCTTTACACATAAAAATAAAAGACAGATTTATTAGCATCATAATCAAATGTTTATTTTTCACTAAAGGTAGTACCCGAAAATTTAAATATCTAGAGATTGGTTATCATAATATATATTTTGTCCAACACAACTCTAAATACACTAAAGTTTATATAAAAAACATGCTGGAATTTCTAATAGACATGTTCAGAGACGTGGTCTTTCAACAAACTGTCGGCATACCTCGGGAACCAATTGCGCCCCTTTATTGGCCGACCTGTTCCTTTACTCATACGAAGCATTTTTCATTCAGAAACTGCTGAATCTAAAGAAGAAAAAGATAGCGGTGTCCTTTAATTTGACATTTAAATATATCGACGACGTTTTGTCAATTAATAATGATAATTTTCATACATATGTCAATGTGATATATACCACCGAACTAGAAATTAAAGATACAACATAATCAAGCACACACGCTTCATACTTAGACATTTTACTTACTATAGACACAGACGGGAAATTGACAACCAAGCTTTACGACAAACGCGACGATTTAGGGTTTCCCATCGAAATTTTTCCACATTTAAGTATTGATATCCCACAGTCACCTGCATATGGGGTTTATATTTCACGTCCTATATACCAGGGCGTAATCAGCATATGAATATTTCATATACAGATGCAAACTACTCACTGACAAATTATTAATGTCAACATTCCACAAATATTACGGCCGGTATAACAGTCTTGATTGCGATTACTCTGTTTCACTGGGTGAAAAGTTGAGTTACTTTTCGTTGGCGGTTGTTGAGACGTCTGTATCAATTGTGACGATGATTCGTTCCTCACGTATTGACTGGGGACTCACGGCGTTTGTGACCGGTCGACAATGGATGCTTACTCCTAGATGACACCTTGACCTCGACAGGGGATGCTTACTCCTCCATGGCACCTGATCCCATCTTTTGGTTTCCAGACGTCCGTGTTTGTCCATTTTAACCATATATATATATATATATATATATATATATATATATATATATATATATATATATATATATATATATTCTGGACATTTTAAAGATTTATACTTTGGTATCCGAGATGTTTGATATTTAACAATCTTAATTGTTACAGATTTGACCCACCGTCTATCCCTGTTAGATACGTGTTTATATAACAATTAGTGTAATTATACGTGCCCCGTAGTTTGCTAAATGAAGCGGGAGCTGTTTGTACTTTATAGACATGTAATGAATTGGTCCCAGTATAATTATATACTTCTTTAATGCCGTTATTTGAGTCCCCGAGGGTATACATAAACACAGTACCTGGTATTTCGGTACCAGCTGTTCATCTTATAATAAAGTAATATTTTGCACTGTTAACACCATTCAAATTCGAAAATGTTCTAAAGCTAAGTCTATAATTTTAGAGATATTATTTGGCCTTGTATGATACCACTTTCTCTTTAGAAAATACACATAATCTTCAAATTGGAGCTCAACTGATGAAGTCTAATTGACAGAAACGATCATCTTGAACATTATAACTTTGGTATTATGTTTATAATATTTTAAACTGAATATGTTTCCATTTAAAACTGAGATTAAGAAAACAGCTTTAAGTACATATACATTTCATTATCGATGCATTGCTGAGTCCATGTTGGTTACCGGGGTTCAAAAGGAAGTAAGATTAGGCTTAATTAAGTACGAACAAAGCATTGAAATATTACCGGTATCAGATTTCCGCATTTTCTAGAATTGACTTTTGATCGACTTATAACCGCTGAATCTTTCATTTTTAAAACTAATAAAACTATAAATGTGGTATGTGATAAGACAAAAGCGTCCTTCCTAATGTTGCTTAAGAATGACCCACAGAACTTTTCTGGATGTAGAAAATACCCCCTCAGGAAAATAAATATCTCCTTGCACCTCCCAATTTGAATAATATCTGGTCTGCAACTGCAATCGGGCAAAAGTGACCGCGTATCTGAGTACTCGATAGGGAAAACATTCGGTTAACCGGTTGATGAAAATGGACCGAGATATATATATATATATCTGTGTGTGTGTGTGTGTTCCCCTGTGTGTGTGTGCGTATATACATACGTATGTATGTATGTATGTATGTATGTATGTATGTATGTATGTATGTATGTATGTATGTATGTATGTATGTATGTATGTTTGTATGTATGTATGTATGTATGTATGTATGTATGTATGTATGTATGTATGTATGTATGTATACATGTTTGTGTGTATGTATGTATGTATGTATGTATGTATGTATGTATGTATGTATGTATGTATGTATGTATGTATGTATGTATGTTTGTTTGTTGTATGTATGTATGTATGTATGTATGTATGTATGTATGTATGTATGTATGTATGTATGTATGTATGTATGTTGGTAAGTAGGTAGGTACGTAGGTAGGTACGAAAATCGATGGTAGGTATGTAAGTAAGCTATCATGAAGTAATTATTCTTAAAAGTTTTTAAAACACGTCTAATTTTTCTTTGATTGGCAGACATGTTTGTAATATAGTTTCAGTAGAAATTGGCTTGAATTAAGCTGCAGTTGTAGATATCTTCTATATCGTATAAAACATACAGAAAGAATAATGACTTCATGACTTGATTATGAATGATATTATTTTATACAATAGATCAGTTTAACACCACCAAAAGAAAACCAAATATAATTAACAGTTGAGGTAAATTGGAAAGCGGCATCTCCCTTGACTTCACGGCAAACTCCCATATTAATTACACGATTGTAATGTCGAAGATAACTCCAGAGAAGTAAGAAAATGCCAGACATTATATGATGATATGTTATTATCGAACGATAACGGTGATTTCACGCTCGAAAAAAGGTTTAAATAGTATCGCATTCATTATTTACTAATACTAATGAACATTTCCCACAAGATGTAATAACATATCATCATATAATTTCTCACATTTTCGTGCTTCTCTACAGTTATCTTCAACATTACAATCATGTAATTAATATGTGCGCTTGCCGTGACGTCAAGGGAGATGCCGCTTTATAATTAACCTCAACTGTTAATTATATTTTATTTAAGTTATTTTGGTGGTGTTAAATATATAAGAAATTCCAGATAACAAAGTATAAATCAATAAATGTCCAGGACATAGATACAGATCCGGTAACAATGGACAAACACGGACCTCTGGAAACCAAGAGGTGGGATCAGGTGCCATGGAGTAGTAAGCATCCCTTGTCGACCGGTCACACCCGCCGTGAGTCCACAGTCAAGTCCAATGAAACACGTAAGGAGTGTATCCTCGTCACAATTGGTACAGACGTCTCAACAACCGCCAACGAAAAGGCAACTCAACATTTCACTTAGTGAAACAGAGTAGTCGCAAACAAGACTATTATACCGACCATGAAATTTGCGGAACGTTGACATTAAACGCGGTTTTCGATATCCCTGTGTCAATAATTTGTCATTGAGTAGTTTACCTCTGTATATGAAATCTTCATATGTTGTACACGCCCTGGCATATCGGATCATTTGTGAAATATAAACTCCATATGCAGGTGACTGAGGGATATTACTACTTAAATGTGGAAAATTTACGATGGGAAAGCCGAAATCGTCGCGTTCATCGTATAGCGTAGTTGTTAATTTCCCGTCTGTGTTTATATTAAGTAAAATGTCTAAGTATGAAGCGTGTGTGCTTGATTTTGTTGTATCTTTAATTTCTAGTTCGCTGGGATATATCGCATTGACATATGTACGAAAATTGTCATTATTAATTGACAAAACGTCGTCGATATATCTAAATGTCAAATTAAAGGAAACCGCTAACTTTTTCTTCTTTTGATTCAGCAGTTTATGAATGAAGTCTGCTTCGTATGAATAAAGGAACAGGTGGGCCAATAAAGGAGCACAATTGGTTCCCATAGGAATGCCGACAGTTTGAAAGACCACGTCTCCGAACATTACAAATATATTGATATATTATTAGAATTTCCAGCATGTATTTTATATCAACTTCAGTATATTTATGTGTGGAAACAGAGTAGTGTTGGACGAAATAAGTATCCTAATAGCCAATCACTAGATATTTAAATTTTCGGGTACCACCTTTGTCAATGATGCTGAAAAGTCTTTCTTCCAATTTTGTATGTGGAATAGTGGTGTAAAGAGTAGAGAAGTCATAAGTTTTGATACTGTGAATTCGAGAAAAATTGTGTGCTTTCTACTTTTTTAAACGCTGTTTTGAATTTTTAAGTATCCACATCTGATTTACACGGCTTCTGGAATAAGCAACTGTACAGTATTGTTGAAGTTTCTCCTTAACGGCTGTCAATATCTTGGTAAGGAGTAAAGATAAAGGCTTGGTTGAACATCTGCTGGATCCTGCTATGTATCTTTGGTTATATGGGGTTTTATGAAGTTTAGGTATCCAATATAAATGTGGTAGCTCGAAATCGGTATCCGTTGTAGGTAAATCAAATGAACGTAATGCGGACACGTGATTTTGAAGGATCTCGTCCTTTAAATGTGATCTACGTGTGTAATGTAGGATTTCTAGAATTCGTATTAAACCCAAGTTCTTCTAATAAACAATTATAGTAATGTGCCTTACAAATAAAAACTATATTATTTGAGGCTTTGTCTGCTGGTACCAGTACATATTGGTCATGTAATCTATCGAGTTCAGTTACTACTTCTGGATCATTAAATACAGAAGGATAACGTGTTTTCATAGTCCCTTTAAGTTTTCGAATACAATATTTTATCAACCATCGTATGGCTTTCAGCCATTCAGACAAAGTGTCTGGTTCTACGCCTTCATGTTTGGCCCATCGTCTGGCATAATCTTCGACAGAATCCATAACTAAACTGAAATTCTGTCGCAAATTAAAGGAACGGTCTTCCCGGTATTTAGGGCCCCTTAAAATAAGATTTTTGAGGCTTTTATTTTCAACAATAGAAACGTCGTCGGTAATGTCATGCCCGATAGTATTGTATTTGAAAGGGGATGAAGCACATAAACATGTGACAGTGTTGTGTAGAAGATAGTTGATGTCTAGGCACTGCAAAACCTGTTTGTAATTGAATAGCTTGGAGGCGATGCTAGGTGTATAACTATATGAAATGCAAGGCGTGGTCTTCAGTTTAAAATATGGTGGAATACAGGACTGAACTTTTTGTGATTTAGAACATTGCCAATGTTTAAAGCGTCTACGCCTTTATTTGTGAATTTAAGTTTAAGGAAAAGACGTTTCTGTTCAGAACAGTCGTCGTTTGTAACGCGTGCAGGCTTAAACAGTCTGTGATAAGCGATGTCCATTATAATGGAGTTCAGTATGTATTCTGGGGTTGAAGAATCCGTGTAGGGGTTCATTCTTGCTTCTTGAAAAAGTTTATTGAGATTTGTAAAAGGATCAGACTAAAGTTTGCTGCGAATGTGATGAAGACCCAATTTTTTGTTAGCGTAAAGTAAAAGAGATGAAAAAGTGACATCATGTATGTAAGGTCGGTTGTATGAACGATGTCCGTGACTTCGTTTACGTCTTACGTTAGAATTAAAAAGTTCCATCACATTAACACCATTGCACAGGGGGCTTGATAGATTGCCTACACTTTGGATATTATCATTACTTCCATAGGGATATGCAGTGCCAAGATGTTTAATCCAAAATTCTTCACGTTGTGTACGGAAGGGGGTACTCAAGGTGGGATCTGCCTAAGTACGTACTTACGTACGTATGTACCTACCTACAAACGTGCGTACCTACCTACCTACCTAGCAACATACATACATACATACATACATACATACATACATACATACATACATACATACATACATACATACATACATACATACATACATACAAACATTACATACAAACATACATCGTATGATAACTGTTCTGAGTATATGGAAGGTCACGAACTCTTCCAAACATCCAAGCATTGCGTTAGTGGTTTGTGTGGTATCTTACTCTGGTCTTCGTCTTTCACGATAGGGTTAACATTAACTATACGAAAATATCATTTACATTGTTACATGAACCATGATGAATGTTTCTTTGGCACGACATAATATGTGAAAGTCATGGTTTTTTTTCATGGCAGTTGGGTACGTGGATCTTTTCTGATTTGGCGTCAGTCCATAGCAGAGGTCAAACGTTCTTGTATATCACCTAAGACTGGTGTCATCTTACTGTTTGCAATGATGAATATCATTAACAATAAAAAAGTTATATTTGTACAAAAGATACCAAACCAAATGGTCAAGACGATCATTCTGTCAATAAGACGTCGTCAGTTGAGCTCGAATTTGATAGCAATGTATATTTCTGAAAGAACAAGTCAAATAGTAAATCTAAATGTATAACCAAATCCGTCTACATGTAGTACAGTGATACTGCCAAAATGAATGTTCTACTTTTTATAATATATATATATATATATATATATATATATATATATATATATATATATATATATATATATATATATATATATATAATTTGTTTTTAGAAAAGCATTGTTTTGTGTATGATATACAAGTATACACCTTTTTAAATACACACACATTAAATAAGTGTTGCAACTTCAATTTATTCACCTTTCAAATTCCACGTGAAGATTGGTCTCACAGCAAATTATCAGCCGCATCTAATTAAATAATTTCTGACAATTTTTTCAAAGTAAGTAACGTACTTGTATGGGACAATCTTAACTTTAAGGTACGCTAAGACGTATAGATGAAGTGCAAAACATCTATAATTAAAACCATTTAGACTTTTCATAAACAATTGTTCTGAATATCACATTAAAATTGAGTAATTATGCTGAAATTGAAAGCAATATTATACACTAAAGTTATACTATTCAAGACGATCGTTTTCTGCTCATCAGTTGAGCTCCAATTTTAAACAAATTTTCGGTACAATTTCATGAAATCGTAAATTTTCACATAAATAAGAATGAGAAATTCGATTTTGCTGCTCAATATAAAATAATATTAAATAACAAATCAAACCGATCAGTCCTCGCAAACAGACTAATACGTCCGCTGTTTATAATTATTTGTCGCACTTATAGAACGGAAAATCAGTATGTTAATAAAATAAAACCAACTCTGACGTATAACTCACGTATTGTTCTAATTAAAATACTGAGAAAAATAATAACACTCAATTGTATAAAATCGACATGAAATAATTGTACAACGCAGTACCAGGTATAGCATGAATGATTTGACAGGCAATGTGATGATCTAGATGCTGAGAAAAAGTAATTTTCACACTAAAATAATCAATGTTTATTGAGAGTATACAGATACATATCCAGTTACAATTGTATAATGAAATCAATCAACTGTGAGGTGATAATGACTTTACATAGTACAAAATATATGTCTTATCAATAAGAATCTAAACCATATTCTTGGTCGTTATTGTGAGGACTTTGATATATAAAAACAGACCATCGCTTCTTCTACTGCTTCCGAAATGTACGAAGGTGCTGTTTATCACATTTTTAAAAAACTACATCTAGTCACAGATATATAGATCTGAGCTCAAATAACGAAGTCGTATTGATTGCAATGATTGTCTTTAATATTTCGATCTGATCCCTTTTAAAAAACTATAACTTAGGTATTGCTAGTAGTATTTATAACCACTGGATCGTTGCCACCGCTGGTGGACCGTTTGAGTCCCCGAGAGTATACCTATGCCCTGTTATTTCGGTACCAGTCGATAATTTTATAATAAAATAGGGTTTCGTCACGAAAGCACCATTTAAATTCTAAACTTTTCAAATTTAAGATACTAGTTTTTAAAATGGGTACTCTGAGACGAATTTGGTAATATATTTATATTTATCGTTTGGCCTTGTGTGGTACCAGTTTTTTCTATTGGGAAGATACATCTATATCAAATTCGAGATCAACTGATGAAATCTTCTTGACAGAAAAGACTGAGTATTTGTTTTGGCCTCTATAATCTTTGTATTGTGAATAATGCTAAAAGGTATCAAAAATTGCAATGTTACATGCAGTTTTATGATACATATGTATCGTTTGCGATTACTCTGTTTCACTGGGTGAAATGTTGAGTTGCCTTTTGTTGGCGGTTGTTGAGACGTCGATTCGTTCCTCACGTATTTCATTTGGACTTGACTGTGGAATCACGGCGGGTGTGACCGGTCGACAACGGATGATTACTCCTAGATGACACTTTGTCCCCACCTCTTGGTTTCCAGAGGTCCGTGTTTGTCCATTTTAACCAGATTTGTATATATATATATATATATATATATATATATATATATATATATATATATATATATATATATATATATATATATATATATATATATATATATATATATATATATATATTCCGGACATCCTAAAGATATATACTTTGGTATCTGAGATGTTTTATATTTAACAATTTAATTGTTATAGATTTGACACACCGTCAAATGTTGTCACCCAACCGTTGTCCATTTTGCCGGATTTGTATCTGTGTCCTGGACATCCTTAGGATTTATACTTTGGTATCTGAGATGTTTTATATTAGTCATACCAAGAAATATTTGAAAAAAAAAATGATGAATTTTAAATCAAGAAAATATAACAGTCCATACAATATATGAATATAAAATGAAATTGAAGTACCAATCAATAATAAAAACTCAAGTCCATCCCAAACGGGATAAAACCATGTGTCCGAAAGGAGTCATCGTCTTCTGCTGGCATGCCACACCCGTCGCAATTGTATCATGGAAACCTTTCTAGTTCGATGAACGGGTCAAATTCAAGTTCGATGAAAAGCATGATTGGTGAAACAGAGCCACTGTCTGTGGCCATGATCCAGAATACTATCTAATATTTCTGAGAGGGGGGGCTTCATAATGTTTAACATGATCCCCGTATCGACCATAAAACTTCTCTTACTTCAAGTGGGGGCCTATTCCAAGCATCTATCGTATGGGGAAAATTATTTTCTTTGTGTCAAGTCTACAGTTAAATTGTTGAATGTTTTGATTGTTTTGCAAGTTATACTTAAGTGTTTTATGTACTTCTAATGGTGTTATATCACATAAATAATATTCTGGGGCAATTTTATTTTTTGTTTTAAACAATTGGCAATTTTCCCTTATCACGTCGACATTTGAATGGTTTCCAACCTACTTCAGAATGTACTGAGAGCAAAATTTAGGCAGTTCTGTTGCTATCCTGGCAGCTTCATGTTGCAAGCGTTCAAGTCTGCAGGAATCTGTATCTGTAATATTGTCCTACACTTCACACGCATGAACAAATTGTGGTCTGATCAATATTTTATATACTTTCATTAGAGGGTTCCTGTTTTAGAATGTACTTTAATTTACGAAGAACTGCTAATTGTTTGTTTACTTTTTCGAGTATCTTATGTTCTTATACTTCTCATTTTCACTAAAAGTTACACCTAGGTGTTTACAGATAAGCACGGGCTGCATTGGTGAACCACAAAAATAAATGGAATTTTGGTCAAATCTTCATGTTTTGCTCCAAATATAGCTATTTTTGTTTTTGAAAGATTAAACTCAATAATCCAGTTTTTGTACCATTTTGGTATAATTATCAGTTAGTCTTTTTGACTTATAATATGAACTTCTAAGGCAATCTCGTACTCTTATTTCGCTTCTTTTTGTCGAGTTAAACCAAGGCTTAAGATTTTCTGCTACATCTGACAATTTATTATGTCTGCTTTAAAAGTAGAACTATATATCTCAGATACCAATTCGTTTGCGGTAGATATAAAACACTGTCAGATACCAAAGTATAAAACATCTCAGTATACAAAGTATAAAATATCATCTCAGATACCTGTTCTGAAAGTATATAAAAGTGTTTTTAAAACATCTCAGATTCACCAAAGTTTATACATAAAAGCAACATAGAGTCAGATACCAAAATATGTATGCTTTAAAAATCATCTCAGATACCCAAATACCAAAGTATAAATACATATAAAACATCAGATACCAAAGTACCAAAGTATAAAACATCTCAGATACCAAAGTATAAAACATCTCAGATACCAAAGTATAAAACATCTCAGATACCAAAGTATAAATTTTTAGGGTGTCCATGATACAAATCTGGTAAAAATTTACAAACACGAATCTCTGGAAACCAAGAGGTGGGATCAGGTGCCATGGAAGAGTAGCATCCCCTGGGGGGGGGGGTAATCTCATTAGCTAATACCGGACTTACTTTATAATGTAAGATAAATTGTGTAAATACGTTTTTAGTGTTAACGTAAAATTGTGGAAAAAATAATGAAACAGGTAACTTGTATTGTAAATTAGAACATAAGCTAAATATCACTAAAACAGCAAAGCTGTATGTATATTTTTACTGCATCAAATTGAATTTAGATTAAATATTTTTTAGATTGAATATTATCCAAAATTTGCAAGACGGTCAATATGTGGATCCAAATTATATCTTAATTATATCTTCTTTAAAACAAGTTTTTACATGTCAGATGTTACATAAAAGAAACAACGCGGCATTACTTTTACAAAACATCGTGTGGTAATTATGATATCAATTATATATTGGGATGTTCAACCAATTGAGAAATTGTCAACGCCTGTCATTATATATTATTTACTCCAATTACTTTATGTAGCACAACAAATATTTCTGGAGAGAAATCTTGGTGAGATACACGAACTGTTTATTTTTACACATAGCAGAGAAGCAGTGTTTTCCCCCTCATTTCTCACGGCGGGTGTGACCAGTTAACAGGGGATAATTACTCCTTCATGGCAACTGATTCCGTGTTTATCCAATGTTCACCAGATTTGTTTATGTATCCTGGAAATCCTGAAGATTTATTTTTTGGTATCAGAGATTTTAATACGGTTGGTCAAGATCTTCAATTGATTATTACAGATGCTAACAGCTAACAGCCGTGAGAAAGGGACTGGTGGTTTACTCCCTTTTTCATCATTTAACCTCTTTTCTGTAAATAATATATATTATGTGTTAAACTAACAATTAATTACATTGCTTCTTCAACCATTATCCTTAATCATCTTTGCATAATCCCCAGTTTGTATACTCGTGTTAATTTAAAGACATGTAAATCCCAAAGGTTTATTAAATGTATCAGTAGGACATCGCAAACACATCATTTTCACAAAAATACAATGGGATAAAGATAACTTTACTTTACGTAAGATTTCGGACTAGCATCATGTATCAACCTTTCTTTACCCCTCTCATTCTCTCTAATTCCCCCATATCTCTTTCATCTCCTAAGTTTCACAGTTTTAGAATGTAATAAATGATCTTGTTTGACAGTGCGCACAGGGGTAACAATGACACCCCGAATGTCATTTTGCGAAATAATCAAATAAGCAGTCGTGTCATTAGACGTATACTTGATTTATCGGATCTTTCCCCTACTTTACTGCTCTAAATCATAAATCATTTAGTGAAAGAAATTATATTTTGTTGCTAAGTGTCAATCGCTTTACATAGAATGAATAAATGACTTCAAAATCGCCTGTATTTCATTGGCATTAGTTGTTGTTTTTTTTCTAAAAGAATGTGCGATTAAAGTAGATAAACCACAATTAATTTTAACATGCGTGTAACTTTCTTTATTATTGTTGTTCAGCATTGATATGTCACGCTTCATTACCTGGACCCGGCACCATAAACCTTGAGAATTTACTCGAGTCTGAGAATAATATCAACTTGGCCTGTTCAGTCAGTCAGATTTCAGGATTAGCCAGAGTTGAGTAAAAGTTTAGACTTAAGTAATTTTTATGTTTTATGGTGCCAGACCCTGGGGATTGAAAATGACAAAATATAATTGTAATTGTCCTCATATTGGCCGTTTTGTCAACCGAGGTCATTTACATGCATAGCATTTTCTGTGATACGTTTTTTATTTACCGTTCTGTACGCAAAATGAAACGAAACGAAATTAAGTTGATCAAATTAGAAAGGAAGAAAAATGAAACGGATTGTATGACACATCACAGTAATGAGTCAAAGCTAATTTTTCTTTATTGAAGAAAAACAAGGTTAAACTACGCGAAACTTACAACAATAACAATAAATGTAATTTTGCAGCATATTAAACCTTTTTTGAGTTAAATATTGTATTTCTCCAGTAGATCTAATTGCCATGTCAACATCACATTAATAATTCAAATTATACAAACTTGCATAAAGACATTGATTGTTAAAAAACTAGGTTTTCGTATTGATAGGCTTTTTCGAATACCGTAGGAACAATATGAATATTTCAGTAGTTTTCCTAAATGGTTTGTCGGTTTGTCCCGTGTTCTTTTTCTTCCGTATTCTGTTTTAATCATTTAGTTTTTTTTTTATTTTGATCCATTTCTGTTCGGTTTTGTCGCTTTGTGTCGTATCTGTGAACAGGTTCCATTATTTACCCCCCACTTTCTCTTTTGATTTCATGCCCTCCAATTCTCTGTCACTTCATTAGTCTCACTGCTGATACGTAAATACATTTATATTATATTTCAGGGCGTATTTGAGGCATGCTAGCAATGGGAATAAGCTTTGTATTCTTCGTGATTCATTGTTTGCCTTTTATAAGCTGTAATGGTGAGTACCCCGATTAGCGTCTTTAAAGTGTGCTGTTTTGATGGTGTGAATTTGCCTTCCTCTGATGTAATTAAATATTGCGTCAATCAAAGCGTAATTGATACACGTATGACATATAAAGTGGAAATACGTGTTATAATGCATGATGGTTTAAGTGCTTTTTATGTAATGTTTGACTAAGAACATACAACTGCATAAATTTCACACTTCAGAAAGTATGATATTTCCTAACACAACAAACCATACAAAAGGTTTATCTAAATGTTCAATACATTTAGACTGAAAGTTTATTAAAAGAACAATTTTGAGTTCTTAGCTCATGAAATTTGCATTGCAACTTTACGCGTTAATCACTGGTAATTTGGTGATAAACTTTAGTCTGTTCGTCTGTTGTGCATTTGAATTAAGGTTTCCAATTTCATAATGGATATTTTAGCGTTTGAATTTTCTGTAACTGGTATTAATCGTAACAAATGAAAATACCGACTGATGTAATAGGAAATTCATGTCAGAGCACGCCATTTTACAGGATTGCATTAAGATAAGATAGGAATATAAATAAATATATATATATATGTGTGTGTGTGTGTGTGTATGTGTATGTGTGTGTAGACACAAACAAAAATGAGGTCAAATATTCGGGACTACCTCTGCCTTCCTTTGGACGAATAAATAAAAATCCCTAAACAACACACACACCCACACGCAATCACGCACCCGCACACACTACCGCAATATTCTACATGGCTATTAAAAGTTTATATCAAAGTCGAAAGCAAACAAGTGAATAACTATAAAACAAACTATCAAGGAAATATTCATATATGAATGACGACACGAGCAAAATAAACAAAACTGTGAAACTAGTATAGAATAAATCTAGCCTGATGAGTCAAAATTCTACATTTTTGAAGCTAAAATAAATTTGGCAAGAAAACTATATTATCCTAAATGTCATGGTCAATGGATGATCTACTATATTGCATACTGAAAAGGCAGTGAATACTACACAATCTTACTTCTGGGAATGCTTCTCTAGTTTTGTCTACTATAATCTGTGGGCAGTGTATTTTGTCGACAGGAAGTTAAAACTTGGCCTCTGTTACACCTAACTTCACCTCAGGGTTCGCCGTTATTATCAAGCCCTTGTCTGTAGTACTTCACTACTTAAATCATTGATG
This sequence comes from Atrina japonica, assembly GCA_030159075.1. Classification (NCBI taxonomy): domain Eukaryota; kingdom Metazoa; phylum Mollusca; class Bivalvia; order Pterioida; family Pinnidae; genus Atrina; species Atrina japonica. The sequence continues at coordinate 903,860 of BROG01000230.1, read as the reverse complement.
TCTGTGATAAATTCGTTCATACAGGTATTTTCACCATGCTTTAATGAAGTAATGTTTTGTTATTAATGTTGTATGTTCAATAGGATAAAAAGATCCTATCGCATTTGATTAGATTGGGTACATTGGGTAACTTCAAATACGTAGAACAGGATATTTCCATGATAACATCAAACTGTATGTGTTTGTATGAATAATTTCCTGTAAGTTCTCCCGCCATGAGTATTCGAATTATAAGATAAAACACAGAAAGGACAAATAATTCAAATTGTTGTAAATATAATACGCAATCTAATCAATGTAACATTATTGATTCATTTCAGTGTTTCTAGCCTGAAACATAACGAAGTTCTTGTTCTAAAACTAGTAAAGCTTCTACAGTAAGCTGATGTAAAGTAGAAAAACTGCAGAATTAGAACATAAATGTGTGAGTGAAAATTAATGTTAAAATGTCTTGGAAACAGTGTCATTTACAACAAAATGTTACTGTACGGTGAATTGTATCCAGAAAGCGGTTAATTTCGGTCCAATGTTTAGATATAAATGTAAATAACTCCTCGATTTATGTCTGAGTTAATGGGCATATACATTTCAGTTTTGCAAAACTAACAGTCTCCATAACATGAGGGTGATGAAATATATCTATAGAAGTGATATATGGAGAAATCGTGTCTTGATATAAGGGATATATATATATATATATATATATGAAATGTATCAGTAACAGTGACATTGACGATAAAAATGTTGTAGAAGTGATATATGAGTGAAGATATTTCTCGGGACATCAACAGTAAACATTGACGATGAGATGTGTCTTGGAATCAGTTATATCAAATCAAACAATTATCACTATACGAGATGTCTATCTTCAAATATAAATGTCTTGGGATAAAATATATAAGGTGAAGAAATATCTAGTTGTAAGAGATATTCATTATGGAACGTCTCTGTAAAAGAACATTTCGTTTTTTAACAATTATAATGAAATATTTAAGTTCATAAATTTATAGTATGTTTTTATCAATTATGCCTTTGGAATATAAGGTGTCATTTAAATGTAAGATATTTAGCATATGAAACAAAAACTAATTCTTGGTTACTCTGCACAATAATGAATATAATATTGGGGTTCTCCACATGTCATTATTAGAATTATGATACAGGTAATTATAGTTTATTATCTATAAACTATATACAGTGGAACCTCGCTTAGGAGACCATCTCACAATTAAGACCATGGATTTCCAGTCTTTATTAATACTGAATCAGTACAGAACCTCACTTAACAGACCACCTCACAGTTAAGACCATGATTTTCCAGTTGTAAGTAACTGACCACTTTGAGTCGTCAGTCAGTTCGGTGGTATTAATAGCGAGGTTCAACTGTACGTTATATTGTCAAAAAATGTGTATAGATTTTCTGTATATACATATTCAAAACACAGAAGAATACTTTCATTTCATGATTGACTCCATCAAAGTCATAACACATTAATAATCTATCTTATTGTAATTACCTATTTTCTGTAATATAAGCATATGGGCCGATGAAAAAACGGCGTTTTATTTCCATTACTGTTTGGAATATAGAATATTTATGATGCTATTATATTAATTTCAATATATACATTGTTTGATAAAATCAGAGAACCATGAACAATTCTCTTTCATGTATTGTTAAACATCATGTATCAGGTTTCAACTACAAGCTAATGTATTTAAGTGTTAAGCCCAGTTCCTTTTTTCTGGTGAATAATCACAATAAAAATTTGATGCAAAGCATCAATTCGCCGCCAAAGGTATTTCAAAGGAAGTTTGGAATAATGAATGCAAGCTTTCAGTTACTTAATATCTATTACGACAAAACGACCAGATAACATTTTTGTGAAAATAGAGTCAACAGAACTAATTTAACGGCGATTTCCCGTCAACTAACACCAAGTTCACAGACAGTAGTGAGAAATGGAGTGGTCATCATGTTCCTGGTCAAATTCATCCAGTGTAATCATTCATTTTAGTAGTGTTTATATAGCAATTGACATCAGCGATGTAGCAATGTCTATATATGTAAAATTTTACAAAATGACAGTTGCAGTAATTTTCACTGTTCTGCATAATGGTTGTCAACAATGGTGAAGAACTTGGATTTTTTTTTAAGAAAATGTATTAAATATAAGTATATATCAAGAATATAAAACGTAATTTAGAAAAACATTTATGGAATAATTCAGAATTTTTTTTTTTAAAACAAGTCCATATTCCAGTCTGTTTCGTTCATTGTTGGCCTAAGCCGCTAAAGTGGTTCGATCTTGTTTAACATGATAATTCTGACTTTATCCATTATTACACAAAACTCGTGTTAAAAGTAACATTTTATTATATGTAGACTTTAACATGCACTACATGTACTACAGTTTTTATGTCGAAATAAAAGTAAAAATGGTGTGCTTCGGTAATTAAGGTCTGTTTCGGTAAATCGTCCGACCCGTTTTCACTTTGTTGTTCTCCCAATCATCAATATTTCATACGACACATTTCGTTTTCGGTGTTATATTTATTCCCGTTTTGCACACAAACGAAATCATTTTAAATGATAAAAACATTTTGTTCCAAATTTCCGTTCGTCCACTAAACTTATATAATAGGATATCATGCTCTTATCAAAATCAAAAGCAATCACGTAATGATTGCTCTCATCATTTCGACTAATGTCTCCCACTTATCGTTATTTCAAAAATACGAATCGCGGTATTATACCTTAAATTGCATTAAAAAAATTTAGATGCTGATTATTTATGAAACAAACCAACATCACTTTCATATCTGAAATTTAATAGCGTTTTTGCCTCAAATAAAATTACTACGTCATTACTTCCGCGTTCAAAGAAACTAACAGCTCCTTCCATATACTACTTCCTAACTTAATTTGAAATATATTCGTCGCCTCCTGGCGGCGAATAATAATATACACCACAGCTCTTTCAAATTCACGCATCCAACAGACAGAAGTATTTCTCTGTGATGCTGATGATACAAAAATCTTACCGACAAAAAGCTGGAATACCTGAATAATGTGTATAGATTTTCTGTATATGCATATTCAAAACACAGAGGAATACTTTCATTACATGACTGACTCCATCAAAGTCATAACACATTAATAATCTATCTTATTGTAATGACCTATTTTCTGTAATATAAGCATATGGGCCGATGAAAAAAACGGCGTTTTATTTCCATTACTGTTTGGAATATAGAACATTTATGATGCTATTATATTAATTTCAATATACACATTGTTTGATAACATCACAGAACCATGAACAATTCTCTTTCATGTATTGTTAAACATCATGTATCAGGTTTCAACTACAAGCTAATGTATTTAAGTGTTAAGCCCAGTTCCTTTTTTCTGGTGAATAATTACAATAAAAATTTGATGCAAAGCATCAATTCGCCGCCAAAGGTATTTCAAAGGAAGTTTGGGAATAAATGAATGCAAGCTTTCAGTTACTTAATATCTATTACGACAAAACGACCAGATAACATTTTTGTGAAAATAGAGTCAACAGAACTAATTTAACGGCGATTTCCCGTCAACAAACACCAAGTTCACAGACAGTAGTGAGAAATGGAGTGGTCATCATGTTCCTGGTCAAATTCATCCAGTGTAATCATTCATTTTAGTAGTGTTTATATAGCAATTGACATCAGCGATGTAGCAATGTCTATATATGTAAAAGTTTACAAAATGACAGTTGCAGTAATTTTCACTGTTCTGCATAATGGTTGTCAACAATGGTGAAGAACTTGGATTTTTTTTTTAAGAAAATGTATTAAATATTAGTATATATCAAGAATATATAAACGTAATTTAGAAAAACATTTATGGAATAATTCAGAATTTTTTTTTTTAAAACAAGTCCATATTCCAGTCTGTTTCGTTCATTGTTGGCCTAGCCGGCTAGAGTGGTTCGATCTTGTTTTAACATGATAATTCTGACTTTATCCATTATTACACAAAACTCGTGTTAAAAGTAACATTTTATTATATGTAGACTTTAACATGTACTACATGTACTACAGTTTTTATGTCGAAATAAAAGTAAAAATGGTGTGCTTCGGTAATTAAGGTCTGTTTCGGTAAATCGTCCGACCCGTTTTCACTTTGTTGTTCTCCCAATCATCAATATTTCATACGACACATTTCGTTTTCGGTGTTATATTTATTCCGTTTTGCACAAACGAAATCATTTTTAAATGATAAAAACATTTTGTTCCAAATTTCCGTCGTCCACTAAACTTATATAATAGGATATCATGCTCTTATCAAAATCAAAAGCAATCACGTAATGATTGCTCTCATCATTTCGACTAATGTCTCCCACTTATCGTTATTTCAAAAATACGAATCGCGGTATTATACCTTAATTGCATTAAAAAATTTAGATGCTGATTATTTATGAAACAAACCAACATCACTTTCATATCTGAAATTTAATAGCGTTTTTGCCTCAAATAAAATTACTACGTCATTACTTCCGCGTTCAAAGAACTAACAGCTCCTTCCATATACTACTTCCTAACTTAATTTGAAATATATTCGCCGCCTCCTGGCGGCGAATAATAATATACACCACAGCTCTTTCAAATTCACGCATCCAACAGACAGAAGTATTTCTCTGTGATGCTGATGATACAAAAATCTTACCGACAAAAAGCTGGAATACCTGAATAAATGGCACGCCAAAATCATATAAATCAGTTAAACCTAGTTTTTCTCAGATAAACATAGTTTTCTCATTTAAACCTAGTTTTTCTCACTTAACGAAGTTACGAGTTAAACCAAAATTTTTCTCCAGTTAATCCTAATTTTTCTCGTAACTCAAATTAACTTGAGAAAAACTAAGTTTAACTGAGGAAAACTATTTTTAATTGCGCCAAATACTCATTAATGTGATTGTGGCGCAGTTAAATCAAGGTTTTGTCAGTTTAAACTACATGTAGTTTATTCTCGAGAAAAACTAGGTTTAACTCATTTTTGTGATTTTGGCGAAGTTAAATCTTGATTTTCTTCAATTAATTCGGATAACTGAAAATATGTAGGTTTAACTGAATAAAAAGTAGGTTTACCTAGATGGATTATAACTGAGAAAATATAGGTTTAACTGACGAAGCACGCCGAAACTACAATAACGTATCAATCCTAGTTTTTCTTGAAATAATCCTAACTACGAGTCGGAATCAATATAATTTTTCTCCATAAAAACTAGAATTAACTGCGCCAAAATCATATCAATACTCATAAATGTGATTGTGGCGTAGTTAAATCTAGTTTTTCTCAGTTAAACTAGGTTTTTTGTTTAGCTCATTTTTGTAATTTTGGCACGGTTAAACCAAGGTTTTCTCAGTTAAACCTAGTTTTTCACCAGTTAATGTGGGTTACTGAGAAAAACTAGGTTTAACTGCAGAAAAACTGGGTTTAACTGAGTAAAATAGGTTTAACACATCAATGTGATTTTGGCGCGCCATATATTGTATCATCATAATGTAAAAGAAAATGAAAGTTTAATAAAAGAAAAAAGGAAATGCTGTATTTCAAGATGTCCTAGCACAAATCGCAATATGATAAAAAAAAAACCAAAATTCGTTTGTATGTTGGAATTGCTTATTTCAATTCATTCATTTTATTCTGAGAGCCAAACGACTCACCAAAAAAACTACTGCAAGGGATACGTTCTTGAACGATTGAAAACAGTTGTCTTTGATACTAAAAAGTCTTTCTTTTAATTTCGTATGTGGAAAAGTTGTATAAAGAATAAAAAATCATGTTTTGATACAGTGAATTTGAAAAAAAGTATGTGCCTTCAAATTTTTTGAAAGTTGTTTAGAATGTTTATGTATCCACATCTGATTTAAACCGCTTCTGGAATAAGCAACTGTATAGTATTGCTGAAGTTTCTCCTTAACGGCTGTCCGAACCTTGATAAGGGGTAAAGATAAAGGTTTGGAAGAACATTTGCTGGATCCTGCTATGTACCTTTGCTTATCTGGAGTTTTATTAAGTTTAGGTATTCAATACAAATATGGCAGCTCAAAATCGGTATCGGTTGTAGGTTCATCAAAGGAGCGTAATACGGACACGTGATTTTGAACGACCTCGTCCTTTGAATGCGTGCTGATTTTGTATGTAGAATTATCAGAATTCGTATTTAACCCTAGTTCGTCTAATAAACAATTATAGCAATGTGCCTTGCAAATAAAGAACTATATCATCTGAGATTTTGTCTGCTGGGACCAGTACATATTGGTCATGTAATCTGTCCAGTATGTGTCACTAAAAAACAGAGGCATAACGTGTTTCCATAGTTCGTTTAGGTTTTCGAAACCGATATTGTATCAACCATCGTATAATCATTCAGACAAAGTGTCTGGTTCCATGTCTATATGTTTAGCCCGTTGTCAGGCATAATCCTCGACAGAATTAATAACTAAATTGAAATTCAGTCGCCAATTAACGGAATTTTTTTTAGAGTTTTTAGGTTTTCTTTTTAAACGTCACCGACCATGACATGTTCGATATGATTATATATGAAGAGAGACGATGCACATACACATGTGACGGTTTTACGTAGCAGATTGATTTCTAGGCGCTACAAAACCCGTTTGTAATTGAATAGGTTGGTTGTAATACCAGGTGTACAGCTGTATGAAATGCAAGACGTTGTTTTGAGTTTAAAATATGGCGGGACAGAGGACTGAATTCTTTGTGAATTAGAACATTGCTAATGTTTAAAGCGTCTATGCCTTTATTTGTAAATTTAAGTTTAAATAAAAGACGTTTCTGTTCAGAACAGTTATCGTCGGTAACACATGTTAACTCATCCAATATTCTTCAGAAAGGGGTACTCAATGTGGGATTGTTAGTCCAATGGTATATTTTTCAATAATACGCACTCTTATAGATAAAACGGAATGGTCAAGAGAGTTAAAATGTCGATAGAGTATTTGGATACATCCATTATTAACCTCGAATCGATGACCAGATATTATTTTATTTAAAGGTCCCTTCGTCTCGCCAATATATAGTTATCCAAACAAGGTACACCCAGTTCCGTAAATAACATTAGAAGATTTACAATCTAGATGATCTCATCTTCTGGTATAGGAATGCTTATTTGTCAGATTACTTTTGAATCCCTGATCAGTTATTGATATATTGCAGGTTTTACAATTTTTGACAGAACATTTTGAAATTCATGGTATATTATTTGAATGAATTGTTAGAAATGTCATCAAGTCGAATCTGACATTTGTTTTTCATGGGCACATAAGTGTAATTGTGTTTGTACCAGATTCAGTCATCTTTAAATTGTATAAATGATGAATTGATTATGTCGCTGAGGACAACACGTGGAGCACGAAACAATCGATATATCTGCAAGTCTGTGCTCCAGGTATACTCGCCAGAAGGACACCCTTTTATACTGGGCGCCGTGTCAACATAATATGTAGTCCCCTCTCAAGAATGTAAAAGGATATATATTGACTCCCTGTCACCAATCGGATCTTGAACTAACTGATGACATTTTTACCGAGCTCCACTTTTTTACTGAAGTCGATAGGTTTCTATGTAACATTTGTGACGGGTATGGATTTCTAGTACCGACGCTGATTCCTTCCGTGCACCTGGTGCAATCCCTTTTGAAATTCTCAATTGTTCTTTATGTTGCGATCATTCTCTAATATCCAATTTGTTGTATTCTAATGGACTTCGAGTTTCTATTTTCCATTGTACTCCATCTCCATTATAGGTGTACTAACGCCAGATTTGTTAATAATAGTATCGAATAAAGCTATACGTTTTGAAATTGGTGGAAATATGTTAACTGATTGTAATTATAGCTTCAAAATAAAATGAAGAAATCGTTTGTTGCTGTTAATCAAAACATGCATTATTATATTTCCTGCGTTTTAATAAAGCTCACTTTGAATTTGCAACCGTCAGTTTTTTTGACACTGAAATTAATGAAAAGTAAAGTGTTTCAATATTATTTGATGAACACAATACTCAGTATAAGGAGAAACTTAAAACCTTAGTTTAGGTATATATAATTGCTACACAAAAATCAAACTCATAAGTTAAACTTCGTTTTTCCCTTAATAAACTTAGTTTTCTCAAACCTCGTTTTAACTGAAGAGGAAACTTTAACTGAAAAAAAATAGGTTCAATTTATTTTAAATGATATTTTAGCACCACGTTTGATAACATGTAGATTTGACGTGTTTTAACTTAGCAGACTAAATTGATTTTGTAGTTTCTGGCTAATTTCGTTATTGATAACCATGTAACATGAGATTTTCAATCGTATTCCGGTTGAGTGTATGGATGCGGTTTTTGTATTTGTGTTTTTATGTTTTTCTATTTTAGTCCTGAGGAAGGGACACGTCCTCCCAAAAATTTGACCTGAATGCTGTTAGTGTGGTTAAACATTTTAGTGCTTTCTAGACATAAAACATTATACCAAAGTCATAATGCTCAAAACGCTCGTTTCTGCCAATTAAATTTCATCAGTTGAGCTCCAATCGATAAAAGATGCATATTTTCTGAAGAGAAAGTTACAATATAATTCGTTTGATTACTTATTTTTATTTGCTTACATCCGACACCCTAGAGCATATAGTGTTGTTGGTTTAAATTGCTATATATAACATCCCCTGGAGATAAATGTATAATGTACATAAATACTCTGGTTTTACTATAATATCTTTCTTGTGAGATGAAATACTAAGTAATGACACGTAACGGAATATTTTGGGGAGCGAGATAGAATAAAACGATAAACATCTTGTATGAACTAAAATGTACCTCGGGGAATGGAAACACATAGAAATATGAAGATAAAGAATGATACAAAACATAGTTAAAATTCTGTTTCGAAAGTTGAAGATATTCGTGCCTGTAGGAACTACAATATATTATCTTTTAGTATAAAAGTTTTTACCATTATGTCAGTTTAACGAGAACATATTTGTGCTACTTTTTCTGTTTTCAGAGATACGTTATAACTATCTTGTGATGAAAGCTGGTGGTGGGTCAATATTTACCCACCTATGGAATCAATCTGTCGGCGGATTCAACGTCGGCGACGGTACCAAACATCATTGGTTTGTTCCTAGAGTTGCTGCTGTTGGAAACTTTAGAAGTCCGCTTGTAGATAGCTGGAACAACAATGTCCCTGATAAAGTAAATTGTTTTTTAATTGATTTACATGATAATTTATCGTGTATCAGCATTACCCGGTCTTTATCTCCGTGTATCAGCGGCACTAGCAATCGATATTGTCTTCTTTTTCCTACCAATCTTATCTCATTTTATCAACAATCTTCTTTACCAATATTATCTGCTTGCATCAACACTCCTATTTATATTTTCTCCATGGTTCACATATTTTCCTTCTTTTATGGGTAATGATTTCCTTGTCAATCCCTATGGTGTAAAGTTTTATTTAAAACATGGGAGAAAAATACTCTAGCTTAAGGGTAACTCATAGTTGTATTGATACAAGCAGATAAGATAAATACACAAAAAGTGCTGTTACACGCAGATAAGATAAATACACAAAAAGTGCTGTTATACACAGATAAGATAAATACACACACGCAGATAAGATAAATACACAAAAAGTGCTGTTACACGCAGATAAGATAAATACACAAAAAAGTGCTGTTACACGCAGATAAGATAAATACACAAAAAGTGCTGTTACACGAAGATAAGATAAATACACAATAAGTGCTGTTACACACAGATAAGATAAATACACAAAAAAGTGTTGTTACACGCAGATAAGATAAACACACAAAAAAGTGTTGTTACACGCAGATAAGATAAATACACAAAAAGTGCTGTTACACGCAGATAAGATAAATACACAAAAAAGTGCTGTTACACGCAGATAAGATTGGTAAACAACATTGGTGATACAAGAACCAGTGGTGAGCACGAAATTAATATGCCCTGAGGGTATGAGAAAGGAATATAAATCCCGGATAAAATTCTTGAATGTTAAACCCGAGGCCTATCCAGGCTCACCGAGGGTTAGTAATTCAAATATTTCAACCTGAGGATTGAGGTTCCTTTGTCATACCCTCAGGGTAGTAGTAGATTAATATCTGTGATTGTGTTCGGTTACATGCTTTACAAATATTTGTCATCTTCAATGTCTGAGAATTTGATAGAGTAATTTCTTATACTTTATGAACATACAATCATGAGTAAGAAAAAAATATGTAGTTTAAATTGTAGGGGCCTTGCAAGTGATACAGTAAAAAGGAGGGATGTGTTCCATACATGCCGACAAAGATATGATATAATAGTTTAAATAGACACCCACAGTAATAAAGTGTCTGAAATACTTTGGAAAAATGAATGGGGAGGGAAGCAGTTTTTTGCTAACTTTCATCGCATAGTAGAGGGCTGGCAATTTTGATTAAACATTCTTTTGAGTTACATTCTATTATACATACATATTCAAGATATTAAACTTACTCTTGGTGTACTATATGGACCAAATGACGATAATCCATCTTTTTATCAAAATTTTAACAATAAATTAGCGTTAATAGGAAATAACACCATAATAATCTCTGATTGATACATTAAATTATAAAAGAAAAAATTGTGGAAAAGCTTATCATTAAAATATTAAAATGATGAAAAATCTAGATCTAGTGGACGTTTGGAGAGAACACAATACCGATTCTAACAAATTTACATGGTTTGGTCCCCACGGTAAAAGAAGTAAGCAAGATTGTTTTCTTGTTTCCTCAGATTTACAAAATTACATCTTAAAAGCAGATATTGATATTCCCAATAAATTGGATTCACTCCTCACGTGTTTCATAGGATTTGACTGCGGACTCACGGTGTATGTGACCAGTCGACAGGGGACGCTTAGTACTCCATGGCACCTGATCCCACCTCTTGGTTTCTAGAGGTCCATGTTTGTCCATTTTAACGGATTTGTATCTATGTCCTGGACATTCTATTGATTTATACTTTGGTATCTGAGATTTTTTATATCACTCAACTATTACTATACAACTAAATTTTACGACACAAGAGCGGGGACGTGGCACCTGGAAGCTATATAATAGCTTTTTATCTAATCCAGAATATATAAATTTGGTTAAGTCCACAACAAATAAAGTAATACACCAATATAGAATTGATAACAATGATGCTTTGACCAGGCAGAATTTTCTATTGATGAGAAATTATTGTGGGAAACAATTAGATTAATGATACGAGGTAATACGATAAAGTATTCTTCAAACAAAAAAGGGAAAGAGAAAGAGAAAAGAAAAAGAACTCACAATAAATTAAGAGAAATTATATGAAATTTATCAAACAGAAAATGATCCAAACTTAAAAGATGAAATATTAAACATAGAGACTGAATTAAAACCTTTAAGGGAAAAGAAAATACAAGGTATAATCACTAGAGCTAAAACTAAATGGAGAACATATTGAACCCAAAATTGATTGATTCAAATAATAGAAAATTAGTTAATTTAAAAGCAATTTTAAAAGAACCAGAACAAATTTTACTCAACCTTATATAACGCTAAAGAAACCTTTTTTTGAAGAGATCCATAAGTCTACTTTCTTTGATGAAAATAACTCTTTATTACAAAATTATCTCAAGAGGAAGCAAATCTGATAGATGGTCCTTTAACATATTGTGAATATTTATCACTTCTTAAATATATGAAAAATAGTAAGTCGCCAAGTTTAGGCGGCTTCACTGTAGAATTTTATAACTTTTTTGGTCAGATCTTAATTTTTACTTTATCAGAGCTTTTAATAAATCATTCATAGAAAAATCTATGTCAATATCACACTGTCAGGGTATAAATAAATGTATTAAAAAGAGGGTAAATCAAAACTTTATTTGAAGAATTGGCGTCGAATAACATTCTTAAACGTGGATTATAAAATTGCTTTAACTTGTATTGCCAACAGAATAAACTCAAGTCTTCATGATGCTCTAAGGCTTTTAACGACATTATAAAACAAACTAAGGAAAATATTGCATCGATTTATAATACAGTTAGACTTTTAGACGGCCTTCGACCTTGTCAAATGGTCCTTCAATGAAAAATATCTGACGCATTTTAACTTCAGCGACTCTATTCTACAATGTTTTAAAACTTTGTATACAAATGTTACTACAACAGTTGAAAATAACGGCTATCTCTCAGATTTTTTCCCTGTAAGCCGAGGTGTTCGACAAGAAGATCCTTTATTTCCATTTGCTTTCATCATTTGTATAGTATTATTGACTGCAGCTATCAAGTTCGACCCTGGGATAAAAGGTGTAATCTTGGACAAGTCACAGTACATAATAACTCAATATGTAGATGATTCCACTATAATCTTAGATAATGATTTTACCTCCTTAAACAAAGCATTATTCGTAAAAAAACTGTTTGGTCAATGTTCCGGCCAAAAAACAAATTTTGAAAAATCACACGCGATTTGGATTGGAGCAAAAAAGGGTTAAGGTGAGGAAATTGAAACAGAAGAAAATATTACATGGAAACATACTTGTAAATTAAAAATCAAATATGAATTATTAAGCAATGATAACTTTATGGCAAATTTCAGTGAAAAATTTGAGTCGGTCAAATCATTTCTTTCAAATTGTTCTCTAAGAAATCTTTTACTAGTAGGTAAAGTATCAGTAGTAATAACTTGAACATTTCCTTTGATAGTGCAAATATTATCAGTTCACCTTTAAAAGTACTAAAACAATTTGAATCTGTGTTTTTAAGCTTATCTGGAATGGCAAGATAGACAAAAGTTGTTTAGACCCTATGACTTTTGCAGACTGAAAAAAACTATTAACGGATCGAATTGAATACTTTGGTGGCGATGAAATCTGAAACTTAACAAATAAAGGGTTAAGGTCTTTGTCAAAAGATAGTAAGTTTTGTAAATTTTGGAACGAATTTATGAATATTTGAGCAGTTTTAGATGTGAGCTCTACCACAAGCCCTAATAGCATTCTTTCTCAACCCTTTGGTTCAATGAATTCATAAAAATCAACCACATATTTATCAAAAGCCTAAGTGATATTGGAATATATTATACTAATGGTATCAATGACCAAGGCGGGAAGTTTCTCAGCTATCAAAATTTCATTAATGTTTATGGTATTACATTTGATTTGAAACTCCAATCTCTACAATTTAGGATTATACATAGAATCTTCCTCACTAACTCAAAATCAATGAATATAATCCTTTTAGAGAATGAACAATCTACCTTTTGAAACGGCTCCAGAGAAACACTTCGCCACTTGTTTTTTGAATGTACTCATAGTCAAACAATTTGGACTTATTAATTCAATTTTTGAAAAATGTAATATTACAGCCAGAAATTAAATTTCATACTTGGTTTAAAACACAATTATGATACATTCGTAATTACAAAAATACGATAGGTCTTAATCTCTTAGTTTTACTGATAAAAAAGTGGATTTCTCTACGTCGACAATATAAAAAAACATGGCCTTCGTGTACACATTTTTTGATCCATTACATAAAAAAATGATTTATTATCCAAATATCTCCTCCAACAAAATGCGACAGAGAAAGCCGAAATATGTGTAGAAGTGTTAAACATCTTTTAGAATAAATATCATTGAATATTTTAAAATCAAAACCTTTACTTTCAAAAATGAAACTTCACATTAACTTTTACCTCTACGCAAACATGATGTACTGAACATTTTTATTTTCATTTTTGTATATAATATAAAAACTTCAGATACCAAAGTGTAAATCAATAGAACGTCCAGGACACAGAGACAAATCCGATAAAAAATGGACAAACACGGACCTCTGGAAACCAAGAGGTGGGATCAGGTGCCATGGAGGAGTAAGCATGCCCTGTCGACCGGTCACACCCGCCGTGAGTCCACAGTCAAGTCCAGTGAAACACGTGAGGAGTGTATCCTCGCCATATTTGGTACAGACGTCTCAACAACTGCCAACGAAAAGGCAACTCAACATTTCACTTAGTGAAACAGAGTAGTCGCAGACAAGACTATTATACCGACCGTAAAACTTGCGGAACGTTGACATTAAACGCGGTTTTCGATATCCCTGTGTCAATAATTTGTCAGTGAGTAGTTTACCTCTGTATATGAAATCTTCATATGTTGTGCACGCCCTGGTGATGATGTCATTATATCTGAATATCAACAATAATGCTTCTACATATTATCCCTGTGTATCAACAATGCTACTTCTATACATAATATCTGTATATCAACAATAATGCTTCTACACATTATCCCTGTGTATCAGCAATAATGCTTCTATACATTATATCTGTATATCAACAATAATGCTTCTACACATTATCCCTGTGTATCAACAATAATGCTTCTACACATTATCGGTGTGTACCAACAATACTACATCTACACATTATCCCTGTGCATCAACAATAATGCTTCTACACATTATCTCTGTGTATCAACAATGCTACTTCTACACATTATCTCTGTGTATCAACAATAGTACATCTACACATTATCCCTGTGCATCAACAATAATGCTTCTACACATTATCTCTGTATATCAACAATGCTACTTCTACACATTATCCCTGTGTATCAACAATACTACTTCTGCAAATTATCCCTGTGTATCAACAATACTAATTTTACACATTATCCCTTATCCCTGTGTATCAACAATACTACTTCTGCAAATTATCCCTGTGTATCAATGCTAACAATTTCTTGTAGGAAGCATCTTTTTGAAGATAATATAGTTTTTTTTAAAGAGCTCACAATATGTACGTAGTTCACTGACATAACACCAGACTTCTATGTTCAATTATAATGCAGAAATACGAATAGCCTCCGTCTTTCTCCGAACATCGCTAACAAATATTAAAGTTAATCTCAGATATGTTATGTAACGTTAATTTCAGATAGGTAATGTAAACTATATTCAGTCAAAAACTTTAGTTTATGTATAATAATAAATATTTTAACATTTTCAATGCAGATATATTTCTCTTTCTTCAATTATTACGGAGATGAATTATTTTGGATTTCATTCAACGGCTCTGGATCAAACAGCAACATTTCATCTTGGATGAAACCTTCTCGAGTACTTGACTCATCACATGATATCATGGACAGTAACTTAGACATTTTGTATCCGTGAGTATATGTTAAATTTGTTTATAGTAACATCATCCAGTAAAATATATACTGTGATACATACCGTGTTCTTGTATTCGCTGCTATTTATAGCGACGTCATCCAATATAATATATACTGTGATACAAACCATGTACTTGTATTCGCTGCCGTTTATAGTGACGTCATCCAATATAATATATACTGTAATACATACTGTAGTTGTACTCGCTGCTATTTAAAGTGACGTCATCTAATATAATATATACTGTGATACATACAGTGTACTTGTACTCGCTGCCGTGTATAGAGAAGTCATCCAGTATAATATATACTGTGATACATACAGTGTACTTGTACTCGCTGCCGTGTATAGTGACGTCACCCAGTATAATATATACTGTAATACATACTATGTGCCTGTATTCGCTGCCTTTTAATCTTTGATATTTTTGTCGTTAAATGTACGTGCTACCCTTAGTTAACTTTGATATTTCGCTTTCATTTTCAATTTTCACATTGGTAGTGATGGCGCCATGGCTTGAACTTCATGGTTCCATGGTTCAAGTTTTGCTTTTTATGTACAGTTGATTCAAAATTTAAAATAATGACATGCAGTACTACATTTACTTGAATTTCCAGCATATCTTATCCAGTATATGGCGCAGATTTGACGACAAGTGGTGGTTATGCCTGGTTTGCCGTGTGGGGAGGATCAGTTTATCCACTATTGTCATATTACCCCGTTTTCTTGTTCTCAAATAGAAAAAATTCATCATTCCCTCTTTCCTCAGGTAATTTAAAATGTTTACTTGATAACCACGCAGATTCAAATGTCAACATTTCTTTATTGAAACAGAGACAGATGTAAATGTCAACATTGTTTAACTAAACAGAGGCAAATATAAATGTCAATATCCATAAAAAGAAACATATATTAATGTCAACATCGGTTGACTAAACATGGACAAATATAATGGTCAACATTAGTAAATAAACAGAGACAGAAGTAAATGTCAACATCGGTTAACTAAACAGAGATAGATATAAATGTGAACATTTGTTTACAAAACAGAGACAGATATAAATGTAAACATTGGTTAACTAAACAGAAACAAATGTAATGGTCAACATTAATTAAGTAAACAGAGACAGATGTAAATGACAACATCGGTTAACTAAACAGAAATAGATATCAATTTCACAATAACTAAACAAAGACAGGTATAAATATATACATTGGTTAACTAAGTATAGACAGATGTAAATGCTAACACTGGTTAACTAAATAGAGACAGATTAAAATGCTAACATCGGTTATCTAAACAGAGACAAATATAAATGTAAATATAAGTAAACCAAAAACATATATGAATTAAATTGGTGAGCTAAACAGAAACAGATATAAATATCAACATTGGTTAACTAAACAGAGACAGATATTGTGTCAACATTGGTTAACTAAACAGAGACAGATATTGTGTCAACATTGGTACTCTAAACAGAGACAGATATAAATGTCAACATTGGTTAACTGTTAACTAAACAGAGACAGATCTCAATGTCAATATTGGTTAACTTTTAACTAAACAGAGACAGATATAAATGTCAACATTGGTTAACTTTTAACTAAACAGAGACAGATTTAAATGTCAACATTGGTTAACTTTTAACTAAACAGAGACAGATATCAATGTCAACATTGGTTAACTTTTAACTAAACAGAGACAGATATCAATGTCAACATTGGTTAACTTTAAACTAAACAGAGACAGATATCAATGTCAACATTGGTTAACTTTTAACTAAACAGAGACAGATATAAATGTCAACATTGGTTAACTTTTTCACTAAACAGAGACAGATATAAATTTCACCATCGGTTAACTTTTAACTAAAAAGAGACAGATATAAATGTCAACATTGGTTAACTTTTAACTAAACAGAGACAGGTTTAAATGTCAACATTGGTTAACTTTTAAATAAACAGAGACAGATATAAATGTCAACATTGGTTAATTTTTAACTAAACAGAGACAGATTTAAATGTCAACATTGGTTAACTTTTAACTAAACAGAGACAGATATTGTGTCAACATTGGTTAACTTTTAACTAAAAAGAGACAGATATAAATGTCAACATTGGTTAACTTTTAACTAAACAGAGACAGATTTAAATGTCAACATTGGTTAGATTTTAACTAAACAGAGACATATTTAAATGTCAACATTGGTTAACTTTTAACTAAACAGAGGCAGATATAAATGTCAATATTGGTTAACTACACAGAGACAGATATTGTGTCAACATTGGTTAACTAAAAAGAGACAGATATGAATGTCAATATTGGTTAACTAAACAGAGACAGATATAAATGTCAATATTGGTTAACTAAACAGAGACAAATATTATGTCAATATTGGTTAACCAAACAGAGACAGATATTGTGTCAATATTGGCTAACTAAACAGAGACAGATATAAATGTCAATATTGGTTAACTACACAGAGACAGATTTTGTGTCAACATTGGTTAACTAAACAGAGACAGATATAAATGTCAATATTGGTTAACTAAACAGAGACAGATATAAATGTCAATATTGGTTATCTAAACAGAGACAAATATTATGTCAATATTGGTTAAGCAAACAGAGACAGATATTGTGTCAATATTGGTTAACTAAACAGAGACAGATATACATATTAACATTTGTAAACTAAATAGAGACAGATATCAATGTCAACATTGGTTTAATAAACAGAGACAAATATAAATGTCAACAGTTGTTAACTGATTAAAAACAGATAAAATGTCATTATTGATGAGTATTTCCGTTCCAGAGCCACGTCTCACTAATTATGTTGACTGTTACGATAGTAGCATAGAACCCTTCATCATTGGAGAAGGTGTTGCAGGACCTTTGACAGTAGAACAATGTGTTTCGAAGTGTGATTCTTTAGGGATGTCAAATCAAAGTTTTCTCCAGGTATTTACAATTCTTTACACATGTATGATGGTCCAAATTAACAGTCTTAGAGGTAAGATATTCACTATCGATATCTTGAAATGAATGAGGCAAAGGTAAACCAAGAGGTAGAGGTTGAAACTTGTTCAACATAGAAATCTTGACTGCATTTTGATACCTGCTTTGTTGTAAATACGTGGAACCGTTTGCTTTGACGTGATATACGGTTAATATAACTATATTCTTATCGGTAGGAAACTGGTGTAGATAACATAAGGTTTCTGTTGGTTTTCGTTAATCATGCTGTAATAAATTATGGACATCACATATAGCATTCTTTTATCTTAATTACCCAACCGTGTTGAGTGAGGTTCTAGAGCTGTAGGTATTCTAGTATTTTAATTTTTCGTCTGTTATGATGTGTGTACTTTTGATATTTCCCTTGTTAGTTATCTATTTCATATTTAAATATCATACATCACAGCCTAATCTATGTTTACTTTGCCGCTGCTAGTTGACCCCAGTGATGTTGAGTCATTTCCCTCCTATGCAGTTTTTCCACTGATTTGAGTAGCTTGCAGTTGTGTAGTGGTAATAAATTAGCTTTCTGCGGTGGTCTCGGGGTAATGAATTAGTTTTATGTGGACTGGTGGTAATAGATGAACTTGCGGTGGTCTCGTGGTATTAAATTACCTTCCTTTCTGTGGTTTTGTCATAGGTTGCTGTAGTCTCGTGGTAATAAATTAAATTTCTGTGGTCTCGTGGAAATGATTAGTGTGCTGTGGTGCAGTGGTAGTTGATTAGCTTGCCGTGATGTCGTGCTGTTATATTAGTTTGTGGTGGTCCATTGGTAAAAGATTAGCGTGCGGTGATTTCGTAGTGATAGATTAACTTAGGGTGGTCTCGTGGTAATAAATTATCTATTGGTGGTCTCGTGGTAATAGATAAGCATGCAGTAGCTTCGTGATAGCGCCTTCTGTGCTCTCGTGGTAATTGATTAGCTTGTGTTGGTCTCGTGGTAATAAATTAGTTTTCGGTAATCTATTGGCAATTGATTAGCTGCCGGTGTTGGTCTCGCGGTAATAGATAAGCTTGCGTTGGTCTCATGGAAATATATTTGCTTTTGGTGGTCTCGTGGTAATGAATTAGCATTCTGTGGTCTCTTGGTAATAGACTGACTTTCTGTGTTCTAGTGGTTATAGATTAGCTTTTTGTGTTCTAGTCGTAAAAGATTAGATTTCTGTGGTCTAGTGGTTATAGATTAGCTTTTTGTGTTCTAGTCGTAAAAGATTAGATTTCTGTGGTCTAGTGGTTATAGATTAGCTTTTTGTGTTCTAGTGGTTATAGATTAGCTTTTTGTGTTCTAGTCGTAAAAGATTAGATTTCTGTGTTCTAGTGGTTATAGATTAGCTTTTTGTGTTCTAGTGGTAAAAGATTAGATTTCTGTGGTCTAGTGGTTATAGATTAGCTTTTTGTGTTCTAGTGGTAATAGATTAGCTTTGTGTGGTCTAGTGGTTATAGATTAGCTTTTTGTGTTCTAGTCGTAAAAGATTAGATTTCTGTGTTCTAGTGGTTATAGATTAGCTTTCTTTGTTCTAGTGTTAATAGATTAGCTTTGTGTGGTCTAGTGATTATGAATTAGCTTTCGGTAATTTCCCGGTAATATAATAGTTTGTGGTCGTCCAATCGAACATTAGCTTGCGGTAGCCTCGTGGTGATAAATTAGCTATCCATGGTCTCCTGGTAACAGATTAGCTATCAGTGGTCTCGTGATAATAGATTAGCATGTGCTGGTATCACGACAATAGATAAGCTATCGCTAGACACGTGATAATTGATTAGCTTTCGATGGTCTAGTGGTAATATATTAGCTTACGATGGATCCTAGTGGTAATAGATAAGTTTGCTTTGATTTTAGTGGTAATTGATCATTTTTCGATGGTATTTTGGTAATATATTATCTTGCGGTGGTCCAGTGGTAATAAATCAGCTTGCTGTTGTCCAGTGATAATATATTAACTTGCGGTGGTCCAGTGGTAATAGATTATCTTGTGGTGGTCCAGTGATAATATATTAACTTGCGGTGGTCCAGTGGTAATAGATTTTCTTGCGGTAGTCCAGTGGCAATATATTATCTTGCGATGGTCTAGTGGTAATAGATTAGCTTGTGGTGGTCCAGTGGTAAAACAATATCTTGCGGTGGTCCAGTGGCAACAGATTATCTTGTGGTGGTTGAATGGTAAAAGATTATCTTGCGATGGTCTAGTGGTAATAGATTAACTTGCTATGCTCTAGTAGTAATAGATTATCTTGCGGTGGTCTAGTGGTAATAGATTAACTTGCAGTGGTCCAGTGGTAATATATTATCTTGCGATGCTCTAGTGGTTATAGATTATCTTGTGGTGGTTTAGTGGTAAAAGATTATCTTGCGATGGTCTAATGGTAATAGATTAACTTGCGATGCTCTAGTGGTAATATATTATCTTGCGGTGGTCTAGTGGTAATAGATTAACTTGTGGTGGTCTAGTGGTAATAGATTCACTTGCGGTGGTCCAGTGGTAATAGATTATCTTGCGATGCTCTAGTGGTAATAGATTATCTTGCGGTGGTCTAGTGGTAATATATTGGTTGCGGTGGTCTCGTGTTAATAGATTAGCTTGCGGTTGTCTCGTGGTAATAAATCAGCTTTATGTAGTTTCGTGGTAACAAATTAGCTTTCGGTGGGCTAGTGGTAATAAATTAGGTTGCGGTGGCCCCGTGGAAATAGATTAGATATGAGTTGTCCCGTGGTAATAGATTAGTTATCGATGGCTGGATGCAAAACAAAAAGAAAAACAATAAGTCATAAAAAAGCGTGTCAATTTCATCCAGGATTTTAAATAGGATAACATCATTCACATTTTTATATTGTCTTTTTGTAAATTTGCTGTTGCATCAATTATTGAATTTCGTGTACTCCCATGTTTTATGTGTTTTAGTCAGGGTTAGTAGTTTGTTCGTTAACCAGCGGAGCTGTAGCTATGGGTCCGTTATTTTTATGAGATGAAGGTGCTTTTTGTACGAGACTGCAGATCTAACGAATGTTATTCATAATTGTCTAATTATAACACTGAGTGGAATAATACAGTTGATGAGGTGTTCAAATTTCTATACTGGTATATCTACTGCTGCGGAATGTTACAGTATGTGAGGTGATCAGACTTATATACTGGTATATTTACTGCTGCGGAATGATACAGTGAGTGGGGTTTTCAGATTTATATCTGGTATATCATTCTTGGTAACCTTTATTTGTTTTAGATATTTCATTGTCTGTCTCTCTATCATTCATGACTCCTATAGATACATCGATCATGAAACGTTAAGATTTCCTTTTGTTTTATTTACTTAGATATTGATTCAGGCTCAATTTAAAAGTAGTACCAAAGATGGAGCACTCGATAAAACGCTGATTGGAATAATTCCGCGCGTTGAATCAAGAGGTTTATTTCGATAGCATCTGGATAAATGTATAAAAAATTTAATCGCCGTTTTAGTACTGTTAGAGTGTTAAACTGTCAGTGTGTGTAATGTTATTTGCACTTGTATTGATAGAGAGGAACGACACAGTAACAATGTGCTCCATCCATTTATTCAAGAAGAAGTGGTCAGGGCGTTTCTTGTAACATGGTCATGGGGTGCAAGATAAACAAAAAGATGCTAATGTAACTTGATCCCTACATGTACAGCATGTTTGACTGACCACTACACTAATATAAGATAAATCTACAATGTTTACTTTAATACATGTATAACATTTATAGCATTATGTTACATCTCCCTTCTTATGAAATTTACTGATAATTGATGTTTACAGTTGCGATATAATAGGCTGAATGTTTTAAATAGTTATAACACACGCAAGTTATATCGAAAGTCAATTTTTACAGTACAGTCCATCTGTTGGTATAGTTTTTTAAAAAACAAAATATGGCAACACCAGAATCAACCAATAACTATGAAAACAAAGTACATAAAGTCCAAATGGAAAGTAAATATTTCACACAGATGTAGTAAAAGTTCTCGTTAGCAACAATGTCATTTTTAAACGTATACTGGTGAATCCGGGTTACATTGATTTGATAGTCTTTGGTATGACAACGCGTCCAGAACGAGTTACATAAGTGGAGTCATCAGATTGATATACATGATTTTTATCCACATTAGATAATCTGGTAGGCTTTGCTATATGCTGGAAATTTTGTGAGAAGTTGTGAGGTGTTGAGACTTGTGTGTAAATGTCATTACGGTGATCTAACTGTTTATTCAGAAAATTAGTTCTGGGGTTCTGAAGGGTATCAAGGTCAAAATAAATTATCAACAGGGGTTTCATTTGTTTTAAGGAGGTGTCGCCTATTTCTACTGTAAATACCACCATCGGGAGTAGCTACAGTATATGATCTCGCATCGTTTTGTTTTACGACCAACGCTGGTTTCCATTTGTCTTCACGCTTAATGCGCACTGTCTCACTTATATCTAGATCTTTAAGCGGGGTGAACCTTTGTCAAATTAGTGTTTTTGTTTCTTCTTTGATTCTAGTATTTTGTGTTTGTTTAATTTCGAAGTATTATATGAGGGTTTCAACTGTGTATCTGTTTTTAGTAGAATAGATCTTAATAGTCTGACTATAAGCATTTGAGACGGGGACATGTCACAGTTGAGTGGTGTAGTTCTGAACTCCAGCAAAGCTAGGTAGGGATCTTTCCCATCAGCCTTTGCTTTTGTAAATATCCGCTTTATTATTTGAACATTTTCCTCCACCAAACCATTAGATTGGGGTACAAGGGACTTGATGTTTCAGGTATAAAAATCTCATGTATGTGAAAAATCATTAAATTGCTCACTCGCATACTGAGGTCCATTGTCGGAGATAACCTTCTCCGGTATGCCATGACAAGCAAATATGTCTTTCAGTTTTGAGATAACTGAACTACTGGATGTATATGTAAGTCTGATGACTTCAAAATAACGACTATAGTAGTCAACAGTAAGTACAAAGTCTTAATTGTTCCACATAAATAAATATATGGCTACAACTTCCCATGGTCATTGCGGAATATCACGTGGTAGCATAGGTTCCTTGGGATTTCAGTTTCTTAACTCTAGACAAGCATTGCAATTCAGTACCAAATCTGAATGTCTTTGTTCAAACCATGCTAAAACATGATATCTCTTGCACACCTACGACATTTTTCAATGCCCATGTGACCTGTGTGTAAGATCTCTAGCATGCAGTGTCTCATACTCTGTGGTATGACAAGTTAAGGTCCTCTAAGGATAATGCCATCTACAACTGACATTTCGTCATGATGGTTCCAATATTCTAATATTGACTGGGGACAGTCTGTTCTATACACTGGCCATCGTTCTAGTATGGTACTTCTAAGTGCACATATCTGTTGGTCTGACTCACTTGCATCTTTGAGTTCTTTCATTTTGCGAGAACTAACAGGTAGACCTGATATCAAAGTGTGTACGTGAACTTGTATACCATCTGAGAGGTCAGGACATGTGTCTTTTACATATTTTCTAGACAATGTGTCAGCTACTGGAATTTGGTTTCCAGGCATATGTGACACTTCTAAGTCATATGGTTTCAACAGTAGCAGCATGCGCTGTAAATGTGGAGGTGTGACATGTAGTGGCTTGCCTATGATTGAAACAAGTGGCTTATGGTCAGTTTGGACCTTTATTAGTCTTCCATAAATAAACTGGTGATAGCGTTTACAACTAAATACCATTGCATACATGTCCTTCTCAATCTGAGCATAGTTCACTTCAGATGCTGTGAGTGACTTTGACGCGTATGCCACTGGTCGATCATCTTGAAGTAATGTAGCTCCAAGACCAAACTCTGAAGCATCAACTAGTAGGACAACATGTTTTTAGGGTCAAAGTATGCTTGGAATTGGGACTTAGTAAGAATATCCTTATTTTTAGAAAATGCCTTGAGTATGCTCCCAGCTAAATATAGAATCTTTGGTAATGAGTTGCCTAAGAGGCATAGTCACTTCTGCAAGGGTGCAAAGTTTGATAAGTACGTAACCATTCCTAGAAAGGTTTCTAGTTCAGCACGATTCCGCGGTGGATCTACATCATGGATTGCTCTTACTTTTGCTGGGTCTGGTTTTAAACCATCAAAAGAAAGAATGTGCCCAAAATACTTAACCTCAGTGACACCTACATCTAACTCGAGTCAGAGCGTTGCGAATGTGTATATCATGTTCTTCGCGACTTGTACCATACACAAGTATGTCATCAACAATTACACAGACACCATCAAGGTTCTCAATTCGTCCATTTCACGCTGTCTTGTGACGTTTTGAGACCAAATGGTAAACGGAGATACCGATACCGTCCAAATGGTGTATTAAATGTAGTGAGGAATGAAGAACGTTGTTTTAGATTGATCGTCCAGTATCCAGATCTCGCAACTAATTTTGTAAAGAACTTAGCGCCGCCAAGTTTTGGTAATATGTCATCAAGTATTTTCTTGGATAGTGGGGTCAAAGCATAGCTTTGATCCTGTGGGTCTAGGCATATTCTCAATTTGCCAGTGTTAGGTTTTTCAACCACAAATAGTAAATTTACCCAATTAGTGGGCTCTGTGAACATTGTAATGACCTCATGTTTCTCCATCCGATCTAGTTCTGTACGTAAACGATCACGTAGGGCTATTGGTACGCGACGTGGTGGTTGTACCACTGGTGTTACTTTAGGGTCTATGTGTATCTTGCTAGTTCCAGGGACAAAGCCTTTACCTTTGAATGTGTCTGGAAATTTACGTAACACAGTATCATGTGTCAATGTGTTTGTCTAAGACTTAATAATGGTGGTGAGTTTGAGCCAACAATAAAGAACTCAGATTGACCTGATGATCTTGCTCGACCATTTAAATGAGTACATGACAGAAAATATTTCCCCACAATTTTAAGGGTCTCACCTGTGTACGAAGTGAGGTTTTTTTCAGAGGAATTGGTATACCTAGTATCCTATAAGTAGTAAGGTGCATTATGTTTACCTGTGATCCTGTATCGCGTTTAAACCTAACTCTTGAGTTATTATGGCCTACCTCAAACACAGCAAAAGCCTGATCATCATTTTTATCAGACTAAATACTGTCAATGTAGAAATCTAAGTCAGAATCACTTAGTTCCTTCGAATCGTCAGTATGTGTATAGTCAATACTGTTAATTTTCACATCATGTACTTTTTTGATCTGCAGACTACAGCAAAATGGTTCCATTTTGAACATTTGTCACACTGCCGTCCGTTAGCTGGGCATTTATCTCTGGGATGATAGTCACCACCACAGTGTCCACATTTATGTGTATTGTTCCTTTGGCGGTGCTGTTTGTGGTCCTAGGGGCTTATAGTTGTAGGCATTTGTGTACGGTTTTTCCACTGCCCTTGGCATTGATATCTGATATTTATACGCTGTGCATACTGCTTGGGATGTTGTTTATTTACACTGTGTACTGTTTCAGCATTAGAACTCGTCATAGTTTTCAGTTGTTCCTTTGTATATTCATACGTTTGGCATTTTTGTATGGCTTTATCTAACGCTAGCTTATCTCCTTGATTTATCATCTTCTCACGAACCTGAGATGATGAAGTACCGAATACAATTCTGCCCCGTATCATATCATCATCATCATTTTCAAATGAACAGTCTATTGCCAAAAGTTGCAGGCGGGTTACATATTCTTCTATGGTAGATTTATAATTCATTTCGATGTTAAATTTGTATCGTGCAAAAATTGGATTGAGATTTGGCTGAACGTGAGACTTGAAACGTTCATAATAAGTGGTTGGTGTGTTTCTTTCTTCCTCAGAGACGTCTGTCCATGTGTTAAATATGTCTCTCCCCTTTTCTCCAATCTATAATAGTAAGTAAGTACACTTAACCTTTCCAAGGGGCCATTGATAACAAGTTCCAGTGTTGCTGGAATTTATTCCATTTTTCTGGAAGGTTACTCGCTTCCCAGTTTATTACTAGAGTAGGAATGCCTGATAAATCCATGTTGATACTGAATCTTGTAGAATAAGTCTCTTAAATATTGTTACCCGGCTTCTGACACCATGTAATGTTATTTGCACTTGTATTGATAGAGAGGAACGACACAGTAACAATGTGTTCCATCCATTTATTCAAGGAGAAGTGGTCAGGGGGTTTCTTGTAACATGGTCATGGGGTGCAAGATAAACAAAAAGATGCTAATGTGACTTGATCCCTACATGTACAGCATGTTTGACTGACCACTACACTAAGATAAGATAAATCTACAATGTTTACTTTAATACATGCATAACATTTATAGCATTATTTTACAGTGTGGTGACCACTTTAAACTATTTTAGTCTTCCTATACATCTCATTGTCAAGTATATCATTATTCTTGAAGTTTGTAAGGCAAAACTTTGACGACAAAATCTTTAAAAGTTTATCCCATTATCCAATTTAAACGAAATGTCAAGAAAATATGCCTCAATACAGTATTAGATAAACACAACATAATTTTCAAACCAGTAAACATTGAAAATGAACACAGCAAAATAACAGATTGAAGTTTGTGTTTCAGAAAGGATCAAATTGCCACTGTGGTATGATAGACTGTGGCAGCCATACACCTGTTGACATTTCATATTGCACTGGACCATGTGACGGAAATCCGGAACAGAAACTCTGCGGTTTAGTCGATAACTACTACGCATTGTATATTTCAGATGGTACGGTATTTTTTACGTTTTTGTTTTTGAATAGTATTTCAAATTCCCAAAATTAATTTTGGATACAAAATAAAATGTGTAATTAATTCAGTTCAGTGTAGGATGACATAACTAAAGAACTAATAAAAAGCTCTTATTTTACTTTATGTTCTCTGGATCATGCTATAATGGTATTATAGTGAACAATACGGTAATATCAATATTTTCTGATAATTTCATGTATATACTTGTTGTATTTTGTTCTATTTTCGTATTGCTGTTGATCAATTTCTTTTTATTTAATCACGTAAATGGGCTAGTCGCGAATTCTTGTCAAAGTGTAAGAAAACCCAGTATTATATGATAGAAAAATACAAGACACTTTCATTTACAACAAACGCACACAATTCTCTTTTTGTTAACAAAACAAAAAAATATGAAAATAAATATGAAAATATGAAATATGTAACAAATTTACACTGGTGCATACATACTCAGTGACCTGCGTGAAATTAAAGTAAAATTGATCTAACGTTCAAAATAGAATGTGATTGTTCCCTGTGATCGTTTCCTATGATTTTAATACCATCGATGTGAGAAATTGGTCCAACGTACAATGTATAATGTGATTGTATCCTCTGATCGTTTCCTTTGATTTTTAATACCAGCGATGTTAGAAATTGTGGTAACGGAATTTAAGTCTGAAATGTCTGATAACAAATCGTTTTGTATGTATCCCTATCATAATATTATATCGTTCGCTGTTACGGGTATCTGCATTTCATTGTGAAATTTGTAGCGAACACAATGGTTTTATTGATTTTCTGTGTTCAGGAAGTTCCGTGATACGCCACAGAAAATTACACAATAAAATGAACGATCAGTGGATGATTTAATGACAACAAATAACCTTAAATGTCATGAGAGAATCTGACTGTTGACTTATTGCAAACTTTTGAAGTGAATTATATATTATTTTTCCATTTTTACAAGCCTCTTCCACGGATATTTTGCCCACTGTTCCCAAGGAAAGTGTAGAGATTCTGTCATCAACGGTTTATTCAGTGACAGGAATGGAAACAATAGAGGTATACTTGTAACAGTAGTTGAAATATTGAATAAAGGCATCTTTATAATAAATCCACATGAAATTATTACAGTAGAAGGCGTATATGAGTATTTTTACATTTCCCGCAACATTCTCCAATAAACGCAGTATTAGTCTAGACAGAAATTCTATCAAATGACGTCAGACAATGATGTAACCTCATTCCTAACATTACGTCACGCCAATGTTAGTCAGATATACTTTACACCTCTACCTTGAATCTCAGTGTTTCATCAAAATCATGCTCACGAATTTCATCATTTTGTTTTTTTAATATAAAAACTGTGATATGTACAATCATGTAACTATTAAGCGTTTGTTAGAGTCCATTTATGGTAAATATGGACGCCATTTGCATGGCAGATAAATATTCACTACGCTGTACCATTCAATCGACATCCAAAACTGGCACACAATACATATGACAATCGTTTAATTAGTAAATTAACTGATGAATAATTGACAAAGTAAAACATATGTAGATAATACAAGTGGGAAAAAATTGATGATAATGATGATGCTGACAGGAAGATCTGTGGTAATACAGATTGTTACTGAAGATAGCGCTGAAGTTCTTATTTTTCACTAACAAAGTGCTTTGTCATCACGCAATTTGAAATAACGACGACGCAATTTGAAACCAAAAAGTTCGAAGTTCGATATCCCTTGCAAATTTAGTGAGCGACGTTAGAGATGGCTGTGTCAAGATGCATTATGACCAATTTAATGAAAACTATGTATTCGAACCCACAATGATCAATTTTTAAAAAAACGTTATTACAAACTGCGTCGATGTGCATTTTTCAAGAAAGACAGGGCCTACGCTATTTGTTATAAATCTTTAAAACTTCGTTTCTCTTTATAGAAGTCTACGTGACAAGGGTGGATCTAAAATTTCTTGAAAAATGCACAATGACGCAGTTTGTATGAGGTTTTCCAAAAATTGATCATTGTGGGTTCGAATACATCTTTTTTATTAAATTGGTTATAATGCATCTTGACACTGCCATCTCTAACGTCGATCAATAAATTTGCAAGGAATCTCGAACTTCGAACTTTTGATTACAAATTGCGTCTTTACTACAAATTGCGAGTTGACACTATTTGTAATAAAGTTGTTTTTTATGATTTGATATATGTTTGAGGAGGACTCATCCGAATATCATATAAGAAAATAGTTTTAACAAACTAATATCAAATCATATTGGGGATTATTAATAAAAACAAAAATAGCAGCACATAGTATAAATGGATAGGGGAAGTGCAATGTATGAAGTAAAAGGTAAAATGATATAATTATTGAAAAACAACATAAGAAAAAAGTTCAAGTAGGAATCGTATGCACTTGAGTCTGTTGTTAATTGCTAATTAGTAGGGATATATCAAATTCACGTTAGTTTGAAAATATTAATATTTGTACGACAAATCGTAGTCAATATACCCGAAAGGACACAGCTAGCTTTTTCATCTGCTTAAGAAGCGTCTGACTAAGTCTGTGTCATTCAATAAATGAACATGTCGGCTAATAAAGGGACACAATTATTTCCATGGAAATACCCGTTTTTTAAACACTGATAGGGGTATTTGTGGTAACAGGACACATTAAAGGCTTGGTTTGAGTTTGTGCACACCTAACCTGAATTCACCTCCTTTCTAATATACCAACTGATAGTTCAGTCTAACCTTTTTGTAATCTAAACTTTTTATCATCTTACATCAAATGTATAAACATATATGGCCTTCCAAATCAATGAAGAAAATATGCCCACTTACCCTATGCGGTTGTGGTAAATAGTCAGTTTTGAAACGTGAGCTTTATTGTAAGTGTTTTGTCATTTTAAAATGTATATACCCTGCAACACAATAATTGACATAAGGAAATAATTTATGTTTTGAACAAACATATATGTTGTCTTTTAAAATTCAAAATGTAATTGATTATACATGTAAATTGAATGAAGAAATAGGAAGAATTATTATAGACTTTTAGCTCTGTAACTAATTCATTTGTGGCTTTTAATATTCCTTCAATACTGACGAATTATCTTACATTAAAAGATAGATGCACAAGTCTCGCCTTGTGCTTCCTTCACAATAGTTTATCTTCGTAAAAACAACCCAGAGTTGATTAGTAATGGCCAGAGTGAGGCGGATCCAAACATGGGAATACAGCAGGCTAAGTTAGTAAACTTTATTGTAATGCCATACATCCATTCAGTATTTTGTCACCAGGTGATCTCTTTGGAATTTATATGACATAAAATATTCAATATTGCATAAAATCTACGTGTAAAATTTTGCACCAACGACAGCTCATATTGTTTTAATTAAACAAAATTCCCATTCAAGTGTTACTTACCACTATAAATTTGAATTTGCATTTCATAATTAATATGAAAATCTTAAGTTACGTTTCATACAAATTTAGAATGAACTTCGGGTAAACAAACGCGTCCAGAGTCCATACTGTTTACATTACTGTGGTCATACATTATATACTTTGTCCACTTTCGCCAATATACTGGGATAAGTTGTCAGATGATCAGTATTTATTTATGATCTTTCAAAACATTTTACTGTTTTATGATAATACTGAGGAAATGGCTCCATATATATTTACCTATGGATCAGCTCACAACTTTCGTTTGTTCAAAACGTAGTCGATGACATGTGTTTTCCCTCTCTAGGAAGGCTTTTACATTTTCCTCCTCCTATACCTACAACGGATACCGATTTCGAGCTACCATATTTAAATTGGATATCTAAACTTCATAGCACCCCATTCAAGAAAAGATACATAGCAGGACCAAGTAAATGTTCTAACAAACCTTTATCTTTACTCCTTACCAAGATATTGACAGCCGTTCAGGAGAAACAGCAACAATACTGTACAGTTGCTTATTCCAGACGCGATGTAAATCAGATGTGGATACTTAAAAATTCTAAACAGCTTTTAGAAAATTTGAAGGCACACAATTTTTCTCGAATTCACAGTATCAAAAACTATGACTTCTCTACTCTTTACACTACTATTCCACATATAAATTAAAAGAAAGACTTTTCAGCATCATAGACAACTGCTTTTTCACTAAAGGTGGTACCCGAAAATTTAAATATCTAGTTATTGGCTATCAGGATACTTATTTTGTCAAACACTACTCTGATTCTACACATAAATATACTGAAGTTGATATTAAAAACATGCTGGAATTTCTAATAGACAATATATTTGTAATGTTCGGAGACGTGGTCTTTCAACAAACTGTCGGCATTCCTCTGGGAACCAATTGTGCTCCTTTATTGGCCGACCTGTTCCTTTATTCATACGAAGCAGACACCATTCAGAAACTGCTGAATCAAAAGAAGAAAAAATTAGCGGTGTCCTTTAATTTGACATTTAGATATATCGACGATGTTTTGTTAATTAATAATGTCAATTTTAATACATATGTCAATGCGATATATCCCAGCGAACTAGAAATTAAAGATACAACAGAATCAAGCACACACGCTTCATACTTAGATATTTTACTTAATATAAAACAGACGGGAAATTAGCAACGAAGCTATACGATAAACGCGACGATTTCGGCTTTCCCATCGTAAATTTTCCATATTTAAGTAGTAATATCCCTCAGTCACCCGCATATGGAGTTTATATTTCACAAACGATCCGATATGCCAGGGCGTGCACAACATAGGAAGATTTCATATACAGAGGTAAACTACTCACTTACAAATTATTGACACAGGGATATCGAAAACCGTGTTTAATGTCAACGTTCCGCAAGTTTTACGGTCGGTATAATAGTCTTGTTTGCGACTACTCTGTTTCACTAAGTGAAATGTTGAGTTGCCTTTTCGTTGGCCGTTGTTGAGACGTCTGTACCAATTGTGACGAGGATACACTCCTCACGTGTTTCATTGGACTTGACTGTGGACTCACGGCGGGTGTGACCGGTCGACAGGGGATGCTTACTCCTCCATGGCACCTGATCCCACGTCTTGGTGTCTAGAGGTCCGTGTTTGTCCATTTTTCCCGGATTTGTATCTATGTTCTGGACATTCTATTGATTTATGCTTTGGTATCTGAGGTTTTTATACTACAAGAGCTGGTCAGGGTAGGTAACTCTTATTTACCTTACTGTTTCGAGCAACATTTATAAAAGTGTCCACTTACCCTAAGTGTCCACTAACCACAAATTCCCCTATATACTGTCTATTAGAAGTCCCTTGTATATATTCTTATATGGACTTCAGTGTATTTATGTGCGGCATCAGAGTAGTGTCGGACGAAATATTTATCAAGATAACAAATGACTAGATATCTTAACTTGAGCATTTCTACTACAAAACAGTTTTGTATTTGTTCGAGATGTTGTATGTTGTGATACTATGAATTTGAGAAAATCTTTAAATAGCCCTTTGGAAATTAATAGTGTCAAGATCTTCTGTATGTCCCCCCTGGAATATGCTGTAGCTCAGTATATGTCTCGTTCTTATTTTCGGGGTTGTGTTTCCATTATCTCATAACTCTCTTCTTTTACATTATCTGAATTCGATCTGAATTAATGAATTCTTAACGCCAGAAAGTATTATGTTTAATCTATAAAGATGTAATTGTGTTTGTATTCGTCTATATTGAATGTTTCTTGTTTACGACTAATGGGGCCAGTACTGCTTACACTTTGTTATTTGTTTTGTTTTTATTTTTTTTATTTTACACTTTTATGTTTCACAGTTCAATTTGACACAACATCTGCAAGGGGAAACTCATGCCTACATCACAGGAATTACAGCAACAAGCACAGACGTGGTTGGAATTTCTATTTTGTATAATTTTTTCCCCAACTGCAACAGTAGTACAGCCAAACCCCTAGAGAATGTTGAAACAGAGACTGTAAGGACAAATTTTTAATATTTCATTCTTTATATTTTACGATTTGACGATAATTCACTGGAATTATTTAAACAAGTTACCTGTATACAGTATCACGATCATTTATATATCTATCTGTCTGTCAATCTATCTATCTATCTATCTATCTATCTATCTAACTATCTGTCTGTCTGTCTGTCTGTCTGTCTGTCTATCTATCTATCTATCTGTCTGTCTGTCTGTCTGTCTGTCCATCTATCTATCTGTCGTAATTTGCCAATTTTCTTACATTTCTATCAAAATCTGATTTAAAACTAGAAAAAGCAAAATTTCTGTAACATTCTGTGGTGAATTTAATGTCGAATCTTCATTGATATTTCTTCATTTCACTTAGCACCTTCATCAGGTTTGACTACAAATGATTAATAAAAGAAATGGGAATACATAGTATATCCTAGAATTGGAATTGCGTAAATCTCGGACCTCCTTGACTGCATGCGTAGAAAATCGCGATTTAATTTGCGAAGTGACAGCAATTCATGTAGCAAAATATTACAGGTTTACTTTGTCGGAAAGTTGGTAGACTTTTCACGAGTATATTACAACCGAATCCCCCCTCCGCAATTAAAAACTGTCACCTTTTGAATCTAGAAAGATAACTTTGACCTAAAACGCAATTAAAACAAAGTTGATATGAATCTAGCACAATTGCTTTTAGAGATATTTCATCTAATACACATGTGGCAAATTAACAACTATATCATAGGACGAACATGGTGATTTTACTACACATTTAAGAAGTAACACCCACCTATCATATGGTGATTTTACTACACATTTAAGAAGTAACACCCACCTATCATATGATGATTTTACTACACATTTAAGAAGTAACACCCACCTATCATATGATGATTTTACTACACATTTAAGAAGTAACACCCACCTATCATATGGTGATTTACTACACATTTAAGAAGTAACACCCACCTATCATATGATGATTGTACTACGCAGATAAGAAGTAACACCCACCTATCATATGATGATTTTACTACACATGTAGGTAGCAACATCGGGTATGCAATAAGTTTTTTTTAAATACAATCATTGCACTTACAAAGGTAATTATTTACTGTCAGCGCGGCTTACCTAGGAAAGAGAACTTTCATTTTGTGGATACATGCTTAACATATGCAGCAGTTTCACTTTCGTCAACAAACTAGAAATTGATTTTTATAGCACTGTTAGTTCAACCGTAACTGGCTGAAACATACATGTGAGCCTATTCATTCCCAATGATATAGATACATGTTTTAAGTTTCAATTCCAGTATTATTTTAACACACACACACACACACACACACACACACACACACACACACACACACACACACACACGATTTATCGCCTTCGTTATAACACCAAACGCGTATAACATCACTATTTCTTGAAAAACGAATTTCCTCCAGTACTGCCACCCGCCGCATATTCTCCGGTACAAATTTATGCATGTTGAATAAACAGCTGTGAGAAAAATTGTTATCCGACGGGCGCTTGTTTTGCTTTTTATGTTGTTCTGCCAAAGTCAACAATTTTTAAGTTATATGGAGGCGGTCTGCTTTCAAGTTAACTGGTAAACGGTCTCATAAAGGTCAACTTAGGTTCCTGCACGACTCGAAACTGCACTGACAAAAAGCGAGAAACTTCATAAAGGATACACTCCTCACGTGTTTCATCGGACTTGACTTTGGACTCACGGCGGGTGTGACCGGTCGACAGGGGATGCTTACACCTTCATGGCACCTGATCCCACCTCCTGGTTTTCAGAGGTCCGTGTTTGTCCATTTTTACAGGATTTGTATATATGTCCTGGACATTCTATTGATTTATACTTTGGTATCTGCATTTTTTTTATATTGGTAATATAACGCATTTCTCAAGAGGTCTGTCATAACCAAAAAGTGAGTAGATTCGATCGTACAATAATTGGAAGGTAACACCATGTTACGTTGATCGGACAATAGCAGTTTATCTTATTTACATTGATTTTTCATAGGGATTTTGATTTGATTTGACCGTGAGCTCAAAACAGATATACATATTCCAAGTTGAACACTTTATCATAAATCCAGGGGTTTTCTCAGAGGTTCCTCTTTATCTAATATTCGCCAAATTTTTATTTTGCTTTCTGAGTGCCTACTGTTAACCGTTTGCTATTTACACTTTTCAATATTATTCTTTATTCTTTTTAATTATATGACAGGTGTTTTTCACCAACGGCACATACATAGGCATTAGACTTATCAAAACAAGTTGCTTGTATATAACGTCCAAGTCATTCATCAATATGTATCAAGTATCAATCAATATTTCCTTGTATGGCCCGACAAGTAAGTATCTATCTATCTATCTATCTATCTATCTATCTATCTATCTATCTATCTATTATCTATCTATCTATCTATCTATCTATCTATCTATCTATCTATCTATCTATCTATCTATCTATCTATCTATCTATCTATCTATCTATCTATCTATCTATCTATCTATCTATCTATCTATCTATCTATCTATCTATCTATCTATCTATCTATCTTTCTTTCTTTCTATTTGTCTATTTCTACCTAGGTTTGTCTGTCGATCTGTTCGTCTGTCCGCCCGTTTGTTTGTGTGTATGTATATCCGTCTATGTCTGTCTGTGAGTTATAGGATTATGTTTTTAATTTACTGACTCAATTCTTCAAGAAACTTTTAATCTCTTTCAATATTGACAAATAGATGTTAACTTCATTTGCCGAAAAATATAATTACATATTGCAGCAGTGGGGTAAATCCCTATTTCTTTTTCAGGCAATTTTATTCAGGCGCCAATTTTAGCAATCAGGGGTGCATGGACTCAACAAGGTAATATTCAGAATTATTTTGCATGTTTAGTACAAAGAATAAGACTAGGTTCTAATTTTCTTTACATTTTGCTGTACCAAAAAGCTATTGTACGCCGTTTGTTAATGACAATTTCCATGCATATGTCAATGCTATATATCCCGACGAACTAGAAATTAAAGATACAACAAAATCAAGCACACACTCTTCATACTAAGACATTATACTTACTATAAAGACAGATGAGAAATTAACAACTACGCTATACGACAAACGCGACGATTTCGGCTTTCCGATCGTGAAAATTCCACATTTAACTAGTAGTATTTCACAATCACCCGCATATGGATTTTATATTTTACAAATGATCCGATGTGCCAGGACGTTTTCAACATACGAACATTTCATATGCAGAGGTAAAACTATTCACTGAAAATTATTAACACAGGGAAATCGAAAACCGCGTTCACTAAGTGAAAGGTTGAGTTACCTTTTCGATGGCGATTGTTTAGACGTCTGTACCAATTTTGACCAGGATACGTACCTCACGTATTTCATTTGAATTTGACTGTGGACTCACGGCAGATGTGACCGGTCGACAAGGGATGCTTACGCCTCCATGGCACCTGATCCCATCTCTTGAGATCAATAGGTCCGTGTTTGTCCAATTTTCACCAGATTTGTATCTTTATGCTGGACATCCTAGCGATTTATATCTTGGTATCTGAGACGTTTTATGATGTAAAGAAAAATCTTTAGTAAATCGTGTTTGCTATATTGTCGTAATGTAAATCTTTAGTAAGTCATGTTTGTTATATCGTTGTAATTTAATTCGTTAGTAGGTCATGTTTGTTATATTGTTGTAATGTAAATCTTTAGTATGTCATGTTTGTTATATTGCTGAAATGTCAATTTTTAGTAAGTCATGTTTGTTATATTGTTGTTATTTAATTCGTTAGTATGTCATGTTTGTTATATTGTTGTAATGTCAATCTTTAGTAAGTCATGTTTGTTATATTGTTGTAATGTCAATCTTTAGTAAGTCAAGTTTGTTATATAGTTGTTATGTCAATGTTTAGTAAGTCATGTTTGTTATATTGTTGTAATGTCAATCTTTAGTAAGTCATGTTTGTTATATTGTTGTAATGTCAATCTTTAGTAAGTCATGTTTGTTATATTGTTGTAATGTCAATCTTTAGTAAGTCATGTTTGTTATATTGTTGTAATGTCAATCTTTAGTAAGTCATATTGTTATATTGTTGTAATGTCAATCTTTAGTAAGAAATGTTTGTTATATTGTTGTAATGTCAATCTTTAGTAAGTCATATTTGTTATATTGTTGTAATGTCAATCTTTAGTAAGTCATGTTTGTTATATTGTTGTAATGTCAATATTTAGTAAGTCACGTTTGTTTATATTGTTGAAATGTAAACCTTTAGTAAGTAGTGCTTGTTATATCGTTTTAATGTAAATCTTTAGTAAGTCGTGTTTATTTATATTGTTGTAAAGTAAATCTTTAGTAAGTCATTTTTGTTATGTTGTTGCAATGGTTGTTATGTACATCTTTTGTAATCCTGTTTGGTTATATTGTAGTAATGTAAATCTTAAGTAAGTCATGTTTGTTTATATTGTTGTAATGTAAATCTTTAGTAAGTCGTGTTTGTTTATATTGTTGTAATGTAAATCTGTAGTAAATCGAGTTTTTTTTATTGTTTAATGGTTGTAATGTAAATCTTTAGTAAGTCGTGTTTGTTTATATTGTTGTAATGTAAATCTTTAGTAAGTCGTGTTTGTTTTCTTTTTGTAATGTAAATCTTTAGTAAATCGAGTTAGTTTTATTTTTTGTAATTATTGTAATGTAAATCTTTTGTAAGTCGTGTTTGTTTATGTTGTTGTAATGTAAATCTTTAGTAAGTCACGTTTGTTATATCGTTGTAATGTAAACTTTAGTAAGTAGTGCTTGTTATATCGTTGTAGTGTAAATCTTTAGCAAGTCGTGTTTGTTATATCGTTGTCTTGTAAATCTTTTGTAAGTCGTGTTTATTTATATTGTTGTAATGTAAATCTTTTGTAAGTCGTGTTTGTTTATGTTGTTGTAATGTAAATCTTTAGTAAGTCGTGTTTGTTATATCGTTGTAATGTAAACCTTTATTAAGTAGTGCTTGTTATATCGTTGTAGTGTATATCTTTAGCAAGTCGTGTTTGTTATATCATTGTATTGTAAATCTGTGGCAAGTCGTGTTAATTTATATTGTTGTAATGTAAATCTTTAGTAAGTTGTGTTTTTTTATATTATTATAATGCAAATCTTAAGATAAGAAGTGTATGTTATATTGTTGTAATGTAAATCTTATGTTAGATGTGTTTTCATATTTCTCTGATGTAAACCTTCTGTAAGTCGTGTTTGTTGTATCAATGTGACTTAAAGTTTTGTTTGACATAAAGTCTTGTTTGTTATATCTCTATGACGTAAAGCTTCTGTAAATCGTGTTTGCTATATCCCTGTGACGTACACCTTCTGTAAGTCGTGTTTTTATATACCTGTGGCGTAAACCTTCTTTAAGAAGTGTTTGTTATATCTATGTGCCGTAAAGCTTCTGTAATTGGTGTTTGTTATATCCCTGTGATGTGAAGCTTCTGTAAGTCGTGATTTTTATATCCATGTGACGTAAAACTTTTGTAAGTCGTGTTTGTAGTATCCCTGTGATGATGTAAAGCTTCTGTAAATCGTGTTTACATATTTCTAGGATGTAAAGCTTCTTTCAGTCTTCTTTTAGGACTTCCAATATGGCGATCGCATTTACTTATCAGTTATGATGATTACTGTCTGTACCGCTATTGTATATAAAATGTAAGACTTTTGTCGATCAAATTATTTTTACAAAGTTATTGTGCTAAATTCTTGTGTACATATGTATCCTTAAAAATCAAAACTTTTTACAGAATCAACGACAATAGAAGACCATACGACAACAGACCCATTAACAACCACATCGATTACTGACACGACAACAACAGAAACAGCAACAGACTCGACAACATCTGAATCAACAACAGAGTCGACAACATCAGAATCGACAACAGAGTCTACAACTTTTACTACAGCAGCATCTGAGGAAATAACAACAGACATGTCGTCTAGCGTAATGTCAACACAGTCGACGTCATTTACGAGTCAAGACACAGCGACAACCACTTCAGAATATACCGAAGTGTCAACACAGTCTACGACACTACCGAGTCAGGATACTCCGACAACCGCGTCTTACACGAGCGTGTTGTCTACAGCAGCACAGAGTGATAATAACAACGAGTGTCCTTCGTGTAACTGCAATTATATAATAGATCTGTCTATCAATATGACGTCAGAACTAGTCATGAAATTAGAACAAATTAGGAAGAATCTGACAGTAAATAAGAAGCTCTTGTCGTCATATATAAGAAGTAAAACAAGTGCAAAGGACGCCCGACCTTCCTCTGCCGGAATTGGTTATGTCGGCGTCATAGTTTTATGTGTTGTTGGCACGTGCATTTTGCTAAATGACATGACGAGTTTTTATTCTATTTTTAAACTTAAGATAGACAAAATCAGGCAGTGGCATAATGGATTGATATAGATATTTTCTTTTGCTTCTATTTTTGCCAGAGTTGAGTGAATATAAACATGACAAACAGTATATACACAGTATATATATATATATATATTTTATTAAAATATATTTTTTCTTAACGGAACCATAATGTCACAGCGCAAACATAAACACTGATACATTGATATATGGATATGAGGGGTCATTACACAGGAACACTACTATATAGTCAGAAACAAATTATAACATATATAATTTTATAGAAAGATAATGGCAGTAGGTAATAACATCAGGATTGTGAATGAAAAATAATACAAATAGAAACCGGGAAAGAATTATATAAGATGTACCGAAGTTTTAAGTAATGACCAAGGGTAAAAGGGTAAAAGTATGATCCGGGTATTTGAGGTTCAATTCCTGGTACCAGTCATAACAAAGATCTTAAAATGGTAGTAACTGTTCCTTCACCAAGCTCTCGGCGTACAGAGTGAAAGTTACGAGTCCTTCCTTCGAGACTTAAAACATTTCATAGCACAGATTAAAATTTGTGAGACTTTACTTAAAGGGAGTGACATCTTATAATACGATTAAAAAGTAATCTAAATAGTTTGAAATATTTCACAATGTAATGAAGACTTTGGACAAAATGTAAAAGAGTGAACATAACTGATGTGAAATATTCCTCGAATGCAATTACTTCCTTGAGTTGTTTTAAAACAAAATAAAAACGAAGAAATATTGAGGTTCGCAAGTAAATGGTTATTTCGTAGTTTTACGAGGCTAACACGATCCTTTTCGAATTTCATTCAAGTAAAACTGAGTTTTCGCTTTTTGTAGAGTTTCGTTTTGCACGAAAATTTACTTCGGTTTTTATTTAGGTATATGTATGAAATGGTTGTTATTTCAGTATGAATATATAATAGCGGTCAGCGTCTTAGGGTGTCAAAACAAGGTTTAACTTGACTTTGTCGGAGATAGTTTTTGCTTATCATGTAAGTTAATACTTTATCTATAAATTTATTGTACTTTTCTCATTTTATAGATAATTGTATAAATATTTCATTTTTATGGTGTGTATTTAAGCGACATAAGTTGTCACAATGCTTGTTTTTTTTAAAATAAAGTCGAGAATATGATAAAATGTGTGTTCAAATACATTATCAAACACGTGAAACTCTGTAAAAGATATTCTTATTTTTAGAAGTTATTAGTTTTATTAGTTTACCCTTAGTAAATCCAGCAGTAGTTCCGTATGTAATGACTTTTCAGCCAAAAATGTACTTTGTAATTCGATGAGGGGAATCTCGGTCCTTTAGGCGCTCGGACTATGTTAAATCGGTCGACTTTTATGTGTTTAATTTTACTTTTAAAATACAGGGCGTTATTTGTATTGGAAAGTGCATGTTTTATGTAAAATATGTGCTTTTCAACGCTATTTTAGATACCTGAAGACAATCCTATGAATATATCAATAAACATTAAATATATCAAGTCACTAAAACAATTTTTTCCGATCTTTAATGTTACCCTGGATGCTGCCATTGACAAAATAAAAACAATATAACTGTGGAAAGAATGAGTATCTCATGTTTTATAATCGTGCCGCCATGTCCGTTGGAGTTGGGCAGTTTATGATCATATGGGTCAAGAATGATGAAGCCGAGAATGCGATGGGACGAGTTAAAATGGGTCGAGATCACCCGATATACTCGGCACGCGGACAATTTCAAAAACGAATGAAACGACGAAAAAGACCAACTTTTCCTGATTTAGGTATGAATTGAAGATGTATGAGAATAAACGCAAAGGGTAATAAGAATAGAATGTATTAACTGCAAATAACACGTGTTTATTTGACACTCGGTAATCCTCGTAAAATTTTAATTGCTTAAAGTAATGGCGGACAAACAATAACTGATATTATGGGTTATGTTTGGGAAGATTGTTGCAATTTTACACGTGTATTTGTTATTCTAACCACCAAATGGTCATTTTGGGATATATATATTAGATAAAATTGGCATGTAAAATGTGTTACCTACGACAGCTCATATCGGTTTAATGTTGATTTTCATTTTCATGTCTAATCGTATAGAATAATAGTAATTATGCAAGGTGAATTAAGGTTATGATATTTTAATAACTTGTTAATCAATTTATCGTTTAAATGAACTTTCTGATTTATGTACTTTTTTATTGCAATGGTTTGTATCCAGAAATTTACTAAGATCGATAACTGTTTTTTAGCACGTTACACTTTGATGATATAGTTTGATAATAAAAGCAAAATGTACATGTGTATTTTTGTTACAATTTTCAAAATAAAAACTAAACCAACTGTGCATTTACTGAGTATTTAAAACTGTATTTCCAAAGTTTCATTTCGAAAATTGGGATATATTATTTTATTCATATTTATTGCGTTACGTTTGTGTTTTGTATATTATACTGTGATTCTGAGGTTAGGATCATTCTACAGAACATATGTTGTTATCTTTGCCAATGTTAATTTGTCAAGTTTGAATAATTCATTTTTATATAATTATATGATTTACTTTTTCATAATTTGATCAAAGGTTTCAAAGTGTTATATTAATCAATGTATTGGTTTAATATTATATTCATTTTGTATTATGTTTTATATATGTGTATTTATTATTCTTATTGTGGTTTTTGTGGGACTGTTTTTGGTTACCTGATCATGAATAAATAATCTAACCCAGCAGTGACATTGTTATCATTAATCAAGGATCAGTGCCCCTGTTCCATATGTTTCCGCATGTTCGCTTCTTATCTTATTTCTTTATGACACAATTTGTTAATACTGTTTCTCACGAATGAATAAAAGAGTGAGTGTTTCAAAGTATGTGAACATCAGTTATCGAGATATACTGATAAATCAACATTGACTTGCCTTATTTAATATGAAATTTGATTATATCCGGACACATAATTTTGTCAGTAGTGAATAGATCGCTTGAAAGAAAATGTAAAGGTTAAATTTAAACAGTTTTCGACATTGTTACTTTCGAGAAAAAAAAATCTGGGTGATCGATTTACACTGTTTATGCGGCATCATATTTTGTTCTAGGAGAGTGAAATTCGAACGTAAATTAGGTACGCATGATATTCGTTAGAATGGTATTTTAAAGAATTGTCTATATTTTAGTATCCTGGAACAAACTCCCGACTCCAATGCTTACGACTTGGTTACGAGTTTGGTATAAGAAATATATGCTTACGACTTGGTTACGAGTTTGGTATAAGAAATATATACTTACGACTTGGTTACGAGTTTGGTATAAGAAATATATGCTTACGACTTGGTTACGAGTTTAGTATAAGAAATATATGCTTACGACTTGGTTACGAGTTTGGTATAAGAAATATATGCTTACGACTTGGTTACGAGTTTGGTATAAGTGGTTACGAATGTAACCGAGACAAATCAACAAATCAGAAATTTTTTATGTATCAAAGTAAACGTACGTATCTAAATAATAACAGATAATAAACTAAAATCCAATTCCATCAGAATAAGACAAATTGGATATTATAAAAAGGGCCCCAACATGAAGAACATTTCGATTTACAAGCAGGATGGCACCAGGTGTATGGAAGGAGTCAGCGTACCCTAGCATTTCACATTCGTCGCAAATGTTACATGGAATCTCTCAAAATCGGTGAAAAGTCCAAGATCGGTGAAAATACCATCAGTTAGGCTTACACCTGATTGTCTAAAGGGAGTCACAGTATATACTATCTAACATTCATCAAAAGGAGACTTCATATTGTTTAATAAGATTCCCGTGAAATAGCGTGCATACTGGCAGTAAGAACTAGAAGGTACAGTTTAACAGGCATTTTCCAAACATATTCTATTAAAATCACTAAACACCCTTCTCTTTACCCCAAGCTACGAGGTCACTGTAATTTTTCCGGTTGCTTTTATAAAGTAGCAAACGGAAGAAAACTGTACATTTTCTATGACCAGAGAAGAGCTATGATGATGATGATGTGTAAAAACTAAATACTGTGTAACAATATCAGACACAGTAAGTATGCAACCGGTTGCCACCCTAACGATAATTTTGGTATTTTTGCTACATCAAGTACTCTTATAAAAGGTATGAAGTTTTGTTGGGACTGTGGAGGCGAAGGTGACAGAAATATCTACATATCTATTGTGGTTAGTCCTTCTAATAATAATAGTCACTTGAAAGTTTAATACAGCGAAGCGTACTATAACAGGTGTAGAGGATAACGGGTATTCTGCTTTGCATAGGACTTCTATTGTCATAAAAGTTAATCCTTCTCTATACATAGCACCAAAGTCGAATATTGTCTAGCTGTGCATAAAACACGTGATCGCATACAAGAACATATAGAAATGAGTATCTAGTTCACCCATCATCCATCGTAATCCGTAAGTAATGACCCTTCATCTATATACATATAGTGGGGGGTAAAATTTATTTCATATACTATCAAAGAAGTAAAAGATAATTGTGTGACGGAAGAATCAATATTTTTACTGATATTTAGAATGATTGTGAATATGTGTGTGATGTTTTTGTTTGATGTCTGTAGGGGGT
Source organism: Atrina japonica (assembly GCA_030159075.1). NCBI lineage: Eukaryota > Metazoa > Mollusca > Bivalvia > Pterioida > Pinnidae > Atrina > Atrina japonica. The sequence goes on along the minus strand of BROG01000230.1, from coordinate 859,854 downwards.
GGATTGGAACTATATGCGGGAATTTGAACTATATGTGGGGATTGGAACTATATGCGGGAATTGGAACTATATGTGGGGATTGGAACTATATGCGGGGATTGGAACTATATGTGGGGATTGAAACTATATGTGGGGATTGGAACTATATGCGGGGATTGGAACTATATGCGGGGAATGGAACTATATGCGCTGCTTTTAACTATATGCGGGGATTGGAACTTGGCTCAAAATTTTGAAAAAGATTGTTATAATTATTCTATGCGAAATAGTCCAAAAAGTGCTAGTTTAGTTAACAACATTCTGTTTGCCTCTAATCTCAAAAACATTTCGGGATTTCTATGACTAATAGATTTTGAAAATGCGTTTGATTCCATTTTATGAAAATATATTTTCATTTGTGTCAACTTCTTCAATTTTGGAAACCATTTTATCAGGTAAATGAAAATGTGTGAGCATCATAACTAATTTAACAAAACCATACAAACATACAAAAACTAAAGAAGCAAATTTCTTCAGAAATTAGGTTAAAAAACTTAAAATATTTTTCAACATAGGACAATACATTAAAAAAATATATGAATATAGAAGGTTTCGATTCAAAATGTGAAACGTTTCTTGTCCCGAAACAGTCATGAGAGTTAGGAAAAAACTGTAAACCTTACTTTAAACTTTACATTAAAAAGATAGCAATTTTATTTCAATAGTCATTATCCAGTATGAAAAATGGTGTTAATACAGTACGAACGTTGTGTAGTCGTATTGTCTACGTTTTAGTGTATTCTAGTAAAAAGCAATACCTTTAGACAATTATGAAAACATTATGTTATGTAACGATATAAAACATTGTGTTATGTAACAATATAAAAACATTATGTTATGTACCAATATAAAAAACATTACGTTATGTAACAATGTAAAAAACATAATGTTATGTAACGATATGAAAACATTACGTTATGTAACGTAACGCTATAAAAATATTATGTTATGTAACAAAAATGTATAGTCATATTTATTATGGTTTGTATTTTGTTTTTGGGTATCAATAACAGATTTTCTAAAAAAAAAAATCCTCGTTTCGACCATAAAACATCCTCAGTGATGATTGAAAGCGTTCAACAATCGAAATTCAATTGGTTAAAGGTCAGCATTCTGTAGGCATGGCAACCGATCCGTGACACCTTTGTAACGTTTTACGATGAATTGGCAATGTCAAAACTATTTATCTATTGACAGCGTAATTGTAATATCCAACAGTTTTTCTTTGTAACCGCAGCTACTGCCACTCGGAAGTTGCCATTTGTAACGCAATTGTCTCTACGTTTTGTGCATTTGCGCATCAAAATCAATAATCATTAAATTAGCAAACATGAAACATGATAATGGTCAATGGTTCTCTGAGAGTAACAATATTGTTTATATATTGAGAAAGTGCAGTTACGTTAAATAAACCTGAGGACGGAGTGGAACAGTTTTCAAGAAATGTTGATGTAACCCAAAATATCGTTAGATTAATCAATATAAAATAATTATGTGAAATGATGATGATTCTTATCATGATTAACTTGAGGTTTGACAGTATTGAAGAAAATGAAATGAATTATATTGAAAATCACAGGTATTTCAATTTGCAATTTATGGTGATGGAGTAAGCAAGATAACTGCAAGGAACAATTCAATTCTAAATAAGTTATGTCTCTTTAGCTTTCATGGTTTTATTCAGTGTGTGTGGTGTTACCTTTCCTGGTATCAGAATTTTATCTAAACTTAGGAAATTTACTTTACTTAGATTATAATCATAATAGAAGACACAACATAATGCACTAGACATATTAGCAACCAGGTAGACAGAATGTATTTGTGAATATATTTATTTAACAACCCATTGGAAATAAAATATGTCGAATTTTCTCGGAAATTTATAGAATAGAAAAAAGATACCACAAAATGATATTATGGCAGAATAAGTCGATATATACTGGTGTAATATAATATGCACTGTGTCCCTGGGTTCAGACCTTGACTGTCGCTTACTTAAATTTTATATTTTGTAATCAACCACTCAGGCAGTAAGCAAACAATGTCTCTATTGTCAATTTAAACCTAGACCTAGGACAGTTTTGTTATATATATATATATATATATATATATATATATATATATATATATATATATATATATATATATATATATATATATATATATATATATTATACATACATACATATATATACATATATATACAATATATATACATATATACATATACATATACTTCCTAAAGATATATTACATCCCATAAATGGTGAATGTCTATAATACTTCCCGTGGCAGTGAGATTTACACTACATCGGAGAGAGATTGACTGTCAACCCTACTTCCTAGAGAGACTGATTATCTACCTACTTCCTAGACAGAGTTACTTTCTACAGAACTTCGAAGAGAGAGTGACTTTGTACACTACTAACCAGACAGAGTGTCTGTATATGCTACGTCCCAGATAGAGTGACTGTATAATTGTCATACACTACGTCCCAGATAGATTGACTGTATACACTACGTTCTAGACAGAGTGGACAGAGTGACTATATACACTGCGACCCAGACAGAGTGACTATTTAAACTATGTCCAAGATAGAGTGACTGTATACACTACCTTCCAGATAGGGTTTCTAATATTATACTACTTCCAAGGCAGTGTCTATTTACAGTACACTTCAGAGTGGCTGTCCACTTTATTTCCCGGACAGTGCGACTCTCTAAACAAATCCAGACAGAATGGCTATCTACACTACTTCCCAGACACGGTGACTTTCTACACAACTTCCCAGAGAGAGTGATTATCTACACTTTTCTTAAAACAAAGTGATACACTACTTAGCAGACGGAGTATTTGTTTACACTAAATCCCAGAGAGAGTGACTGTATACACTACGTCCCTGTCAGAGTGACTGTATACACTGCGTCCCAAACAGAGGTACTGTTTACACTACGTCCCAGATAGAGTGACTGTAAACACTACGTCCCAGACAGAGTGACTGCATACACTGCGTCCCAAAAAGAGGTACTGTTTACACTACGTCCCAGATAGATTGACTGTAAACACTACGTCCCAGACACGGTGACTTTCTACACTACTTCCTAGATAGAGGCCCTGTATACACTACGACCCAGACAGAGTGACTGTATACACTGCGTCCTAGACAGAGTGACTATATACACTGCGTCCCAGACAGAATGCTATCTACAATACTTCACAGAGAGAGTTATTGTCTATACTCCTTGTGAGACAGAGTGACTGTCTACACTCCTTTCTAGACAGAGTGACTGTATACACTACTTATCAGACAGTGTCTGGTTATTCTACTTCCCAGTCAGAGTATCTGCCAATACTACTTCCAAGACAGAGTGTTTGCCAATACTTCTTCCCAGACAGAGTGTCTGCCAATACTACTTCCCACACAGAGTGTCTGCCAATACTACTTCCCAGACAGAGTGTCTGCCAATACTACTTCCCAGACAGAGTGTCTTCAAATACTACTTCCCAGACAGCGTGTCTGTCAATACTACTTCCCAGACAGAGTGTCTGTCAATACTACTTCCCAGTCAGAGTATCTGCCAATACTACTTCCCAGACAGAGTGTCTGCCAATACTTCTTCCCAGACAGAGTGTCTGCAAATACTACTTCCAAGACAGAGTGTCTGCCAATACTATTTCCCAGACAGAGTGCCTGCCAATACTACTTCCAAGACAGAGTGTCTGCCAACACTACTTCCCAGACAGTGTCTGCCAATACTACTTCCCAGACAGAGTGTCTTTGAATACTACTTCCCAGACAGAGTGTCTGCCAATACTACTTCCCAGAGAGAGTGTCTGCCAATACTACTTCCAAGACAGAGTGTCTGCCAACACTACTTCCAAGACAGAGTGTCTGCCAACACTACTTCCCAGACAGTGTCTGCCAATACTACTTCCCAGACAGAGTGTCTGCCAATACTACTTCCCAGACACAGTGTCTGCCAATACTACTTCCCAGACAGAGTGTCTGCCAATACTACTTCCCAGACAGAGTGTCTTCCAATACTACTTTCCAGACAGAGTGTCTGTCAATACTACTTCCCAGACAGAGTGTCTGCCAATACTACTTCCCAGTCAGAATATCTGCCAATACTACTTCCCAGACAGAGTGTCTGCCAATACTTCTTCCCAGACAGAGTGTCTGCAAATACTACTTCCCAGACAGAGTGTCTGCCAATACTATTTCCGAGACAGAGGTCCTGCCAATACTACTTCCAAGACAGAGTGTCTGCCAACACTACTTCCCAGACAGTGTCTGCCAATACAACTTCCAAGCCAGAGTGTCTGTGAATACTACTTTCCAGAGTGTCTGCCAATACTACTTCCCAGACAGAGTTTCTGCCAATACTATTTCCCAGACAGAGTGTCTGCCAATACTTCTTCCCAGACAGAGTGTCTACCAATACTACTTCCCAGACAGAGTGTCTCCCAATACTACTTCCCAGACAGAGTGTCTGCCAATACTACTTCCAGAGTGTCTGCCAATACTACTTCCCAGACAGAGTGTCTGTCAATTCTACTTCCCAGACAGAGTGTCTGCCAATACTACTTCCCAGACAGAGTGTCTATCAATTCTACTTCCCAGACAGAGTGTCTGCCAATACTACTTCCCAGACAGAGTGTCTGCCAACACTACTTCCCAGACAGTGTCTGCCAATACTACTTCCCAGACAGAGTGTCTACCAATATTATTTCCAAGACAGAGTGTCTGCCGATACTACTTCTGAGAGTGTCTACCAATACTACTTCCCAGACAGTTTGTCTACCAATACTATTTCAAAGACAGAGTGTCTGCTGATACTACTTCTCAGACAGATTGTCTGCCAATACTACTTCCCAGACAGAGTGTCTGCCAATACTACTTCCCAGACAGAGTGTCTGCCAATACTACTTCCCAGACAGAGTGTCTGCCGATACTACTTCTGAGAGTGTCTACCAATACTACGTCCCAGACAGAGTATCTGCCAATACTATTTCCCAGACATAGTGTCTGCCAATACTTCTTCCCAGACAGATTGTCTACCAATACTATTTCAAAGACAGAGTGTCTGCTGATACTACTTCTCAGACAGATTGTCTGCCAATACTACTTCCCAGACAGAGTGTCTGCCAATACTACTTCCCAGACAGAGTGTCTGTCAATACTACTTCCCAGACAGAGTGTCTGCCAATACTACTTCCCAGAGAGAGTGTCTGCCAATACTACTTCCAAGACAGAGTGTCTGCCAATACTACTTCACAGACAGAGTGTCTACCAATACTACTTTCCAGACAGAGTGTCTGTCAATTCTACTTCCCAGACAGAGTGTCTGTCAATTCTATTTCCCAGACAGAGTGTCTGCCAATACTACTTCCCAGACAGAGTGTCTGCCAATACTACTTCCCAGATAGAGTGTCTGCCAATACTACTTCCAGACAGAGTGTCTGCCAACACTACTTCCCAGACAGAGTGTCTGCCAATTCTACTTCCCAGACAGAGTGTCTGCCAATGCTACTTCCCAGACAGAGTGTCTGCCAATACTACTTATCAGACAGATTGTCTGCCAATACTACTTTCCAGAGAGAGTGTCTGCCAATACTACTTCCCAGACAGAGTGTCTGCCAATACTACTTCCCAGACAGAGGATCTGCCAATACTACTTTCCAGACAGAGTGTCTGTCAATACTACTTCCAAGACAGAGTGTCTACAAATACTACTTCACAGACAGAGTGTCTACCAATACTACTTTCCTGACAGAGTGTCTGTCAATTCTACTTCCCAGACCGAGTTTCTGTCAATTCTGTTTCCCAGACAGAGTGTCTGCCAATACTACTTCCCAGACAGAGTGTCTGCCAATACTACTTCCCAGACAGAGTGTCTGCCAATACTGCTTCCCAGACAGAGTGTCTGCCAATTCTACTTCCCAGACAGAGTGTCTGCCAATACTACTTCCCAGACAGAGTGCCAGCCAATACTACTTCCCAGACAGTGTCTGCCAATACTGCTTCCCAGACAGAGTGTCTGCCAATACTACTTCCCAGACAGAGTGTCTGCCAATACTACTTCCCAGACAGAGTGCCTGTCAATACTACTTCCGAGACAGAGTGTCTGCCAATACTACTTCCCAGACAGAGTGCCTCTCAATACTATTTCCCAGACAGATTGTCTGCCAATACTTCTTCCCAGACAGAGTGTCTACCAATACTATTTCCAAGACAGAGTGTCTGCCGATACTACTTCTGAGAGTGTCTGCCAATACTACTTCCCAGACAGAGTATCTGCCAATACTATTTCCCAGACATAGTGTCTGCCAATACTTCTTCCCAGACAGATTGTCTACCAATACTATTTCAAAGACAGAGTGTCTGCCGATACTACTACTCAGAGAGAGTGTCTGCCAATACTACTTCCCAGACAGAGTGTCTGCCAATACTACTTCCCAGACAGAGTGTCTGTCAATACTACTTCCCAGACAGAGTGTCTGCCAATACTACTTCCCAGACAGAGTGTCTGCCAATACTACTTCCCAGACAGAGTGTCTGCCAATACTACTTCCCAGACAGAGTGCCTGTCAATACTACTTCTCAGACAGAGTGTATGTCAATACTAATTCCCAGAGTGTATGCCAATACTACTTCCCAGATAGAGTGTCTGCCAATATTACTTCCCAGACAGAGTGTCTGCCAATACTACTTCCCAGACAGAGTGTCTGTCAATACTACTTCCCAGACAGAGTGTCTGTCAATACTACTTCCCAGACAGAGTGTCTGCCAATACTACTTCCAAGACAGAGTGTCTGCCAATATTACTTCACAGACAGAGTGTCTACCAATACTACTTTCCAGACAGAGTGTCTGTCAATTCTATTTCCCAGACAGAGTGTCTGCCAATACTACTTCCCAGACAGAGTGTCTGCCCAATACTACTTCCCAGATAGAGTGTCTGCCAATACTACTTCCCAGACAGAGTGTCTGCCAATACTACTTCCCAGACAGAGTGTCTGCCAATTCTACTTCCCAGACAGAGTGTCTGCCAATGCTACTTCCCAGACAGAGTGTCTGCCAATACTACTTCCCAGACAGAGTGTCTGCCAACACTACTTCCCAGACAGTGTCTGCCAATACTACTTCCAAGACAGAGTGTCTGTGAAAACTACTTCCCAGAGTGTCTGCCAATACTACTTCCCAGACAGAGTATCTGCCAATACTATTTCCAAGACAGAGTATCTGCCAATACTATTTCCAAGACAGAGTGTCTGCCGATACTACTTCTGAGAGTGTCTGCCAATACTACTTCCCAGACAGAGTATCTGCCAATACTATTTCCCAGACATAGTGTCTGCCAATACTTCTTCCCAGACAGATTGTCTACCAATACTATTTCAAAGACAGAGTGTCTGCCGATACTACTTCTCAGACAGATTGTCTGCCAATACTACTTTCCAGAGAGAGTGTCTGCCAATACTACTTCCCAGACAGAGTGTCTGCCAATACTACTTCCCAGACAGAGTGTCTGCCAATACTACTTTCCAGACAGAGTGTCTGTCAATACTACTTCCAAGACAGAGTGTCTACCAATACTACTTCACAGACAGAGTGTCTCTACCAATACTACTTTCCAGACAGAGTGTCTGTCAATTCTACTTCCCAGACAGAGTGTCTGTCAATTCTATTTCCCAGACAGAGTGTCTGCCAATACTACTTCCCAGACAGAGTGTCTGCCAATATTACTTCCCAGACAGAGTGTCTGCCGATACTGCTTCCCAGACAGAGTGTCTGCCAATTCTACTTCCCAGACAGAGTGTCTGCCAATACTACTTCCCAGACAGAGTGCCAGCCAATACTACTTCCCAGACAGTGTCTGCCAATACTGCTTCCCAGACAGAGTGTCTGCCAATACTACTTCCCAGACAGAGTGTCTGCCAATACTACTTCCCAGACAGAGTGTCTGTCAATACTACTCCCCAGACAGTGTCTGTCAATACTACTTCCCAAACAGAGTGTCTGTCAATACTTCTTCCCAGACAGAGTGTCTGCCAATACTACTAACCAGACAGAGTGTCTGCCAATACTACTTCCCAGACAGAGTGTCTGCCAATACTGCTTCCCAGACAGAGTGTCTGCCAATACTACTTCCCAGAAAGAGTGCCAGCCAATACTACTTCCCAGACAGTGTCTGCCAATACTGCTTCCCAGACAGAGTGTCTGCCAATACTACTTCCCAGACAGAGTGTCTGCCAATACTACTTCCCAGTCAGAGTGCCTGTCAATACTACTTCCCAGACAGTGTCTGTCAATACTACTTCCCAAACAGAGTGTCTGTCATTACTTCTTCCCAGACAGAGTGTCTGCCAATACTACTTCCCAGACAGAGTGTCTGCCAATACTACTTCCCAGACAGAGTGCCTGTCAATACTACTTCCCAGAGAGAGTGTCTGTCAGTACTACTTCCCAGACAGTGTCTGTCAATACTACTTCCCAAACAGAGTCTCTGTCATTACTTCTTCCCAGACAGAGTGTCTGACAATACTACTTACCAGACAGAGTGTCTGCCAATACTACTTCCCAGACAGAGTGCCTGTCAATACTACTTCCCAGACAGAGTGTCTGAATACTACTTCCCAGACAGAGTGCCTGTCAATATTACTTCCCAGACAGAGTGTCTGCCAATACTACTTCCCAGACAGAGTGTCTGTCAATACTACTTCCCAGACAGAGTGTCTGCCAATACTACTTCCCAGACAGAGTGTCTGCCAATACTACTTCCCAGACAGAGTGTCTGCCAACACTACTTCCCAGACAGTGTCTGCCAATACTACTTCCCAGTCAGAGTGTCTGTCAATACTTCTTCCCAGACAGAGTGTCTGCCAATACTTCTTCCCAGACAGAGTTTTGCCAATACCTCTTCCCAGACAGTGTCGTTCAATACTACTTCCCAGACAGAGTGTCTGTCAATACTACTTATCAGACAGATTGTCTGCCAATAGTACTTTCCAGAGAGAGTGTCTGCCAATACTACCCAGACAGAGTGTCTGCCAATACTACTTCCCAGACAGAGTGTCTGTCAATACTACTTCCCAGACAGAGTGTCTGCCAATACTACTTCCCAGACAGAGTGTCTGCCAATACTACTTCCCAGACAGAGTGTCTGCCAATACTACTTCCCAGACAGAGTGCCTGTCAATACTACTTCTCAGACAGAGTGTATGTCAATACTAATTCCCAGAGTGTATGCCAATACTACTTCCCAAATAGAGTGTCTGCCAATATTACTTCCCAGACAGAGTGTCTGCCAATACTACTTCCCAGACAGAGTGTCTGCCAATACTACTTCCCAGACAGAGTGTCTGTCAATACTACTTCCCAGACAGAGTGTCTGCCAATACTACTTCCAAGACAGAGTGTCTGCCAATACTACTTCACAGACAGAGTGTCTACCAATACTACTTTCCAGACAGAGTGTCTGTCAATTCTATTTCCCAGACAGAGTGTCTGCCAATACTACTTCCCAGACAGAGTGTCTGCCAATACTACTTCCCAGATAGAGTGTCTGCCAATACTACTTCCCAGACAGAGTGTCTGCCAATACTACTTCCCAGACAGAGTGTCTGCCAATTCTACTTCCCAGACAGAGTGTCTGCCAATGCTACTTCCCAGACAGAGTGTCTGCCAATACTACTTCCCAGACCGGGTGTCTGCCAACACTACTTCCCAGACAGTGTCTGCCAATACTACTTCCAAGACAGAGTGTCTGCCAATTCTACGTCCCAGACAGAGTGTCTGCCAATACTACTTCCCAGACAGAGTATCTGCCAATACTATTTCCAAGACAGAGTATCTGCCAATACTATTTCCAAGACAGAGTGTCTGCCGATACTACTTCTGAGAGTGTCTGCCAATACTACTTCCCAGACAGAGTATCTGCCAATACTAAATTTCCCAGACATAGTGTCTGCCAATACTTCTTCCCAGACAGATTGTCTACCAATACTATTTCAAAGACAGAGTGTCTGCCGATACTACTTCTCAGACAGATTGTCTGCCAATACTACTTTCCAGAGAGAGTGTCTGCCAATACTACTTCCCAGACAGAGTGTCTGCCAATACTACTTCCCAGACAGAGTGTCTGCCAATACTACTTTCCAGACAGAGTGTCTGTCAATACTACTTCCAAGACAGAGTGTCTACCAATACTACTTCACAGACAGAGTGTCTACCAATACTACTTTCCTGACAGAGTGTCTGTCAATTCTACTTCCCAGACAGAGTGTCTGTCAATTCTATTTCCCAGACAGAGTGTCTGCCAATACTACTTCCCAGACAGAGTGTCTGCCAATACTACTTCCCAGACAGAGTGTCTGCCGATACTGCTTCCCAGACAGAGTGTCTGCCAATTCTACTTCCCAGACAGAGTGTCTGCCAATACTACTTCCCAGAGAAAGTGCCAGCCAATACTTCTTCCCAGACAGTGTCTGCCAATACTGCTTCCCAGACAGAGTGTCTGCCAATACTACTTCCCAGACAGAGTGTCTGCCAATACTACTTCCCAGACAGAGTGCCTGTCAATACTACTTCCCAGACAGAGTGTCTGCCAATACTACTTCCCAGACAGAGTGTCTGTCAATACTACTTCCCAGACAGTGTCTGTCAATACTACTTCCCAAACAGAGTGTCTGTCAATACTTCTTCCCAGACAGAGTGTCTGCCAATACTACTAACCAGACAGAGTGTCTGCCAATACTACCTCCCAGACAGAGTGTCTGCCAATACTGCTTCCCAGACAGAGTGTCTGCCAATACTACTTCCCAGAAAGAGTGCCAGCCAATACTACTTCCCAGACAGTGTCTGCCAATACTGCTTCCCAGGCAGAGTGTCTGCCAATACTACTTCCCAGACAGAGTGTCTGCCAATACTACTTCCCAGTCAGAGTGCCTGTCAAGACTACTTCCCAGACAGTGTCTGTCAATACTACTTCCCAAACAGAGTGTCTGTCATTACTTCTTCCCAGACAGAGTGTCTGCCAATACTACTACTTCCCAGACAGAGTGTCTGCCAATACTACTTCCCAGACAGAGTGCCTGTCAATACTACTTCCCAGACGGAGTGTCTGTCAATACTACTTCCCAGACAGTGTCTGTCAATACTACTTCCCAAACAGAGTGTCTGTCATTACTTCTTCCCAGACAGAGTGTCTGCCAATACTACTTACCAGACAGAGTGTCTGCCAATACTACTTCCCAGACAGAGTGCCTGTCAATACTACTTCCCAGACAGAGTGTCTGAATACTACTTCCCAGACAGAGTGCCTGTCAATATTACTTCCCAGACAGAGTGTCTGCCAATACTACTTCCCAGACAGAGTGTCTGTCAATACTACTTCCCAGACAGAGTGTCTGCCAATACTACTTCCCAGACAGAGTGTCTGCCAATACTACTTCCCAGACAGAGTGTCTGCCAACACTACTTCCCAGACAGTGTCTGCCAATACTACTTCCCAGTCAGAGTGTCTGTCAATACTTCTTCCCAGACAGAGTGTCTGCCAATACTTCTTCCCAGACAGAGTTTTGCCAATACCTCTTCCCAGACAGAGTGTCGTTCAATACTACTTCCAAGACAGAGTGTCTGTCAATACTTCTTCCCAGACAGAGTGTCTGTCAATACTACTTCCCAGACAGAGTGTCTGTCAATACTACTTCCCAGACAGAGTGTCTGCCAATACTACTTCCCAGACAGAGTGTCTGTGAGTACTTTTTCCCAGACAGAGTGTCTGCAAACACTACTTCCCAGACAGTGTCTCCCAATACTACTTCCCAGACAGAGTGTCTGTCAATACTTCTTCCCAGACAGAGTGTCTGCCAATACTTCTTCCCAGACAGAGTTTTGCCAATACCTCTTCCCAGACAGAGTGTCGTTCAATACTACTTCCCAGACAGAGTGTCTGTCAATACTTCTTCCCAGACAGAGTGTCTGTCAATACTACTTCCCAGACAGAGTGTCTGTCAATACTACTTCCCAGACAGAGTGTCTGCCAATACTACTTCCCAGACAGAGTGTCTGTCAATACTACTTCTAAGTCAGTGAATACCAGCAGTACATTTAAGCCTGTTATATTTAAACCACGCTATAGGACAAACGCGATGATGTCGGCTTTTCCATCTTAAACTTTCCATATTAATGTAGTAATATTCAATCCTGTGTTCACATTTCACAAATAATCCGATATGTTACTACATGTACAACATATGAATATTTCATATACAGAAATGAAGTACTTACTGACAAGTTATTGACACAGGGATGTCGTAAATCGGGTTTAATGTCAACGATCCGCAAATTTTACGGTCGGTATAATATCATTGTTTGCGATTACTGTTTCACTAAATGAAATGTTGAATTACTTGTTGAGTTACCTATCTCAATTGTGACGAAGACTTTTTTTTCACCTTTTTCATTTGAATTTGACTGTGGACTCATGGTGGATGTAATAGATCAATAGGCAATGCTTACTGTTCCATGGCACCGGATCCCAGCTTTGGATTTCCAGAGGTCTGTGTTTGTCTAATATTGACCGGATTTATATATATCCTGGTCATCCTGAAGATTTATACTTTGGTATTTGAGATTTTATGTTCTTGCTAGAGTTGAATTTATCTTCAGCTTATCACGATTCACCAGGGTTTTGAGATGCCATCAAGCCAAACAATTCAACTGCAATTTCGCTAAACTTCTTGATAAATTGTCGCGAAATGTCTGATTTTCCATTAACGATCGGTTACGATAAAGAAATTAGGGTTCTTCGTCACAGACTATTACCATAAACGTACGGAAATGCTTCTCAATCAAATACATCAATCCTTAAAATGTACTGGCGACTTCTGCTAGATAATTCACCCGTCAGTGAGTCTATCGCTAATGTCTCTGTTAAGCAAATGTCATCATTTATCAGTTCTCAGTAGTATATAAATGTAAAAGTAAAATCATACGAAATTGTGTGAATTTGATGCAATTTTTATCTCGTTAAAGTTACTACAGTATAGAATAAAGTGTCATGGTACAGTATATAGAAAACAATGGAAAACATATTGAATGACTAGAATGATATCAATCCTAGATCTATAACGATTGAAATGGACGCTGGTTTATCTTTGTGATATGATTTTTGATATTCATCTAAGACATAAACATTCGCTAAATAATGCTATAACTAAATGTATATAGTAATTACAGTTCACGCAGATATATACCTTCACCTTTTGTTTTCCTGAATTCTGGCGGTATAACGGGTTTGGCAATATATCGAAGTTAACTGTTTTCGAGGTGTGATCATTTTCATCATTACATGTCGTTAGGCCCCTGTAGTATATTATATTCTGATGGTTACAACTCACAATTGCCTACTGTTTAACTTTGGACAATTTTACCGCCCTAATGACCAAAATAAAGCGTTCCAAATTTTTGTACATGTTCGACGGCCGGAAAAATCAAGATTTAGATCTGTTTCGAACAATAACCAGGAAACATTTCTAATGAAAACTTTCGTCGTCTTTGTTTAAAATAACTCTATCACAGGCCAGTAATACAAAGTATTTAAGTTTATATATAACACAATTACGCCTAATTTTTCTTGAGGTCTGATAATTGCTGCGTAAACACACGACGTGTTGATTTTTTTCTAACTTTCACGGAAGCGAGATTTCAAAATTGTGACACTCGTAAGCTGGTCTGACCTCTACAATTTGTATTCAGGGGTGTAAATTAACGGGTGCCCGTTCGCCCGAGGCGACTGAATTTACGATCGGGCAAATTGTTTTACTTACGAAGTCGCCCGTTTGTCGAATCGATTTCAGGAGTTTTTTGCCACTTCTTGGGCCGTTATTTGGTCTATTTCCAATCGGAATTAGTATCTGTTTTCCCCAAATTTTGGTCGTTAAAATTTCCAATCTGATGAAGCTAAAATTTTGACATGTTAAGTTCGAATGTCCGCTTTTATCAGAATGAAAGTAGAAGTGCAACCATTCTGCATTCGTCATTTCAAAAAGCTTAAGTTTCGAAAGTGATCCATCTCCTTCTATTTGTAGCTTAAATGGATTGCTAAAAACCAGTTAGAAATTAAAATAATTATTTTATTGACAAGTAAATACGTTAGTCGTTACCTCGGCGCCAAAATTATCACAGAGCATATCGTGTGTTGACTGTTTTGCTTGCAGTTTATGGAGGAAATGTAGGTTTAGTGTGTGTATTAAAAGAACTGATACCGAACGGAACTGAATTTCAGGATGTGTTAAAATGATGATACATGTACATGTAGTACTAAACATTGTACATTGTATAAAAGTTATAAAATATTAAATAAATGTAGGTAAAAGATAAAAGGAATGTTAGTCGTTGTGAAAAAAAGATTTAATGAAATACTTACAATGGATAGATATTGGTTTAAAAAATGAAAACTTCTGTAATTTGCATCAATTTAAACACACAGGAATTATATTGTAAAAAAGTAATAATAACATTTTATATAAATGATATTGACAATACAGAATGCATTCACAATCAATTTGCTTGCAAATACAATGTATATCATTCAGAGACAATTTACATTGTATATATTTATGAAAATAACAATAAATTATAGCACTTGCCCGGTTGAGCAAGATGTTTAAAATGTTAAATTCACAAACTGGTTAATTTTTTTTTCAAGTAAATATGAAGGGCCCCTAAGTTTAAATCTGGGCTGAAAGAATTTGAAACTTGGAGGCCCGTTTGGCTCCTGAGGATTTTTTCTTAATTTCCAATCCTGCTGTATATGCAACCGGATATCAGTTTATGACACTCGATAATCTTTGCAGTCAAAGTATAATGTAAACAAACTACTGTCGGCATATAGTTTTACTCACACCTGTTTTTGTCGTATGATTTGTCAGTGAGTAGTTTACTTCTGTATATGAAATCTTCATATGTTGTACACGCCCTGGCATATCGGATATTTGAGAAATATAAACTCCATATGCGGGTGACTGAGGGATATTACTACTCAAATGTGGAAAATTTACGATGGGAAAGCCGAAATCGTCGCGTTTGTCGTATAGCTTAGTTGATAATTTCCCGTCTGTGTTTATATTAAGAAAAATGTCTAAGTATGAAGCGTGTGTGCTTGATTCTGTTGTATCTTTAATTTCTAGTTCGCTGGGATATATCGCATTGACATATGCATGAAAATTGTCATTATTAATTGACAAAACGTCGTCGATATATCTAAATGTCAAATTAAAGGACACCGCTAACTTTTTCTTCTTTTGATTCAGCAGTTTCTGAATGAAGTCTGCTTCTTATGAATAAAGGGACACAATTGGTTCCCATAGGAATGCCAACAGTTTGTTAAAAGACCACGTCTCCGAACATTACAAATATATTGTCTATTAGAAATTCCAGCATGTTTTTTATATCAACTTCAGTATATCTATGTGTAGAATCAGAGTGGTGTTTGACGAAATAAGTATCCTGATAGCCAATCACTAGGTATTTAAATTTCCGGGTACCACTTTTAGTGAAAAAAAAAAACAGTTGTCTATGATGCTAAAAATAATCTCATTTTTATTTTTTTATGTGGAATTGTTATGTAAAGAGTAGAGAAGTCGTATGTTTTGATACTGTGAATCTGAGAAAAATTGTGTGCCTTCAAATTTTCTAAAAGTTGTTTAGAATTTTGAAGTATCCACATCTGATTTACACCGCTTCTGGAATAATCAACTGTACAGTATTGCTGAAGTTTCTTCTTAACAGCTGTTAGTATCTTGGTAAAGATAAAGGTTTGGTGGAATATTTACTGGACCCTGCTATGTACCTCTGCTTATATGCGGTTTTGTGAAGTTTAGGTATCCAATATAAATATGGTAGCTCAAAATCAGTATCGGTTGTAGGTACATCAAAAGAACGTAAATACGGAAACATTTTTTGAAGGATCTCGTCCTTTGAAAGTGGGGTACGTGTGTATGTAGGATTACCAGAATTCGTATCAAATCCAAGTTCTTCTAATAAACAATTATAGTTTTGTGCCTTACAAATAAAAACTATATTATTTGAGGATTTATTTGCTGGGACCCGTACATATTGGTCATGTAATCTATCTAGCTCGGTTACCACTTCTGGATCACTAAATACAGAGCGAGAACATGTCTTCATAGTTCCTTTAAGTTTCCAAATACGAGATTTGATTAACCATCGTACAGCTTTTAGCCATTCAGACAAAGAGTCCGGTTCCACGTCTTCATGTTTGGTCCATTGTCTGGCATAATCTTCGAGAGTATTCATAACTATACTGAAATTCTATCGCCAATTAAAGGAATTGATTTCGCGGTATTTTGGATCTATTAAAATAATTTTTTCATGGTTTCATTTTCAACACTAAAAACGTCGCGAGTGATCCAAAAAAAATCATATTTGAAGGGAGATGATGCACATAAACATGTGATTTCAAACGTGTATTGAATACTTGTTCATCTCAACATCAACATGGAATTACATCTGAAATAAGGAATCATAACGGTTACAATTGAACTGAATTCCGGAATTGAGTTACATGCATATACCAACGTACATGTGTGTGAATAATTTTGCATGTGTGTATATTTGGATGTACATGTGAGTTCATGTGGGTACATGTGGGTATATGTATGTGTGCATGCGTGTACATGTGTGTGTACATCTAGGTTTATATATGTGTGTTTACATATGTATGTCTGGGTGTACGTATGTGTAGGTTATTTATGTATTTGTCGTAGATTTATAGGAACATAAACAATTAAATCCTTTGTAGGTCTATTGATTTTCAAGATAAAATCTTTTCATGTCTGGTTTGCACTATAACATTATATATCTTTTAATTCCCGATTTAAAAAATATATCAGCTATATGGTCGGATATGAACATGAGAACCGCATTCCTATATAATCAATTTATAACCTTTAAAACGTAATTGCTGCATTACATCCATGTAATAGCTATATTCAATACCAGTTATAGGTAATCCATAACAGGCTGTGAAGTCAAATGTCAGGAGGCGAAACTTTTAAACATTAAAAGTTTAAATGAATTAACTAACACTTTACATCATAGGAACATACGTAGAACGAGAACATAGAGTTGGCTCTGAAGCAGAAAACGTGATATTAAATAATGTTTCTCAATTAAATTAGGTTTCACTTCAAGAAATTCCAATTACTGCTCCAAAATCATACGAACAAATCAAGCTTAGTTATTCTCAGTTAAACCTAGTTTTTCCCAGTCAATTCAAATTGTTAACTCCAATATCACATTACTGAGTTAAATTAAGTGTGGTCCATTCTAACGTCAAGCCAATGTTTAAACATAAAATTATCTGTACTAAATTCAACCGTACTTGCCTTTACTTTCGTCGTATATTTAAGGTTCTGTTCCAACTTATTGGGAAACACCCAACACATCGATCTGTTTATAAATTCTTAAAATAATATGATGGCATCGCGGAATTGAATACGAGGCTGCGTGAAAATCAAAATAAACTTTTCATGATGTCGAGTTCCGACAGCAACGTCTGGATAAGTAAAATATATCGTTACTCACTGAATCATTGTTGAACTAGACATACAGTCATGTGTTATGGTGAAATTGATTTCAGTTTTATATGAATAACAATTTATCTATGCACAATCCAAGATGTGAAATTATCAACCACGTTTACATTCACTTACCCGTCAGTGGTCGGGCACCATGGTTGACAATCTTTCTTCCGACTTCAATTTCATCACAGACCTTAAAGTTTCATCTTCTCATTCCTAAGTGTTATCATATTATGCGCCTGCGCATTCTGCTGTTTCCTGTCCGGTTTTTTTCTCAGAAGAAGCCTAGGTAGGCCCCTATTTTTCTTTTGCAAGCTTCGTCATCGTGGGTAACGTGTCGGCGGTCACTAGGTGGTACTTTACAATAACTAGGGAGAAATTTACATGTATATCAAAGGGCAATTAAGAATTCCAACGCGATTCCTCTAATAACTCCATTAACACATCATTTCATTACTGTTTTTAATTTCCCTCGGTTAGGAAATTATTTCTACAGATAATGTCCAATTACAATAACTTCCCCGGGATGTCATATTAAATGTTTTAGCATCGCATCCAAGATTACAAACAGGTTTTGCAGTGCCTAGACATCAACCATCTTCTACACAGCGCTGTCACATGTTCATGTGCTCCATCCCCTTTCAAATACAATACTATCGGGCATGTCATTACCGGCGACGTTTCTATTGTTGAAAATGAAAGCCTCAAAAATCTTATTTTAAGGGGCCCTAAATACCGGGAAGCCCGTTCCTTTAATTGGCGTCAGAATTTCAGTTTAGTTATGGATTCTGTCGAAGATTATACCAGACGATGGGCCAAACATGAAGACGTAGAACCAGACACTTTGTCTGAATGGCTGAAAGCCATACGATGGTTGATAAAATCTCGTATTCGAAAACTTAAAGGGACTATGAAAACACGTTATCCCTCTGTATTTAATGATCCAGAAGTAGTAACTGAACTGGATAGGTTACATGACCAATATGTACTGGTACCAGCAGACAAAGCCTCAAATAATATAGTTTTTATTTGTAAGGCACATTACTATAATTGTTTATTAGAAGAACTTGGATTTAATACGAATTCTGGAAATCATACATACACACGTAGCTCACTTTCAAAGGACGAGATCCTTCAAAATCACTTGTCCGTATTACACTCATTTGATATACCTACAACGGATACCGATTTCGAGCTACCACATTTAACTTCATAAAGCCCCATATAAGCAAAGATACATAGCAGGATCCAGCAAATGTTCTACCAAACCTTTATCTTTACTCCTTACCAAGATATTGACAGCCGTTAAGGAGAAACTTCAACAATACTGTACAGTTGCTTATTCCAGAAGCGGTGTAAATCAGATGTGGATAATTAAAAATTGTAAACAGCTTTTAGAAAATTTGAAGGCACACAATTTTTCTCGAATTCACAGTATCAAATACTACTCTACTCTTTACACTATCATTCCACATAAAAAATTAAAAGAAAGACTTTTCAGCATCATAGACAACTGCTTTTTCACTAAAGGTGGTACCCGAAAATTTAAATATCTGGTGATTGGCTATCAGGATACTTATTTCGTCAAACACCACTCTGAAACTACACATAAATATACTGAAGTTGATATAAAAAACATGCTGGAATTTCAAATAGACAATATATTTGTAATGTTCGGAGACGTGGTATTTCAACAAACTGTCGGCATTCCTATGGGAACCAATTGTGCTCCTTTATTAGCCGACCTGTTCCTTTATTCATACGAAGCAGACTTCATTCAGAAACTGCTGAATCAAAAGAAGAAAAAGTTAGCGGTGTCCTTTAATTTGACATTTAGATATATCGACGACGTTTTGTCAATTAATAATGACAATTTTCATACATATGTCAATGCGATATATTCCAGCGAACTAGAAATTAAAGATACAACAGAATCAAGCACACACGCTTCATACTTAGACATTTTACTTAATATAAACACAGACGGGAAATTAGCAACTAAGCTATACGATAAACGCGACGATTTCGGCTTTCCCATCGTAAATTTTCCACATTTAAGTAGTAATTTCCCTCAGTCACCCGCATATGGAGTTTATATTTCACAAATGATCCGATATGCCAGGGCGTGCAGAACATATGAAGATTTCATATACAGAGGTAAAGTATTCACTGACAAATTATTGACACAGGGATATCGAAAACCGCGTTTAATGTCAACGTTCCGCAAATTTTATGGTCGGTATAATAGTCTTGTTTGCGACTACTCTGTTTCACTAAGTGAAATGTTGAGTTGCCTTTTCGTTGGCGGCTGTTGAGACGTCTGTACCGATTGTGACAAAGATACACTCCTCACGTGTTTCATTGGACTTGACTGTGGACTCACGGCGGGTATGACCGGTCGACACTGGATGCTTACTTCTCCATGGCACCTGATCCCACCTCTTGGTTTCCAGAGGTCCGTGTTTGTCCATTTTTACCGGATTTATGTCTATGTCCTGGACATTCTATTGATTTATATAATTTTATATTCTGAAAATATAGCGGAAATGGGGAAGATTTCAACTTCAATAATGTACCGATTTAGGTTCTTACTTTTTGTCACCGGCTATGCCGTTATATCTAAATCATATCTATGGTGAAAAAGTTCACATGTTTCGTTTGATTTGACTGTGGACACGCAGCGAGTGTGACCGGTCGGCAGGAGATTCTTACTACTCAGTGACACCTGATCCACCTCTTGGTTTCCAGATGTCCGTGTTTGTCCATTTTTACCAGATTTGTATCTATACCCTGGACATCCCCCAAAATATACTTTGGTATCTGAGATTTTTTATATTTGTACTTGTTTGTTCATAAAATTTATTCATAATCAATTTCGGGATATTTCATTCTTCATAATATTTTTTCATGTTTCAAAATGATGTTATTCATACCTTATTCCACCTAAATTTACACATATTGTCAGCATCTCCTGACTGTTTCCAATCTGAAATAGACAGCATCGATTCAACAAGTGATACTCAGATCTGTGCATAGGGAAATTAATGCAATGCTTGCTTCTTTCAAAATCCATGACATGAAAATAAAAGAAAGTGACATCATTTGTTCAAGTCACTAATAACCTAAATTATAATTAAGACAAGGTTAGTCGACAATCAATACTGACTGTGATACTTGACAAAAAATGTTTACACAAATGCTCCCAAACTACTCAGTGGTTAAATTACGTCGAACAAATTGAACATTCTTCAAAAATCAATAAGACAATCACACACACAATCATACAGACTTGGACACAAATGAGACATACTGTGTTACTTTGCCATCGTGATGGAATTTTGACTTCATGAAAGCTTTCAAACTGGGAGTCGTAATGAAAATATATGAAAAACAGTAGATTTCCATAGGATCGTGACCACAATAGAACAGGTTTCTAAAGTGAGCACTCAGGGTTGCACAGTGTAGGTTTAACAAAATGAAAAAAGATCTTTTAGATTGTTATTTTCTGTTCTGGTTTTGTACTTTTGAATGCTTTGATTTGGCATCTGATCCCTGCTTTGGATTTCAGACGTCCGTGTTTTCTCAGTATGCACCAGATTTGCAAATTTGTCTCCTGGATATCCTGAACATCATAACTGTGGTATCTGTGATTTTTATATTGAACAAATTAGGAACAACATTTCAAATATTGAAAGGTTTCATTGCAGCTAAAATAAGATTTAAATAAGACAGTACGTTTACGTAAAACTTTACCAATACTTTTTCGTTGTTCTGATATTTACTGTTGTCATCTTGTCACTGACAGATAGGATCTAGTATATGCAAGTCATATACATTTACAAAACCTTCAAAGCACACTGATATGTATGTCTTACTTCAGAAAAATGAAACTATTTGATATTTTGGGGTTTTATACCCCCCCTCTCTTCCACCTTTCTCAATTCCGTCTCATTGATATTGACGTGTGCAAAATAAGACAAAATACAGAACACCTCGTCATGTCAAATTATTATGTCGATTGTAATATTTAATTGGGATACATTCAAAAGGGATGCAAAGGGAATTGGAAGAAAAAGAACATCTGATAACAATGATACACGTGTGACAATTTCTTGGCAACCTTTCCTTTCATGTGAACAGTCAACAGAAAATACTTACTTTTTCTTTGGAGCTTGATCCCGCCTTTAGATTTCCAGAGTTCCGTATTTGTCCAATATTGAACAGATTTGTATATTGTACCCCCTCTCGAAGATTAATACTTTGGTATCGGGTTTTTTTAATATCTTTTCAAACATGAAATGTTTCACGTTAGATGTCAAGCCCGATTTTGTACAAATATGGGTGAATCACTGTTACACTTCTGACATTTAATAAATGTCACAAATTTGAAAAACGAGTTTCCTTATAACTTGTGCTTTGGAAAATCTAACCACAGGTGCATATGGCAGGTACGAATTGGAATTAAAACATTCCATGTCAATTCTAGAAATAAAATAAAAATGAAAAAATACCAAAGGATACTCTTAACTCTACGTCTATTAGAATACGTCAAATTGGATATAAAATAGTATTAACATGAAGAATATAAAAAATCTCAGATACCAAAGTATAAATCAATAGAATGTCCAGGACATAGATACAAATCTGGTAAAAACGGACTAACAGGGACCTCAGATACCAAAGTATAAATCAATAGAATGCCCAGGACATAGATACAAATCCGGTGAAAATGGACAAAGACAGGCCCCTGGAAACCAAGAGGTGGGATCAGGTGTCATGGAGGACTAAGCATCCCCTGTCGACCGGTCACACCCGCCGTGAGTCCAAAGTCAAGTCCAGATGAAATACGTGAGGAACAAATCCTCCTCACAATTGGTACAGACGCCTCAACAACCGCCATCGAACAGGTAACTCAACATTTCAATTCGTGAAACAGAGTAATCGCAAACAAGACTATTATACCGACCGTAAAATTTGCGTAACGTTGACAGTTAATGCGGTTTTCGATATCCCTGTGTCAATAATTTGTCAGTGAGTGGTTTACCTCTGTATATGAAATCTTCATATGTTGTACACGCCTTGGCATATCAGATCATTTATGAAATATAAACTCCATATGCGAGTGACTGAGGGATATTACTACTTAAATGTGGAAAATTTACGATGGGAAAGCCGAAATCGTCGCGTTTGTCGGATAGCTTAGTTGCCAATTTCCCGTCTGTGTCTATATTAAGTAAAATGTCTAAGTATGAAGCGTGTGTGCTTGATTCTGTTGAATCTTTAATTTCTAGTTCGCTGGGATATATCGCATTGAGATATGTATGAAAACTGGCATTATCAATTGACAAAGCGTCGTCGATATATCTAAATGTCAAATTAAACTTTTTCTTCTTTTCATTCAGCTTCGTATGAATTGCGAATCCTGAACGGGGTTGGACAAGGTTTCCGGAAGGAGTCACCGTCCTCTTTTAGTATGCCACACCCATTACTTTTACCTGTAAAATGGAATTTTGATGACCTGAGTTTAAAGTCTCAATATTTATATATTTTATATCGATTGTAACTAGTGTATTTCTTAATTTCAGCGAGGGTTTGCTTGTCTAAATAGATTCCACTACTGTTTCCTGTTAAAACATTTCCATGAATACATTTAAAGCATTCATTAGTATCAATTTTTTGCAATATCTTATGTACACGCCTGAAGTATGAAACTGTTTAGCGATCAAAGCATGTTGAATTGCTAATATCCGCGCTACCCTGGAGGAAAACGCTGTAGAGACTTATGGTAATTATGTGATGAAGAAAACCTTTTGATATCAACTATCAGCAGTCTAACATTTTACAGTATAAAATATTGCTTGTTACTGAATTTCGATTCAAGGGTGATTCGAATACATGTTGTTTCGAAATAAATAGTCGATACACGTACCTTTCCTGTACAACGTTTATCTATGACCAGATGTGTGCAAACAGCAATACTTAGCAGAAACTGAAAATAAAGTTCCAGAGATTCAGAAAGGTTTATTGAAATTGTGTATTGAATCATATATTCTAAAATACTAATACAGAAAATCAGTTAATTTTCCGTTTCCAAATAATTGTAAATAATTAATCAGTTACAGTGAAGACCCGTATTCACAGAGTAGTGGGTCAAATATAAAACTGAGACAAAATAACAAATAAAATCAATTCAAGTCTACACACACCAGTGTCACGTAATCTCGTATTGTATTACATATTTATTGCACTATTGATATTACTGGCATTCATTTCATGTGATAACAGACTGAATGTTCCCCTCTCTAATACAGATTAATATAGATGACACGACTGAAATAAGAAATCACTTAAGTATTTGGGAGTATCCTCGGCGACATTAGTTTCCATTATAGTCTTGTACGAGTGATATAGAACACGTATTTGTTTAAGTGTTTCGAAGTATCTCATTCCATAAGAGAGGTGATTTACTGAAGTAATGGGATTTTAACGTCAGTGGAGTGAAATTATTATGGAAAAAAACTCGCATAATGTGATACGTAAAAACAACCGGTTTACTTCTGAGAATCCAGCGCAAAATTATAACAGTGTTGGAGTAACAGAAATCGTATTAAATACATCTTTATAAACCATTGAAAGACACGTAAGGTAAGTTGTAATGTATATTCATATTTGTAACACATTTATTAATTACTGTACATGATATGTAACAATATATCACCCTTAATGTGTTATATTGTGAAGATATTGTGTTAAATTCACTTCATTTTTTCCAAAACTCCTTATTTTTGTGCTCTGTTGATATTTTATTTTGCATATATAACCCATAACATTATTGGGTCTTTCTGTTAATATTCATAATTTAGGCTTATATAAATCTTTTGAAAACCAGTAAAATCGTATTAGAAGCTATAATGTTCACTGTTTAAATTTATGCCAAAAATGAATTCGTTGTTGTTTTAAATACTTCAGTTCCTATATTTCTTCGGAAAAAATTAATTTTATTCACTTTAATTTTATGCGTTTGTTTTGCTAGAATAATTTGTTACAGATTCCCATATATTATGACAGATATTCAATCATTTTAACAAAAGGTAGGACTGAAATGAAGAATATTAAAACTTAAAAAATAAGGACTATTTGAAATAGATATCAGATATAAAAAGCTCATATAAAACATCATCTGGGGAAATACAACGTTACGTTCTTACTGCAATCTATCTAATTTACCAATATGTTGAACATAAACCCTTAATTTGTTTTGATTAAGTTTTTTTTGTGACTGATCAAATTTTATGAACGCCAAATTGCCAAAACTTACTAGGACAAAATCCCAAAGGACAAACTGAAGGAGGTACTATGGGAAAAATTTGGTGGTGTCTGTCCTATAGAGAAAACAGTAGCAACATATCACCAAAAAACAACTTTTAAACTACTTTGATTATAAGGTGTGCTGCCTCTACACACTTTGGTATTATGTTTGTAATATGTAGACCAATATAAACAACAACAACAACAACTAAAACAACTACAACATCAATTTTCTACTATACTTTCTATACCTAAACATATTAAAACTTCTACCGTCATGCCGCTGTTGCTACTACTACAAGTACTACTACCACCACTACTACTACTCATGTGCAGTATAAAAATTAATTTAAATCCCCCCCCCCCTGACTACCACTAAAAAAACTGCTACTACTACTACTACTACTAAACTCCAATAAGAGATTTCTACTACTACTACTACTTCTACTACTACTACTACTACTACTACAGTCACTACTTTTTTTCAACCCCCCCCCCTACTACTGAGGGTCATACCAGACAAAAATTACTACTACTACTACTACTACTGAAACAGAACTATAGATACACATATCCTACTACTACTACATTTAAGTGTCACTAGTCCACTACTATTTACTAGTTATATCTACTACAAAACTACTCTGAAAACTACTACTACTACTACTACTACTACTACTACAATTTGATGATATAAAAAATGACATGGTTTTTACTTTTGAGTGAGCTTCAGAAACTGGCGACTGCTACTATATTTTGTCACTACTTATTTGATATCATACAATATTGGTAAATAATGGTATGAAATACTAACGAAGTGTATGTGTTACTACTACTACAATGAACTACTACTACTTGCTGCTGCTACTACTACCACTACTTTGTTTACAACTACTACTACTACTACTACTACTGAATACTACTACATATGAGAATTATTTGCTACTACTACTGAAAATTTGACTACTACTACTACTTTTTGATTGCATATTTTGTTATCAAAAATATTGATCGTTACTTATTTGACTACTACTACTATTAGCTACCACCAGGACTGCTGCTGCTAAACTGCTACTACTACTACTACTACAACTGCAACTACTGCTACTGCTAAACAACAACAACAACAACTAAAACAACTACTACTACTTTCTATACTACTACTACTACTACTACAAGTACTACTACTACCACCACTACTGCAACTACTACTACTACTACTACTACTACTACAACTACTACTACTACTACTACTACTACTACTACTACTACTACTACTACTACTACTACTACTACTACTACTACTACTACTACTACAATCATCAATTCTACAGGACATAATAAAATGTATTGAAAACAAAAAATTCTTAATCACTATTCCATTATGTCACTTTATATTAAGTTCATGATGATCAATATTTTGAAAATAATAGAATATTTTAAAGCAAAATTATCATACACAACAAATGAAACAAGGTACCTGATACACACACACACACATACACACACACACACACACATTATGTCACACATGATCAATATTTATATAGAATATATAAAGCAAAATTATATATATATACATACACATACACACACACACACACACACACACATATATATATATATATATATATATATATATATATATATATATATATATATATATATATATATACAAAAGCTGAGGTCAATAATCTGTTGACTTGTCGACCCTAGACACATGGTATATATTTACACCATTTTACATTTCCCTTTATCTTACGTCATCTACTACTGAAATGTTTGAAGATGAAAATCGTTTAATACAAAGAACAAACTAAAACAATTATTAAAACGCTTCGCTGTTAGTCTATTGGTGAGTTCGTTTGAGTAACCATAATCTGTCGTATCCTATTTCTCCACATAATTAATATTGATTATTCACATGTCAACACATTGTCATACTCGGGTTCTCGTTTTCTTGTTAAGTAATTTTGTAGAGTTACTTCATATTATAGATCAATCTACAGATGCTGGGAAACGTTTGAACGACATGGACACATGAACTACTTTCAATATCTGCTGGATGGTTCCAATACAATATTGAGGTAGTGTTTGCGCTAATACAGAATATTATTCAATTTTTGGATTACCTGATGATAACTATCAGACCCGGTCCTTGGAAAAGAAACAAGGGTAGTCCCCCTAGATAACGATGCCGCATTTGATGATGGTATTAATAAATCTTTTTTTACGCTTATCATGAGTTTTGGACTAATCAACGACTGACTGAAAACTTTTATTGCCCAATCAAATTGCTTTAATATTACACCATAGTACTTTGATCGTGACATCCTTGAAGAGGGACAAATGTGATAACTTTGGTAGTTTTTACTTGTGAAACAATATTTCAAAAGTGAAAAGCAGTGGTTAAAAAAGAATCTTTACAAAGCGTATGAGAAAGATATTAATAATTTGACAATTAGTACCCGGGATAAAAAGTATCACTGATGAATGTTTCTGCAGATCCATAATTATTGTAATACATATGTTAACACAAAAAAAAAAACGGTAACAACATGGCATCTATACCATGTCTTGTGACATATATTGCTGCTGCTCTTTGTATTCAGAGTTATGCTAGCCTTCCATCTAGTTCGTCAATGAAACAGGACATTGTTATAGCAGGTCTGTTTCCAACATCCAAAGATATAGCAGCAGGATCTATAGGGAGAGGGGTTCGGCCAGCAGTTCAACTGGCACTGGATATGATCAATAACGATACTAAACTGCTGACCAATTATCAACTAGACTTAACATGGAATGATACAGAGGTAAGTCAATGATAAGAGTGTGTGTGTGTGTGTGTATGTGTGTGTATGTGTGTGTGTGTATGCATGAGTATGTTTCTCTTAACATTTCTTTTGTATTCATATTTATTTCATATGTTTTCATTCGGGTTTATTAGGGTATCAAAGAAAAATAGTAAACGTGTAACAGCATCACAACGTTACAGTATAATTTTTAGTTTCTGCACCTCTGCCCCGTTTTCATTTCTCTACACATTTCCTTTATGTTCCGGCATTATTGTCTATATTATAAAGTAATCTTATTGTCGCAGTCTATTAGAGGTTTACCCTGTCGGATTTGATTATCACGAAGAATCACTGTAATTGAACGAAAGGCGATTACAGAACCTATAATTTTATATATACAGTAGCGGACATCGACCAGTTCAGTTGACCTCTTCGTCAATTCTATTAGACATAAAGAAAATTAATCACGAAAAATCTGCATAATTTATACTTTAACTCCTATCCTTTGTAAAAGTAGATGAAACTCTAGTACTGCTTTATCATCTGATATAGAAAATTCCTTTCTAAATCTTTGTTTTCGTTGAAGAAGAAAAAATTATGTTCTACATCCATTAGAAGTGTTCATTATATGATTAAGACGCTTAACGTGATTATACGGCTGAAGATGCCGTCTCCGGGTATCACTTATTTGATTGCAGTCTATGGAATTCAAATCGTCAACAGTTGACATAACCTCGTGTTACAATAGATTTCATTTAATTTTCGAAGATTCTGAATCAGTAAAATGACGATTATTTTAATTTGAAATTTACATTTTTCAAGTACCATTTTCATATTTATGTGAAAGCAATATTTCCCAGAAACTTTACAATACAGCATAAGCACTTGCGCTTCCTACTTCGACGTTTTTAATTAATGCAGACATGGACGGGAAATTGACAACTTAAGGCAATGGGACATATATCAGGGTTTCGACTATCACATTTAATTACTAATATTCCCATTTCATCTGTGTGGGAATGTTTGGTCGTGGTCAGCGTACAATCATTCCATTTACAGTCTAAAATTAAGAAGTACCAATCGATAATCAAAACCCAAATTCATTATAACACGGCGAATTAGATGTGTAAATGGTCTCAACATGAAGAACAATTGCGAATCCCAAACGGGATAAGACCAGGTGTCCGGAAGGAGTCAGCGTCTTCTGCTGGCATGCAATCCCCGTCGCAAATGTTCCATGGAAACTTTCTAGTCAAATTCGGTGAAAAGGTCAAGTTTGGTGATAAGGTCGTGAAAAACACGATTGGTGAAAGGGAATCACTGTCTGTGGCCGTGTTCCAGAATACTATATAATAGTTCTGAGAGGGGACTTCAGATGTGTTGCTCTCTGTCGTCTCATTGATCTCTAGCTCAACAGGATACATCTGGTCGAGGTAATTCTGAATTATGTACGGACAGAACATATATGTTTAAGTAAAAAGAAATTGATTTCACAAAAAGATTTACCTTTAATATACATGTATATATATTTAAAATTATTGTGATCCTTAACCTTTAAGTTTTTTGTCATAAATGTAAATCACTGCTAAGTTTGGTCAAAGACATGAAATGCTATTTGGAATCTTGTAAACATTTTAGATTTAAATGTAAAATGCTCAAATGATCAAACTATGCGAAACATTACGTAAACTATATATATCGCGGCGTATGTCAAACGTGGGGAATACTACATTTGCACAATAATACTACACTGTATAATGAACTTGATTGCAATTACTAGGTTTCACTAAATGAAATATTGAATAAACTGTTAGGTAGTGGTTATTGAATTACCTGTTAGGGCGGTTGTTGAGTTACTTGTTAGGTAGTGGATGTTGAGTCACCTGTTAGGTAGTGGTTGCTGAGTTACCTGTTTGGTAGCGGTTGTTGAGTTACCTATTACGTAGTAGTTGTTGAGTTACCTGTAAGGTAGTGGTTGTTGAGTTACTGTTGGGTAGCGGATGTTGAGTTACCTGTTAGGTTGTGGTTGTTGAGTTACCTGTTTGGTAGCGGTTGTTGAGTTACCTGCTATGTAGCGGTTGTTGAGTTACCTGTTAGGTAGTGGTTGCTAAGTTACCTGTTTGGTAGTGGATGTTGAGTTACCTGTTAGGTAGTGGTTGTTCAGTTACTGTTGGGTAGCGGATGTTGAGTTACTGTTGGATAGCGGTTGTTAAGTCATCTGTATCGATTGTGATGAGGATTTATTCATTTCATATTTCATTTGGAGTTGACTGTGGCCTAAGGGTTAGTGTGAGTTTTAAAACTGCATTCTGCGTATGCTTATATTTTACATGTAAAGAAAATAATACACACTATTTTGTAAATTAGCACATTTTGATTTAAGTTGCTTAAACTCCGTGCAACAAACACCAAGCTTATGTAATTTATAGCAAACATATTGTATATCACAATATAAAAAAATTCAGATACCAAAGTATAAATCAATAGAATGTCCAGGACATAGATAAAATCCGGTAAAATGGACAAACACGGAGCTCTGGAAACCAAGAGGTGGGATCAGGTGCCATGGAGGTGTAAGCATCCCCTGTCGACCGGTCACACCTGCCGTGAGTCCACATTCAAGTCCAATGAAACACGTGAGGAGTTTATCCTCGTCACAATTGGTTCAGACGTCTCAACAACCGCCAACGAAAAGGCAACTCAACATTTCACTTAGTGAAACAGAGTAGTCGCAAACAAGACTATTATACCGACCATAAAATTTGCGGAACGTTGACATTAAACGCGGTTTTCGATATCCCTGTGTCAATAATTTGTCAGTGAGTAGTTTACCTCTGTATATGAAATCTTCATATGTTGTACACACCCTGGCACATCGGATCATTTGTGAAATATAAACTCCATATGCGGGTGACTGAGGGATATTACTACTTAAATGTGGAAAATTTACGATGGGAAAGCCGATATCGTCGCGTTTGTCGTTTAGCTTAGTTGCTATTATTGCACAAGGTTATCGAAAATTGTGTTTTGTGTCAATGTTCCGCAAATTTTACGGTCGCTATATAAATTATTTGTTTGCGATTACTATGTTCACAAGTGAAATGTTGAGTTTCCTGTTCGATATCGGTCGTTGAGTGGTCTGTACCAATTGTGACGAGGATTTCTTCCTAACATTTTTTTAAATTTGACTGTGGAATCACTGCTGGTGAGACAGGTCAACAGGCGATGCTTACTCTGACCGGTCAACAGGTGATGCTTACTCTGACTGGTCAACAGGCGATGCTTACTCTGACCGGTCAACAGGTGATGCTTACTCTGACCGGTCAGCAGGCGATGCTTACTCTGACCGGTCAACAGGCGATGCTTACTCTGACCGGTCAGCAGGCGATGCTTACTCTGACTGGTCAGCAGGCGATGCTTACTCTGACCGGTCAACAGGCGATGCTTACTCTGACTGGACAACAGGCGATGCTTACTCTGACCGGTCAACAGGGGATGCTTACTCTGACTGGTCAACGGGCGATGCTTACTCTTCCATGGCAACTAATCCCACCTCTTGGTTTTCACCTCTGGATTTCCAATGGTCCGTGTTTGTTCAATACCGCCAGATTTATATATGTGTCCTGAACATCCTGAAGATTTATACTTTGCTATTTGATATATCATATTTCAATCAACTTTGCACTTTCCATTTGCTTCACATTTGACTTATATTTAATATTGGCAACACCTTGTAGTTATTGTGCCACATGTACATCAGGTAGTAAAATGTCACATACTTTTATATAGACTTTTATATAATCTGGACTTGAGTTCGATTATTAATTGGTACTTCTTTATTTTTATTTTATTTAGATATGGATATGATATTGAATTATTTCTACAAATATTAAATCATACATGAATACTTGAATCAAATTCATGACATTAAACATACGCACTGACAAATACAAAACACCTGCATCAGATGGGACACTTTAAAATTATATTAGTGTGTTAAGTCTAGTTTTTCTCGAGGTAAACCTATCCTAACTCACATCAACTGGAGGAAGACTAGGTGTAACTGAAAAGAACCTAGCTCTAACTGCACCAGAATAATATTTGTGTGTATTAATGAGATTTTCTTCGATAAAGCTAGTTTTTCCGCAGTTATTTAAATTGCATCACTAAAATAACATTTACAAGTTGAACCTGTTTTTCCAGATCAAAGCTAGTTTTTCCGCAGTTATTTAAATTGCATCGCTAAAACAACATTTACATGTTGAACCTGTTTTTCCAGTTCAAAGCTAGTTTTTCCGCAGTTATTTAAATTGCATCGCTAAAATAACATTTACAAGTTGAACCTGTTTTTCCAGTTCCAAGCTAGTTTTTCTCGTAACAGAAGGGAGAACTAGGTTTAACTGTTGTCGATCTTGTTGTGCTTTATAATTGTTTTTTTTTTTTTCATTTTAACCTTGTTTTTCTCTATGTAAATCTAGTTCTTCTCGGTAACTCACAGAGACTGGAGAAAAAACGGGGTTTAGTTGAATAAAACCATAATTACCTGCGCCAAAATAAGAAACGAGTAAAATAAAACATTTCCTTTCTCGAGAATAAAAAACAAGATTAAATTAAGATGAAAACAGGTTTAAATGCACCCAAATAACATTAAAACTCATCAATGACTTAAACCTAGTTTTTTTCTATAAATATACAATAACTGAGGATAAAGCTGTGATTTATTAGAAAAAAATTGTTGAAGTGTGTATGTATGTACACGCTAATAGTGTAATCATATACAGTAATTAGCATGTTCAGACGTGTTGTGCAAAATCTCATTAATTGATGTTTTTCATTTTACGCATGAAAATGGTTACCTTGTAAATGTGTCAAATCAAAATTTGCAATCATGTTATCTGAAATCAAAATTTGTAATTATGTTATCTGAAATCAAAATTTGCAATCATGTTATCTGTTTTCGCTTAAAACACCAATGTCTTACTCAAGAGCTCAATATAGTTTCATTTTTGGCTTGCAGTTTCTAGTTAGAATCATTAAATAATACTATAATCATTATAAAAGAAGACGTATCCGGACTCAAAAGGACATCTACATTGCTTCATCAAGATATAAGCCAGATTAGATCACAAAGAATCCGTAGATGTCGTTCAAGCAGAGGAAAACAAGATATCCAGGGGTATTAGGCTCTGTCAGCATTTATTTCCTATGCAGAAAAATTGATCAAATCTAACGTTAATCACGGCACATTTGACGAGTGTCATTCAGGATTTCTCAGTCTGGTTAAGCTGATGTGAAACATCATCTACTGAACTGATTCCCTTGTGTTTATTATTGATCTCAAACCAATTTGTCGCTTGATACACGGTGACAGATTCCAAAATTGATATAGAATTGAGTTATATCTTTTTTGTGTCAGTTAGTATTAATTCTATGTTTAATTATCTCGTAGAAAATTGTTTCGGAGAACAGAATGACGTGAGTAAGCGAGTATATTTTAGTCAAGTTTGTATGTAATCGGTAAATGAACTGCCCAACTGGTAAACTACTAAAGCCTATGTCCTGGACATTCTATTGATTTATACTTTGGTATCCGAGATCTTTAATATTTTTAGTTCTATGAAAAGTAGGATATGGATGTAAACGACCATTTTGTATTTTCATATATGCTCAAACATCCTCAAACCGGTGTGAAGTGGTGGTTTTCAATCAACATTATGTCATATTTATTCTCACATACTGTAGTTAATGACAATAGGTTTTACCCACTGTAAGGATATAGTACATGAGTTAATATTGCATTTAGAAGTATTGTAGATTTGAATTTGTTTAACATGGTCTGACACCACTTTAAATGAACTGTTCTGAATGTAGTTTCACATGTCAACGAGTTGAACATAATTAGGGAGTTGCAGTTGCATTTAATTTGTTTTGCTGTTTACAAATGATTCCGATATGACAAATACGATATTGTTCATCTCCGCGTAGAATTGATGAGATAATAACAATTGCATTTCAGAGAATATTTCTGTAGACTATTAGGCGCTAATACGAGGTCAAGTAATAATGTAGATTTGTCAAAGTATTTCAATTGGTATGCTTATAAATCTCCAGATATATACACCCTGCAAATCGTTCATAATATCTATTGACCTATACAAACATAATCAAATATAACATATGCCATATAATACATCACACTGACAGTTACTTAAGGATAATTTGCGATTCCATAAATCATTGACAATATACCACCGAGAAATTAATTTGAAACTCCATCGGGTAAGCGAAGATACAATTTAATCCAGAATATCAGTGACTTCAATGATGACTTCTTTTCAAATTTGAATTTTTCGGGAAAAAGCAATTATTTGTATTTTGCTCTGTTTTCCACTAGGTAATTGAAGCCATTATTTGTACGTGAACAAATAAGTAAATGATGCAATTAGAAAAATATAAATGTTTTGTTGTATTACTTAACGATTTTGCTCATTGCGAGCGATTTTATTCATTATATTTTTTAACACACTTAAACCATTTCATATCGATTACAAAATAAACTCGCAGGTATATGTAGCTCGTCTATGACTTAAAATGGCTAGACAAATATTCTATATTTCGTTTTCGACTTCTTAAGCCGTTAACATTTTCACTGTTTCCATGGCTTTATCAAACACAAAAACGATGAAGACTAAAGTTGTCATTGTTTGTAAAATGTGTCACCAAAAATACATCATAATGAAGACCACAACAGGATCAGAAATAATCTATACCAACCCGTTCTTAGCAATGCCAGTAATATTTACAACAGCCCGCTCTTAGTAGTACTGGTAATATTTACAACAATCCGGTCCTGGCAATTCAAGAAATATCTACAACAGCCTACTTCTAGTAATGCTAGTAATATTTACAACAACATGCTCCTAGTAATACTAGTAATATTTACAACAGCCTGCTCCTAGTAATACAGTAATAGTTACAACAGCCTGCTCCTAGTAATACAGTAATATTTACGACAACCCGCTTCGGTAATACAGTAATATTTAGAACAACGCGTTCCTAGTAATACTAGTAATATATAACACAGCCCACTCCTAGTTATACTGGTAATATTTACAACAGCCCACTCCTAGGAACACAGTAATATTTTCAACAACACGCTCCTAGTAATACAGTAATATTTACAATAATACAGTAATATTTACAATAATACAGTAATATTTACAACAACACACTCCTAGTAATGCAGTAATATTTACAATAATACAGTAATATTTACAATAATACAGTAATATTTATAATAATACAGTAATATTTACAATAATACAGTAATATTTACAACAACACACTCCTAGTAATACAGTAATATTTACAATAATACAGTAATATTTACAACAACACACTCCTAGTAATACAGTAATATTTACAACAACACACTCCTAGTAATGCAGTAATATTTACAAAAATGCGCTCCTAGTTATACTGGTAATATTTACAAAAGCCCTGTGTTAGTAATACAATAATAATTCCAGCAAACCACTCCTAGAAATACAGTAATATTTACAACAGCCCACTCCTAGAAATACAGTAATATTTACAACAGCCCACTCCTAGAAATACAGTAATATTTACAACAGCCCACTCCTAGAAATACAGTAATATTTACAACAGCCCACTCCTAGAAATACAGTAATATTTACAACAGCCCACTCCTAGAAATACAGTAATATTTACAACAGCCCACTCCTAGAAATACAGTAATATTTACAACAGCCCACTCATAGTAATACAATAATAATTCCAGCAAACCACTCCTAGTAATACTGGTAATATTTACAACAGCCCACTCCTAGAAATACAGTAATATTTACAACAGCCCACTCCTAGAAATACAGTAATATTTACAACAGCCCACTCATAGTAATACAATAATAATTCCAGCAAACCACTCCTAGTAATACTGGTAATATTTACAACAGCCCACTCCTAGGAACACAGTAATATTTACAACAGCCCACTCCTAGGAATACAGTAATATTTACAACAGCCCACTCCTAGTAATACAGTAATATTTACAACACCGCACTCCTAGTAATACAGTAATATTTACAACACCGCACTCCTAGTAACACAGTAATATGTACAAAAAAAACCGCTCCCAATAGTACTAGTAATGTGTACAATAACCCACTCCCGGTAATACTAGTAATATGTACAACAACCCGCTAGTAGTACAACAGCCCGCTCCTAGTAATACTAGCGATGTCCAGAAAAGCCCGCTACTAGTAATAGTAGCAATGTCAACAACAGCCGCTCCTAGTAATACTAGCAAAGTCTACAACAGCCCACTACTAGTAATACTAGCAATGTTAGTAATACTAGCAATGTCTACAACAGCCCGCTCCTAGTAATACTAGCAATGTTAGTAATACTAGCAATGTCTACAACAGCCCGCTCCTAGTAAAACTAGCAATGTTAGTAATACTAGCAATGTCTACAACAGTCTGCTACTAGTAATACTAGCAACGTCTATAACAGTCCGCTACTAGTAATACTAGCAACGTCTACAACAGCCAGCTACTAGTAATACTGGCAACGTCTACAACAGCCCGCTCCTAGTAATACTAGCAATGTTAGTATTACTAGCAATGTCTACAACAGCCCGCTCCTAGTAATACTAGCAATGTCTAAAATAGCCCGCTCCTAGTAATACTAGCAATGTTAGTAATACTAGCAATGTCTACAACAGCCCGCTCCTAGTAATACTAGCAATGTTAGTAATACTAGCAATGTCTACAACAGCCCGCTCCTAGTAATACTAGCAATGTCTACAACAGCCCGCTCCTAGTAATACTAGCAATGTTAGTAATACTAGCAATGTCTACAACAGCCCGCTCCTAGTAATACTAGCAATGTTAGTAATACTAGCAATGTCTACAACAGCCCGCTCCTAGTAATACTAGCAATGTCTACAACAGCCCGCTCCTAGTAACACTAGGAATGTTAGTAATACTAGCAATGTCTACAACAGCCCGCTCCTAGTAAAACTAGCAATGTTAGTAATACTAGCAATGTCTACAACAGTCTGCTACTAGTAATACTAGCAATGTCTACAACAGTCCGCTACTAGTAATACTAGCAACGTCTACAACAGCCAGCTACTAGTAATAGTGGCAACGTCTACAACAGCCCGCTCCTAGTAATACTAGCAATGTTAGTATTACTAGCAATGTCTACAACAGCCCGCTCCTAGTAATACTAGCAATGTCTACAACAGCCTGCTCCTAGTCATACTAGCAATGTTAGTAATACTAGCAATGTCTACAACAGTCCGCTCCTAGTAATACTAGCAACGTCTACAACAGCCCGCTCCTAGTAATACTAGCAATGTCTACAACAGCCCGCTCCTAGTTATACTAGCAATGTTAGTAATACTAGCAATGTCTACAACAGCCCGCTCCTAGTTATTCAAGTAATATTTACAACAAAATTTCTGTTGAACTACTCATTTCAATACTAGTAAACGAGGAAAATTTTATAATTTTGTCTGTCTTAAAAAATGACGATACTTAAAATATTAGGAATATAACAAGAAAGCAGACATATTTCATTAGCATTTTAAAGCTGGAACATTTGACCACAAATTGGTTATGGTGTTTAGATTTCAAGCCAATATTTAATTGATATAGCGAAAGTGACGAAGAGTATCAAAAGCTTATATTAATTTTATCAGTCTTTAGATTCACATGATCAATATGCAATTTCTATGAAATGACAGACAAAGCATTGAATATTTAATGGTTTTACGCTGTTTGACTCGTTGAAATGCTTCACCTTAAATAATTTCACTCTAAAATTTATCGATTCCTACTCTTTTTAGATTTACTAATTTCTAGCTTCATCTGTTACATGTGGTCTTCCCATGTAGCCTGGTATTATTTGAAGCAGAATGCTTAATTTCCGCTGTAGAAAGAGACTATGAAGTAACAAATTTACACAATCAATAGGATCTTATCTGCGCATTATAACGATATTGTTACTAAACGTGCCCAAATATGTAAATATGCCCATATGCATCTGTATATCACTTATAATTTCAAAATGGGATAAGACATTATAGAAATGTACATCACAATATTTGGCATATTCGTAAAAGAGATACTGATACTTTAAATTCAAACTTAAACACAGTTTGTAACAATGATTTTCCTCTACATTTCCAGTGCGACATGGCAAAGGCAACGAAAATATTTTTCGACATGATGGATAATAACACAACTAAAGTCATGTTGTTTGGAGATGCATGTTCCAACGTTACAGGTCCCATGGTTCAGATATCTCAGTGGTGGAACATGTGGCAGGTAACTATAAATAACAAGAGTAAAACTAGTACTTCAGATACTGACTCACAGACTAACAGAAAAACCAGTACTTCAGATACTGGCTCACAAACAAACAGCAAAACCAGTGCTTCAGATACTGATTCACAAACTAACGGTAAAACTAGTACTTCAGATACTGACTCACAAACTAACAGCAAAACCAGTACTTCAGATACTGATTCACATACTTCAGATACTGATTCACAAACTAACAGTAAAACTAATACTTCAGATACTGATTCACAAACTAACAGTAAAACTAGTACTTCAGATACTGACTCACAAACTAACAGCAAAACCAGTACTTCGGATACTGACTCACAAACTAACAGTAAAACCAGTACTTCAAATACTGACTCAAAAACTGACAATAAAACAAGTACTTCAGATACTGACTCACAAACTGACAATAAAACAAGTACTTCAGATACTGACTCACAAACTATACGTATAAGCAGTAACTACAGCTATTGGATCACACATTAACAGTAAACCAGTACTTCAGATACTGGCTCTCAAACTAATAGTACAACCAGTATGTCAATTACTGGCCCACAATCTTACAGTAAAACCAGTTATTACAGATACTCGCTCACAAACTAACAGTAAAACCAATACTTAAGATTCTGGCTCACAAAAAAACTAACAGTAAAACCAAAATTATAGATACTAGCTCATGAGCTAAACTAACAGTAAAACCAATACTTCAGATACTGGCTCACAAACTGACAGTAAAACCATACTTTAGATACTGGCTCACAAACTAACAGCAAAACCAGTACTTCAGATGTTGGCTCACAAACTAACAGAACTAACAATAAAACAAGTAATTCAGATACTGAATCACAAACTAACAATAAAATCAATACTTCAGATACTGGCTAAGAAACTAAGAGTAAATCCAGCACTTTAGATACAAACTCACAAACTAACAGTAAAACCAGTAAATCAGTTAATGGTTCACAAACTAAAAATAAAACCAGAACTTCAGATACTGGCTCACAAACAAGCAATAAAACCAGTAACTCCAGATATTGGATCACAAACTAACAGTAAAACCAGTAACAGCAAATACTAAATCACAAACTAACAATAAAA
This sequence comes from Atrina japonica, assembly GCA_030159075.1. NCBI lineage: Eukaryota > Metazoa > Mollusca > Bivalvia > Pterioida > Pinnidae > Atrina > Atrina japonica. The sequence continues at coordinate 820,621 of BROG01000230.1, read as the reverse complement.
CCGGTACTTCAGATACTGGATCACAATCTAACAGCAAAACCAGTTATTACAGGTACTGGCTAACAGTAATACCAGTAACTGCAGATACTGGATCACAAACTAACAATCGAACCAGTACGTCAGATACTGGCTAACAAATAAGAGGGAAACAAGTACTTAAGTTACTGACTCACAAACTGACAGTTATTAGAGATACTGGCTCACAAGCTAACACAACTAACAATAAAACAAGTAATTCAGAAACTGGCTCACAAACTAAGAGTAAAACCAGTACATCAGATACAGAATCACAAGCTAAAAATAAAACCAGGACTTCAGATACTGGGTCACAAACTAAAAATAAAACCAGTACTTCAAATACTGGGTCACAAACTAAACATAAAACCAGTACTTCAGATACTGGGCCACAAACTAAAAATAAAACCAGTACCTCAGATACTGGGTCACAAGCTAAAAATAAAACCAGTACTTCAGATACTGGGTCACAAGCTAAAAATAAAACCAGTTCTAAAAGAATCCTTTTATCATGCACGTATTATTGTAGGTTAAATCTTAAAATATAATTATTTCCAAAAATGTAGTCATTTCTCTTATAAACTTCCCTATCATACTGCCGATAAAAAATAATATGCTCTCGATGGAAAGTAAGTAGTATTAAATGATGAACAAAACTGTTACAATATTTAAATCTGCGACCTCTTATTCATTAAATGGATAGTCCAAACTGTATATTGTCAATTTTTATAATTTTGAAATACTTTACATGCATCATCTATGTTAATGAATGCTGATAAAATTGAATCTTAAGTTATTTACTGTAATGCCAAACCCCATACTATCAATAGCATTGCTTTATCTTGCAGTTATCATATGCAGATACGGATCCGAAACTGTCCGACCGATCAACATACAGTAACTTTCTGAGAACAGTTCCCAGTGACAGCGACTATAATTCGGCTCGTCTTGCTCTTCTCCGGCGCTTTAATTGGACAAGAGTCGGTACCATATTCCAAGACGCTTCTGTAGGCTCCGACAGATATGGAATTGTAATTGATTGTTTGTATCAATTCATTATTTTCAACACGGTTTCTTTTATATACAAATATTATATAGCATAATATATATTCAATAAAACTTGAATTAATTATGTATAGATGGCAGTATAAGTGAAGTTTGAGTATTTTAAAAAGTAAATGTGAAAGAGAAACCCGATTAACAGCAGATAGATAACTATCAATTGTTATTATGAGGAAGCACCTTGCACTGTCCAATGATGCCTCCATTTAAATACGGATGATTTATGTTATAAAGAAAATAAAAACATATTATCATTATATATTGAAAATTGCAGGTATATTGACGCATTATTTCTCGTCGGAAAGAATAACTGAATAATACACACCGTTTGATAATAATTATATAACATTCTGTAAAAAATTTATATACAAATTATAAATATAAAATTGTTAACTGTTAGTTATTCCAGATTACAGATAAGGTAGTCCAAACTATGGAAAAACTGCCATGGATATATAAGCATCACTTCCTGACCGGTCACATCTGAGTAAGTTTTTTTAGTGTATTTTGTAGTGGGTGTATTTTTTTAGTATCTTGGTTTACTGTTTTGTGTCGTTGCTGTGTGCCTAGATTGTTCAGTTTAGTGTGTTTTAATATTTTAGTACTAAAAGGAGTTGTTTATATAGTCTTTAGTATGTTATTATTTGTTTTTATTGTGTGAGTTTAAGTAAGTAAAGTATAGTATTATTTTTTATACTTGAGTGTATATGGGTTTAGGCTGTGTAGTTTATAGTTGTTATTGGAGTGTAGTATAAAAGGGGTCAAGTTTGGTTTTAGGGCTATAGTTGTAGGTGAGTGTGTTTAGTTGGAGTTTTTTTTCTTTAAAAGTATGTTTTTTGGGTTTATTTAGTTAGGGGTTTTAGTAGTAGTTTGGAGAGCTTGCTTTGAGTTAGAGTGGTTGTTTAGAGGTCAAAGGTTAGTTTAGTTGGTTATTTAGGTATTGAGAGTTTATACTTTTTTTAATTTATTGTAGGGATTAGTGTGGATTGCTTAGAGGGTTGTTGTTAGGGTTAATTTGTAGGATATAATTAAGTTAAAGTATGGGTAGTGTTATGGTTTTAATTCGGGGTATTAGTTAGTTCGGGGTAGGAGTTGTTCTAAGTTGTGTCTGTCTCTATTATTTTATATAAAGAGTCTAAATGTAGATAGTTACGTTGGTTGTCCAAACTATGGAAAAACTGCCATGGATATATATATAAGCATCACTTCCTGACCGGTCACATCTGATGGGAGTCCACGTCATACTGAAGTCAAATTAATACAGAAAGGACTTATCGCAAATAAATTTTTATATCGACCGTAAAATTGCGAAATATTTACTTCATCAACAATATCCAACTATATATGTTTTGTTTGAAGGCTCATAATCGACTTTTGAATCTTCTTGAGAAAAAGTTTATTGATGTGGTGAAGGTACAGAGTTTCCGTAAAGATCCAAGGTCTGCTGTCAAAAATCTAAAGGTGTATATTTATTCTATTCTGTATTTCGTATGTTATGGTGATGTTTCTTTTGAATCGATGTCTATATGATATACTGAAGAGCAACAGAAACGCAAATTTTTCAAATCATTGGTTTTTCATAAATACGCAATTTCAGACTTTGAATCTTAGGTAGTGTATCACCTCAATTGACTTCAATCACTCGTAATGCTTACTTGGTAGCAGTGCCACATCGGGTCCGTGCAGAACGTTGGCAGTCAAACACCATGGTGCACACATATACAGCTCTCATTTTGTATTGGAATCCAAACCTAATATCAAGCGTTTAAGGAAGACACAAAAAATGTATATTTAGAGACGTCATTGACGCCATGCCACGCCTCTTTTTAAACGGAACGTGAGCGAGTGATTGGCCAATTACAAGCAGGACGCCGTGGGCCGATGCGTCACACTGACGCACTTACACAATATATTTCGCCCAGCCTCGTACAAATCTGGAACTTACAACCTCAGAATTAGTTCTAAAACCGTCCGATGTCGTATGCGCAGTGCAGAACTGAGACTGAGAAGGCAGTATCCTAACCCAATGTTGACACTGTGACACAGGCAGGCACATTTACGTTGGTGCAACAACAATCGTTACCGACTTCTGCAATATGGCACTGGCTGCTGACTTTTGTTATTTTTAATTGATGTGACATCAACTTTAATGAAATTATTAGTTTACCTATTGCCGATATTTATAGTTCAGAATTAAGTAATGTTGAATTATTTTCGCGTTTCTCTTTTCCTGTTGAGTATATATATAGCTATATATATAACGCTATTTCAAACTTTAATGATACAAAATTCACTGCAAAGTCAACTCATTTCTAACTTCTAAGTCTGTATTTCGTCTGTGGTGAATGACCATGTAAGAAACTTGTGTATACATTTGCTACATTGAACATATGTTATTTTTTAACATCTAGATTTGCATTATTGGATATGGAGAAACACTTTTTCTATTTTTGTTTTGAGCACAAATTTTATTCTATTTCTTTTTTTTTACAGGAAAACGACACTCGAATTATCATTGGCTATTTTGACCATATAATGGCAAGAAAAGTTTTCTGTAATGTACGTGCATTTGATCTAAGGGACACAATATGATACAGAATACTTTACTAAATTGGGTTTACTGGGGGTTCAGATGTTATAGATATTTTGATTCAAAAGTGACTCAGATCGTTATTATAAAGTTTGAAAATACATTTGCCATATATTCCAAATATAAAAAAATCTCAGATACCTAAATATAAATCATTTGGATGTAAAATCAAGAGATGGGATCAGGTGCCATGGAGGAATAAGTATCCCCTGTCGACCCTTCACACCCACCGTGAGTCCACGGTCAAATTAATATGAAATACGTAAGGAATATAAGAATTAATATGTCACATTGTGTACAGTGATTACCCAGACGGACTTTGGAATTCATTTAACTTATATTTTGACTTGTATGATACCACTCTGTTTCGGAACTTTGCATATTTTGTTTTAGTTTGAACTCAACAGACAAAGTCTTATTTACAGAAACCAACAGACAAAGTCTTATTTACAGAAACCAACAGACAAAGTCTTATTTACAGAAACCAACAGACAAAGTCTTATTTACAGAAACCAACAGACAAAGTCTTATTTACAGAAACCAACAGACAAAGTCTTATTTACAGAAACGAGCAATTGTATTGGCCATCCTTTTAGCTGTTGATGCTATGTTTATAATATTCAAGGAAATGGGTTTCTATTGGTGATTAATGACGTTTTACATTGAATTTTAATAACATATCATTCAGCAAAGATGACTTTTTCTTCTTCAATAGGCCTACAGAACCGGATTATATGGCCATAAATATCAGTGGATAATATCCGGTGACTATCCAGAAAAGTGGCTACATCAAGATACCTTTGAATTAAAATGGTGTACATCAAGCATGTTAAAAATAGCAATTGAGGGCACCTTGGTTACTGATGTTTTACCACTAATAGGTACTGATCACATGACAGAGGCAGGCTTGGTATGTTCAATGTGTGTCTTAGTCTGTAATAAATCCATCTTGTGGTGTGGTGCCCTTTACCAGTTTCAAAACTGCCTTATCAAATTATCTATTTACAAATGCATAAATTCCTAATTCACATCAAAAGTAAATTAGGTAATGAGTTGCGTGTTGTGTTTGACTATCATTTTTATGTATATACGACGTGTTGTATTTGACTCTATTATTTTTGTCTGTACACGACGTATAATGTTTGACGCTAATATTTGTTTTTGTACACGACATGTTGTGTTTGACGCTATCATCTTTATCTATATATGTGTTGTGTTTGATGCTATTATTTTTATCTATATACGACGTGTTGGATTTGACTCTATTATATTTGTCTGTACACGACATGTTGTGTATTACGCCATTGTTTTTGTTTGTACACGACATATTGTGTTTGACGCTATTATTTTTGTCTGTACAAGACATATTGTGTTTAACGCTATTATATTTGTCTATATACAACGTGTTGTGTCTGCCGCTATTGTTTTTTATCTTTATACGGCGTGTTGTTGTTGACGCTATTATTTTTGTCTATATATGACGTGTTGGATTGATGCTATTATTTTTTCTGTACACGACGTGTTGTGATTGACGCTATTATTTTGTCCATATACGAGGCATTGTGTTCGACGCTATTATTTTTGTCTATATACGACGTATAGTCTTTGACGCTATTTTATCTATATACGACGTGTTGTATTTGACGCTATTATTTTTATCTATATATGACATTTTGTATCCGACGCTATTATTATCTACATATGACGTTTTGTGTTTGACGCTATTATTTTTCTGTAAATGGCGCATTGTGTTTGACGCTATTATGTTTGGTGTATATACGACGTATTGTGTTTAACGCTATTAATTTTATCTGTATACGACGTATTATGTTTGACACTATTATTTTTGTCTATATACGACGTATTATGTTTGACGCTATTATGTTTGTCTATATACGACGTATTATGTTTGACGCTATTATGTTTGTCTATATACGACATGTTGTGTCATTTGTTTCTATAGTTTGTTTATATACGATTGATATATTGACAGATTGGTGTACAATAAGAAAATGATATATACAGGCATAAAAAGTTTTGAATTAATCTGTATTATGAAAATTGCTTGAGAAACCCAATTTGTAAAACAATAACTATAAAAATAATATTTGCAAATGATCATTTCCACCTTACTACATGTATCTGTATATACATACGACACTGCACCTGACCTTATTGTCACAAAATGTATAGGAATATAAGGATGTTTATACATGTGTATAACTCTTATTTGTTATTGTACATTAAATAAAATGGTAAAAACGAAATAATAGATTTTTATGGCCGTTTTAAAAACTTTATAAACTAATGATTTCAGACAGCTGCAGCGTATAAGGAACTTTACGATCAATCTCGTGAAAATGAATACAGCAAGTATCACGGATATGCATTCGATGGCATTTGGGTGATAGCGAAGGCTATGGACCGGATATTACAAAACCATGGAAACGATTCTGAGCTGACAGAAAACATATTTCGTGGGGAAACAATAGCAGCAGCTTTAAATAAAACTAATTTCCTAGGAGTCACCGTAAGCATTTCTATTTAAAGATGACATGAAATGTAATTTATCATCTGCCAATAAATAACGTACCAAACAAATAATATAGCAGAACTGTGAAATGTATTGCTATAATACATCTAGCATTAAACTATTGATTTATGCAATAAGCTTAGTGTTAAAAGGTGTCATATTAATGGAACTTCACAATGATGGATGTCTAAAAACTATTCAATATTGTGAGCGATGTTGATATTTGTAAGCAAATGAAGTTCAGAATTTTACTGTTTTCCTACTTCATTATTTGTCACCTGAATCAAACTTATTTATTTTCTTCATATCACACGACATTTGATTGATTCTACTTCTAAAGTTGTTGACAAAAGAAAGTAACAAAACGCGACGACGATAATGACGATGAAAAAGATGATGATGGTGATGGTAATGATGATGATGATGATGATAATGATCATCATTATCATCATCTTAGCTGTCATTATTGCCCTAATAATAATAATAATAATAATAATAATAATAATAATAATAATAATAATAATAATAATAATCATCATCATCATCATCATCATCATCATCAGCAGCAGCAGCAGCAGCTTTATCAACATTCTCCTCCCCTCGTTTTCATCATCATCATCATCATCATCACCATCATCATCATCACCATCATCATCATCACCATCATTATCATCACTATCATCATCACTACCACTAACAGCAGCATTATCATCATCTACACACCATAATTATCATACTCGTCTATCGTCAACAAATCGCCGTTGATATTATTACTTTCATCTAATTTTTCCAGGGTAGAGTACAATTCGATGGTGCAGATAGAATAGGCCACGTTATGTTGGAGCAATATCGAGGTTTGTAAATTCATTTTTTGTTTTTGTAAATATTGGAATTTTGCAAATGTCATACACAAATGTACTTCTATACATATAAATCATGTACTGATATCGCTTGTATGTAGAATAGTAATTATATTAGTTGATGGAAATGTTTCTTGTGGTCACTATTTGGAATTACAGAGCAGGCAACATTGGTGGAGGTTATTCTACAGTTTGATGTATTCTCCTAGAACGATAGAAAAACCTTGTATGTAAAACTCGAATCACCAGAATGTAGTATGTTTAACATATCCCTTGTGCTTTTGGAATGTATATCTCACGTACAAATATCAATCAAACAACCACTTAATATAATAAAAAAGCTGTTATATGTCCCACTGGGAAACTGAAGACTAATTGTAGTGGATTTCCTACATTTATTGCTGGGAGAAATGCTACAGATGGACGTTTTGTTACATTTCATAATAATTTGTATGTTAATCCATGATATGTAATCGCTTTATCAATTCCATTATTCCAATATTTTTATTTCCGATCTCGTTACATACAGCAAGTTTCACGGTTTTTGCATTTTCAGGAGTGCATCGATGAATATTCTCTGTAACCATTTAAGGGCGAATTTATTGACAGAAGACTTTTTGTCGGATTTGGTGTCTGGTTTCAATATGCTTTTAAACTAGTTTTATTGTTTGTAATGTTTTGCAGTAAATGACAGGTTTGCATTTTATGTTTTAAAAATGACAGATATATTAGAAGTGGCTTTGTACTTTTGCATTAACCGAGTTTAGTGTATATTATGTCAAACATTACAGTATCTTAAACTTTATATATTCTTTACTAGAGCATGGTATCAAAACATTACTTATAAACCAAAGTAGTGTTACAGCAAGTTATTCATCTGTCTCATTACTACTGCATCTTTGCCGCCATCTTTGCATGCTTTGGATTGCATGTTAACATATATATATATATATATATATATATATATATATATATATATATATATATATATATATATATATATATATATATATATATATATATAAATATACATATTATGTTGGATGTCTTAGTACTTCGATTTACATTAGGATTAATAACCTTTAACCTCTATCTCTATGACCGAGTTCTCATGTTCGGAATTCGAAACATTCATTTTTCTGAATGCATAGATGGCCAAGTGGTTAGGGCGTCGAGCATGGGGGCCAGACGATTGGTGCTGTAGGTCGTCGTGACTTCGAACCCCAGAAGGGCATGGTGAGTTTATAGGTACCTTGGTATATAATATGTACTTCATAATAGAATATATCATCCTCTTCAGATGGAAAGTTAGTAAAGGTCGGAGAATATCATAAAGCTACAGATAGACTGGATCTTAACAAGAACCTGTGGTCAAAAGGTATGTAAGATAACAACTATATAGAAATAGCACGGTATATCAGATATGTATATATTTTATATCAGAAAAAACAGATGTAATAAAATAGTACGGTATATCAGATATGTATCTTTTTATGTAAGAAAAACAAAACAACAATAATGAAGTAATACGGTATATAAGATATGTGTTGTCTTTACGTCAGAAAAAACAACTATAACTAAGTTGTACAGTATACCAGATAGGTGTTGTCTGTACGTCAGAAAAAAAAACAACTGTAATGAAGTTGTACGGTATATTAGATAGGTGTTGTCTGTACGTCAGAAAAAAACAACTGTAATGAAGTTGTACGGTATATCAGATAGATGTTGTCTGTACGTCAGAAAAAATAACAACTGTAATGAAGTTGTACGGTATACCAGATAGGTGTTGTCTGTACGTCAGAAAAAACAACTGTAACGAAGTTGTACGGTATATCAGATAGATGTTGTCTGTACGTCAGAAAAAAAAACAACAGTAATGAAGTTGTACGGTATATTAGATAGGTGTTGTTTGTACATCAGAAAAAACAACTGTAATGAAGTTGTACGGTATATCAGATAGATGTTGTCTGTACGTCAGAAAAAAAAACAACTGTAATGAAGTTGTACGGTATACCAGATAGGTGTTGTCTGTACGTCAGAAAAAACAACTGTAACGAAGTTGTACGGTATATCAGATAGATGTTGTCTGTACGTCAGAAAAAAACAACAGTAATGAAGTTGTACGGTATAACAGATAGGTATTGTCTGTACATCAGAAAAAAAAAACAACTGTAATGAAGTTGTACGGTATACCAGATAGGTATAGTATTTACGTCAGAAAAAAAAACAACTGTAATTAAGTTGTACTGTAAACCAGATAGGTATTGTCTGTATGTCAGAAAAAACAACTGTAATGAAGTTGTACGGTATACCAGATAGGTATTGTCTGTACGTCAGAAAAAAAACAACTGTAATGAAGTTGTACGGTATACCAAATAGGTATTGTCTGTACGTCAGAAAAAAAACAACTGTAATGAAGTTGTACGGTATATCAGATAAGTATTGTTTGTACATCAGAAAAAACAACTGTAATGACGTTGTACGGTATATAAGATAGGTGTTGTCTGTACGTCAGAAAAAAACAACTGTAATTAAGTTGTACGGTATACCAGATAGGTGTTGTCTGTACGTCAGAAAAAAAAACAACTGTAATGAAGTTGTACGATGTATCAGATATGTGACTTTTTACAACTATAATTACATAATATACAATTATGGCCCTCTGTGGAGGATACATCCCAGGGAGACAATTCAGGATGTATCCCGATACAGAGGGCCATAAATTTTTTATTGTACTAAAATAAACAATACAAAAACAAAATTGAACAAGATTATTCAATATTTATGAGTTCAACATTTTATCAACTTAATAAGGCATAGGTAAAACCTATGGAGAGGGCGAAAGCATACGTCAGCAGTTTTACATGTTCAATGTTTTTTAATACGTAAATGCACCGGTCATTCACTCATTGTTTTAAATAAAATATTAAGTTACTGACTGTTTCCTTTGGTGTCAAAACTTGATGTAATTTATTAGTCATGAATTAAATGCAACATAATGGTTTATGCTATATATTTTACTCAGCATTACCCGAACCATGGATACGCTCCGTGATCGGGTTCATCGTACAGTGCGTTCGATTTACATGCACGTGAGCGAGGGGTTATTTCCCTGGTATTATCCCCCGTTGCCAAAGGCCAAATTTCTTTAATGCTTTTATAACCCGGTTATTTTAAAAACCCCGTTTATTTTAAGTCCAGGTTCGACTGTATGTGTCTTCTTTATGTCATATATTTATCATATAGCTATACATATGTTTACAATGACTAGAAATATATCTTTTGTAATTATCTGAGGTGAGGCAGATAATGGCTTGAAATTATATAAATATACTATGTTTTAAAATTTAATTGGTCGATATAATAAAATAACAGAAAACTCAGATACCGAGGTATAAATCGTTAAAAAATGGACAAACATGGACCTCTTGAAATCAAAAGGTGGGGCCAGGTGCCATATGCGTCTGTGTCTATAGTTAGTAAAATGTCTAAATATGAAACGTGTGTGATTCTGTTGTTTCATTAATTTCTGGATATATGGCATTGGCATATGTATGAAAATTGTTATTATTAATTGACAAAATATCATCGATATATCTAAATGTCAAATTACAGGACACCGCTAACTTTTTCTTACAAAGATATCAATTCTACAAACATTAAACATGTCTTGGAATTTGCAACTTCGCTTGAATTACTTTTATTTGTAATATTATTTATAGATAGCGAACCTCCTAGAGATAGAAACCTTGTCCGTATTGAAATGCAAAGAGTTTCCGGAGCCGTGTATGCTGTTATCTGTGTCATTGCATCTCTTGGTATGGCCATGGCGACCGTGTTCTTAATTTTGAATATAATCTTTAGAAAGCACAGGTAACTAATTCAAGATTACTATCATAAACGAGATATATATATCACCGAGAATGATATTACAGTATATGACGTTGAAATAAGATATAAGGGATTACGACTTGTTTCTGAAATATTTACATAATATGTTCGTTGAATCTCGTATGGTGTATATATCGTTAAATCTCGCGTGGTATATATATATGTTTTATCTTTCAGATACATCAAGATGTCCAGTCCCAATATGAACAACATGATAATCATAGGTTGTATGTTATCTTATATCAGTATTTTCCTACTCGGCACAGACGGAGGCGTGGTTCCTGTGCCTTATGTCAAATATGTATGTGCGGTAAGAGTTTGTAAAATTTGATACTTTATTGTTCCGATAGAAATTTCCTGGCACTTTTATCGTTTAGAATTAGAATGTTTTACTTAGATACAAAGATTAAATATATTTGTTCTTATTTACCTTTTCCTTGTATACTTCCCTTAATCTTTTCCTAATCTCAAAAATATATCCGTTGGTCATCATTCTATTACGTTTTAGACCATTAAATGTAATGATAAGATGCTTGTTTTCCTTTCTGACATTATAACAAGATATAGCACGACCGATTCTTTGACTAAAATACGGTACAGTTTTCTATCGACATGAGAGCTGCATGAATGTGGAATGTTATACAATCAAGGGTAGACGTCTCGGTTAATATTAGATAGATAATTATAAACTACTATAGAATAAGAAAATTCGTGTGATTTAAATTTTAAAATAAAACAAATTCGTTGACATTTAATTTCGTTGAAATCGAATCGAAAGAAAGTTTGTATTGGAACCTATTTGTATTACAATTTGTAATTTTGTTAATTTTCGTTATGGTTTTAATTTCGTTGATAAATGAAAACAACGACATAAATGAAATTAAAACCACAACGAAATGTCTAATTGTACAGTATTGCATCATAATTATTACAATGCTTTTAAATATTTTAAGACTTTACGTCATATTCACCAAATAGAAAGCTGGCGCTGCTGAACATCAGTTATTGAACACTAGTCACGTGTGCCAGATATAAAAATCACAGATACCAAAGTATTAATCTTCAGGATGTCCAGGATACCATAATACAAATCTGGTGAATACTGGACAAACACGGACCTCTAGAAATCTAGAGGTGGGAGCAGATGTCACGGAGGAATATGCATTCCCTGTTGACCGGTCACATCCTCCGTGAGACCGCAGTCAAATCGATATGAAATAAGCAAGGAACGAATCGTACTCACAATTAGTACACACCCGCTCTCACACCCGCCGTGAATCCACAGTCAAATTCAAACACGAAGAAAACAAGGACCAATGCCAACCAATTGAAATACTATACAATTTTAAACATTAGCACATGTATTGCTGGTTTACTCTGAAAGTATCACAAATAACTTAACAGACAGCATATGTCGAATAAGCTATAAAATGTTAACGTGGATAGTTCTAGAATATGTCGTCATTGCTAAACATGGGAAAAAATTATTTTAGAAGCATTTAGAAATATTGCAGAAATATAAAAAACACAGACACCAAAGTATTAATGTTCAGGGTATTTGGGAAACAAGATACAAATCTGGTGAACACGGAACAAAAACGGATATTTTGAAATCCATCGATGGGATTAGATGTCATGGAGGAGTAAGCATCCACTGTGAAGGAGAATCGTGATTCATATGTATTACAAAATGTCAATAGCCTTATTTCACACTGTCCTGATGTATAGATCTTTTCACGATAACTGATATCGTGTTTGTTACTTTGGGCGAAAATATGATACATTTACCAATAAAAAAGTCCGAAAACCACATTACAGTCACTGATTTTCTGTTGACGTCATTTCCGAAATCTGTATCATTTTTGTCAGCCAATCTTACAGGGCCGCAGTTAGTTTGAAAAAGGGTTCGTTATATCGTTCCCTTTACATTTACCAGAATAAATTGTATACTTTGATAAATCGGGGTCGACAGTGACCAAATTTACTCATTACTTAAGCACAACTAACTTTTTATGCTTTTTAAGTTAAAAATACGCAAATGTGTTCTGTAACCAGACATGTTGTTATATTGATAAATATTGATAATTTATAAATAATTATAATGATAACAATTATTGCTCATTTGAAGAAAACGTCAGAAATATTTAAAATAGGTTCAGTACGTACTCAAATTTTGTGTACTCTACTCAACATATTTTCATTTTTACAAGAAAATCGTAAGTGTGATGCACATCTTTATCTATTAGAGTGATGTAGAATAATATATTTCCTATTCACTAAAATCCGGATGTTTTACGGATGACTATATAGTTAAATTGATGAAAATAAATTGAGCTTGTCTGTTAAGTAAATTTGGTGATTTCGGGCCCTGTTATCTCTTCATTTTGTAGGTACGATCATGGATTCTTGCAATCGGATTTTCACTATCATTTGGAGCAATGTTTAGTAAAACTTGGCGTGTTCATTCTATTTTTACAAACATCAAGCTGAATAAGAAGGTACCATATTCAGTCCTTTTCGCTTTTGTCACATTTTCATAAATTAAAGCTTATAAAACGCATGTTGGAAGGAAATATGTAATGCAACCTTCATTACTGAACGCAAAGTGTCCTAAATTGATGCTTATATAAATATTTATTAAACACATTATAACGTTCAACTTGTATGTCATATATGTGTGTAATAACAATAGATGTAAACACTTGTCAAACTATCGTTTTAGATAATCCCCCTGTATCTGATATATGTATTGAGTTATAATATATAAACAATATAAAACTCCTATATTTGATGTATGTATGCGAAGTATGTATGCAGTTATAATATATATAGAACAGTATAAACTTATGTACATGATATTTGTATAACGTACTCGTCAATTTATAATCCTCTCTTGAAAGTTATGTATGTAATTATAATAAATGTGTTTATAAAACACCTGTCAATTTATAATTTTAGATAATAAAGGACTATAGATTGTTCATCATGGTGTGTGTGTTAGTCATCATTGATGCAGGGATACTAACAACATGGCAGATAATGGATCCACTTGACAGAGATGAGAAAAACCTCAGTTCCCAAGTAATATATCAATTCTAAAATCGCTAAGGTTCTTAGATATTATATCAAAGTATCTTTCATGTATTGTTAAAGAACCGAAAGTGATTTCTGATCCATGAAATCAAATGCTGTACTTGATTAAAAATCAATGTTCACATAGATCTATATCCATCCACTCATCTGCATAAATACTCTTCGTAAATAATCCACAAGGGATGTATTAATAGCTTTCAATTAAACTGTACCTTTTACCATTTTACTGTCCGATTAATTCAAATTTGAATTTATTCGGCATTCGAATCATACAAATTAGAAAATGGCGGGAAAAAATCTCAGAAATGTTTAAAAAAAAAAAAAAGACAATACAAGCTTCACCTAAACAAACAGAGAAACATTAGGAATCAATTGTGGCATGCTAACATGTGACGCAGAGTCCTTCCAGATATCTAATCCACTTGTAATTCGAAATTGTCCTTGGTGTTTCGACCATTGTTCTTTCAAATTTGTCGTATTCTGGGCATCGATTATCCACTGGTGCTTCTTCATTTTTACATCCACCCAATTCGTTTTAGTTTAAAGAACATAGTACCATATATATTGTCATGGAAACATTTCTTCATTAAAAGGTAGTTGGCGATTATGAGGTCATCCCCGTGATAGAGTACTGTACAAGTCAGACAATAGAAATATGGCTGGGTATCATTTACGCTTATAAAGGACTTCTGTTGGTAAATATCGAATTCACTTGTTCTATTTTTCGTTTTTAAGAATCAAGGTGGATATGTGTTCTGTCACAACCTCAGGATTGATATTCCAATGATAAATTATAGATGTAAGCTCAATTTTACCTGTACAAATGATTATTCCAGTGTTAAATTTGACATTGATTTTTAAAAATGAAACTATTTTGAAAATTGATATTATCGTTTAATATTAGTTTATTTCCGTGTATGTTTAGCCACACATCTATTCATTTACATGTATGTTGGTTATTACGGCATTGGGGCCAATCTATTTATATCTTAACATCATATTTGCAAGGATAAATATATATATATATGTTTTACTTGCAGGTATTTGGTTGCTTTCTGGCTTGGGAGACACGACAAGTCAGTATTTCTGCCTTGAACGATTCTAAATATATAGGAATGAGCGTGTACAACGTGGTTATAATGTGTATATGTGGAGCTGCCGTATCTTTTATAATCAAAGATCAACCAAATCAAGCTTTTATCATCATCAGTCTCTTTATTCTATTCAGTACCACCATCACACTGTGTCTTGTGTTTGTTCCCAAGGTAATAATTAAGAAAGGAAGAGGAAAGGAATCATTGATAGAGTAAAATTATATCGATCCGTTCATTAGTTATTGAAGGTTTCACTTAACCTCATATAACCTGTATAACTCTAGGTCTGTATTCAAGAGTGACAAATGATATGTTATCAAATAGACAGCAACGTGTTCATTATTGTGAACTCAATATTCAAGAGTTGTTGAGCTGTCAAATAACAGTTTATTTTGTATTTTGTAAAACAAAATTAAATTACTACATTGCTGAAAATCAGCCACCGTTTGTTTTATTTGGCAAGAGGCTATTTACTACATATTTTCCATACAGATTTTGTAGTATCACAAAATAATGTCGTCGCCATATCATTGGAAGTAGTCGTTCGATGCCCTTGATAACTAAACTTGATGTTCTTATCACCTTTTAAATGAAGATTTGACATTTTCAGTTTGCTCTTTCAAGTCTTGATAATGATGGTCATAACTCCGATACCATCTTTTCAGGATCTTTTACATACATAGCTTTAAGATCTATTACATACATAGCTTATTAGTCCAATATGATTTGCATTGATGAATCAATTAGTGCTTGGTACAAATTATTTTCTCGAGTAAAATAATCTGAACAGGTTCTTATTGTCTGCTTTGAAAATCAACTTGAAACTATCTAACGTTTTGTTGAAGTATCCTATTGATCGGTATCGTTAACTTAAATTGAGTGTTCTCTTCCCGGGTACATGGTAATCTGGTTCTCCATTCTATCACTAAAACAGCTGACCGTCAACGTATGAGTGCGGTATTTAAAAGCCTTCAAATTGAATTACAAAATCAGTATTGTTTTAATGTTTAGCTCATCATGACAACTCATTCCTCTCGGTCATGTGCACAGTACATAGATATGCAGTTAATGTTTTCTCTAAATACTCTTTCGGAAAATCAAAGATTTATATCCTTTCGATGTTATTCAACTAAATTATTGCAATTTTTCATATTTTCATATTTCGTTGCTAGTAATTTTCGCGACTTTAATTTTCTACGGACTTAGGGATAAATTTCCGCTACTTTTAAATTTCGAGATTTTCACGTCAAAATTAAAAGATTGGGGAAACTTCAGGAGTTTATAGTATCCACGTTAAAAATGAGTACTAAAACTTAGTATATTTATAACTTTATTGTTATGTTACTTTGAAATGCCGAGTCTGTACATCATTACCTTTAATATCAACAGGTAATAGAACTCAAACGTGATCCACATGGTGAGGAGAGACACATAAGGGCCACCTTAAGGAAGAAAGAGAAGAAAAAGCAAGAAAGAGGTTCCATCATGAAGCAAAAACTCAAGGATGTAACAGAAGAAAATAAAATGTACAAAGACATAATACAACAAGTAAGCATTCAGCTACAATGCTAACATATCTACATGTGACCAGTCGACCAGAAATATTGACTACTCCGTGGCATTTGATGTCATCTATAAATTTACCGGATGACTGTGTTTGTCTAATGTTCAACAACGTTGTATACGGTCTCAAGGACCTCCCAATGGTTAATGCTTTGGTATCTGGGATATTTAGAATGTTGATAATTTACTACTAATATATAGAATAACAAAACTGTTTAAGCCAATGACGTTATACGGAATTAGAGAATTTTAGATGTTTTTTATTTCTCAAAAATACAAATTAGTTAATAAAGGGGTGAATGAAATGATATAAATGTGTAATTTATATAGACAGGTAAATTAAAAAATAAATGTTTGAGCGTTCTTTTTTATATAATATATGCGATTTTATGTCAGAAATCAGATAATTCCCCATGATATTATGAAATACGATTTTAAAATCACATAACTGTTATATACATATGTATCAAAATTTAAGCTAATTACCTGTAGAGTTTGTCATTGATAAATGAATCAAAATTCTGTAGAAAATCCAAATTTCTTTCAAATAATACACAAATGATTGTGAACCTAAATGTTTCAGAAAAGTGAAGAAATCCGGGATTTGTTAGATCGACTTGGTGAAGATACATCTGATTATGAATATGATATCAAACCTCGTCTTCATAAAAAGGTCATTGAGTTGAGGAACAATATGTGTTCAAGGACATCGAGTCGAGGTATCTAAGACGATTGTACTGTTCCAACTTCACAGTAATATTAATTCATTGTAATGCGAAGATAAACAGCTCGGCTATTTAAACATGATACAGTGGTTGATGTGTACTGGTGAAATTATTGTACTAATCTATCTACCGTCCTACTTTCCAATCTATCTATCTATCTATCTATCTATCTATCTTCCAATGTTTTCTATTTACATGGTCACATCGTCAATTAGATCAAATATCACCCCTTTATAAGCTTTATGTTGCAAAAAGCAGAATCTACATAGTTGGGAGTGAAATATAAACGTGACGTCAATGATTCTTTTATAGCGTCGACACAACGTGAGGCTGACAATTTATCTATGTGCTCTGACGTCAGTGAAATGACAACCACTTGGGGTGTCGACACTCCGAAAGTTCGACAGCGAATCCTCCAGTCAACTAAATCTATGACAAGCACTGATACAACATATACAGAGACTATTGATCTAGTGGACAACAGCAGGTTAGTAGAAAGTTCTCTAGTGAACAGCACGAAGTAAGTAGCTAATTCCCCAATCAATAAAATATATATGATAAGCACAGATAAAACATACACTATTGGTCTAGTGGACAGCTACAGGTTAGTAGAAACTTGTCTAGTGAGCTAAATATATGACAATGATATATAAGATCATATATCATTATTATGGATCTAATGAACAGCAGAAAGTAAATAGCTAATTCCCCAATGAATTAAAAATGTATGTGAAGCACAGATAACACATATACAAAAACCTTCCAGCAAGAAAACAAATGCAGATTGGTAGAGATGAACATTTAAATATATATATTTATATGTACACTTCATAGACAACATTACAAAATGAAAAAGTGTCGACTTTTATCCAGTTGACAACTAGACTTTTGTAACGGTGTAGAACTTAATCCAGTGGACAACTAAAAGTTACTTGTTCCTGTGGATAATTAGAGGTTACTGACATTGGGGAACTAGATCCAGTGGACAACTAGAGGTTCAAATGACGTCACAAACACGTCATCGCTAACCTTCAGATGAATGAAATATATGTACGAAGCAAATAAAACTTATTAAAAGTAGTTCAGTTCCCCGAAAGTTAGCCAATCAAATCGGCCCAGGCTTTGTTATACGCGTTACATATAAAATATTTATGTGATCTTTTATGAAGCTGTATAAAGCACATATCATATGGAATATAGATATGATAAATTAATGAAATAATCAATTGAAGAGATATATAAATGAATATCATTACAGGCAGAGCGGCATTAATTTACAACTTGTACCCATAAAGGCAACGATGGATGACGATGATGATTTAGATGACGAGTATGATCCTTTTGGAGGTGTGTATTTAGGACCAGCTGAAAAATCCACCAGAAAACAAAGTGTGTAAGTTTATATCACAAATCATGATTTAATATAAAAAACTACAGATATCATAGTATGAATATAATTATGACCGGTGAGTTATACACGCAAAATTGCATGTAGACTGTTTTGTAAAAATATTGACAAAAAAGATTGCAACCTTTCTATAAATATCGGAAAAACATATTATATATACGACTACATGTTTTTCAAACACTGCAATGAAAATGTTGTCTCATAGTAAGTAATATTCTTATTTTACGTCGCTACAATAGTCCTGTTTGCGATTACTCTGTTCTAAATGAAATGCTGAGTTGCCTATTCGTTAGCAGTTGTTGAAACGTCTGTATCCATCGTGACGAAGATTCGTTCCTCACTTATTTCAGTTGGATTTGACTGTGGACACACGGCAGGTATGATCGGTCAAAAGGGGATCCTTACTCCTCCATGACACCTGATCCCACCTCTGGATTTCCAGAGATCAGTGTTTATCCATTTTTTACCAGATTTGTATATACATGTAGGTTCTTGGCATCTTGAAAATTAATACTTTGGTATCTGAGATTTTTGTATTTCAGGATGTTAATGACGTTGACATCAAATATCAATTACAATGAAGTACGTATTGAAATTCATATACCGTTAATAGCTCTGTTAGACATGTATACCTACCATGTTACACTTAGATAATTCAATACGCTTCAACAGAATGAAAGCAACTAAAATTATTCCAATCACATACCGAATTATAAAAAGTTTCGGCACAAGCACATTTCATAAGTGTAACATATTTTTACAGTATATATATATATATATATATATATATATATATATATATATATATATATATATATATATATATATATATATATATATATATATATATATATATATATATATATATATATATATATAATAGTACCATTTATTGTTCTAGCGGTTCGACCGACCCCTATTTATCTATAGACGATGGTAACGTCCATTCATATGGATTCAGGACAACCTACGGTTCTCTAGGTTCAAAGCAATATGAAGGAAACCTAACTCTGTGTGGTCGGAGTCTGGAATTCGATAGTATAGCCGCCATTACAGGTTGATATTACTATTACAATTCTGTAGAACTAAACCGCATTTTTTGCATGAAAGTCCAGAGAATGAAATAAACATTTTTTCTAGTATCATATTCGAAGCTTAGATACATATTGCGTATGCTTTTGTAGATAATACTATTGATTTTCTTACTTGTATTAAACATTATACTGCTCGTTAACAACTTTACGTATTGCATTTCAGCATTCAAGTCTTATTAATTATTTGGTCGGCATAGTTGCCTTTCAATAATATTTTGTTACAATAATACTGTAAACTACTATACAATACTGTAAAACATTTATTTCATTATGGAAAATGCATTTATTACCACAAAATAAGTAGATAAAATAAAACAATTTAAGATTTATTGTGAAATAATTTTTTTCCTTAAAAACACAATACATTTAGCTTCATATAATCTTACCTAAGCAAGTGGATGAATCATTTGAAGACATTTCACTTTTGGGATTATTTAGATTTACGTATTTTTCTGTCCCCTGATATTCCGTATGAAAACAATGATGAATTATTATATCTTCAAGTCATCAATTGAAAGCCATCTCATACAGATATACTATATCTAAGACCAAGACTATCGTTTCAATAAGAAATCATTACACGCGTTCGTTCGTTCGTTAGTGCGTGCGTGCGTGCGTGCGTGTGTGTGTGTGTGTGTGTGTGTGTGTGTGTGTGTGACACTTTTGAAAAACAGTCCTGTATGATAACTTACTTGAATATATCATTCTAAAGCATGCCGGCATGTTGTCTTAACTTACCTTTGCTTACTATGATACTATATCAGATGTATAATGTTAAAATTTACTGCCAAATAATCTAAAAAAGCACAAGTACACACAGTTATTTCTACTTTCCTATTATATTCCTTTATTACATGCTAAGCAAAAGTAGTTTACTTATGATACATAATAAGTCATAGATACTTCTACGGAGATTTTCAATTAGCGAGGAAATAATTCACAACTTCTTAAAGTATATTTTATCAGTATCCGAAAAGGGTGAGTTAAAAAATTAAAATGGTAGTCTAGATTGTTGATCATATTGTATTTGAATGTTCTAAGCCAATCTAAAACACTGTGACAAAGGATTTGGTCTGGGTTTGATTGCGCGCTGTCAGCGCCTGACCGGTCGGCAATAAAAAAGGCTACACACTTCCGACCTTAAGATTACCAAGACGCCTGTGCACTATTATTGATATAATCATTGTCTATACAATTGCTTTTACTTCTTTTTTTACATAAGATGATTATGATTGATGATTTGGTTTTGACTACGGAACAGGTAGACGTAGCCTGCTTCTAGACAGATTAATGCCGAAAGTGCTGATACTGTAATACCGAAAGTGCTGATACTGTAATGCCGGAAATTTTGATACTGTCTCAGCTTTTGTTGTTTTATTGGACAGAATACATTTATGTTGCTCTTCAAATATAAAGTAGAGATAATGCTTCTGACATTTCTGTCAATTGACGAAAAATTAATTGTGGATTATAACATAGATCGTTGCTACATTTTATACAGTAACAGTTTAGTTGCATTTAATTCATTGCATGAAGTTATTTGCATATAATAGCGATACTCATCAATTACTAACAGCACGTGTTTATTTTACTAAAATCGCATGTCTTACAGCTCTAGAAAAAGGATCAGGGTTTTGACATGGATCAATTTATATTTCATAACATTGACGTTGATCTTGTCAGACATATTGCATGTATTTATTTTAATAATGACATTTAACCACTGCTTTCTTACAGAACAGGCAGATGAAAAACTAACGTATCTTTGACGTAAATATAAGGTATGTAGTGGATGGAACAAATTAAAAAGTCAAATTTAGCAGTATCTAGATGTCATATTGTCATTAAATGGGTCATTCGCGTTGATATAGTCCGAATGTCCTGATTCACTTCCTGGTTATGGTAACAGGTCATGTTTGAAGCAATAAGTAGTAGTGGCTGTCAAAACCTCAATATGAATAAAAGTGACGGATCGTGAAATACCTGAATAAAGAATCCTCATTGTTTTGACATCAGTCAAATTGTTTCTTGTAAGTGGTAGACTTATTGCCGAACGTTAAACAAGAAAATTAATAAATCTTTGACCTTTCGCGAAATGCCTGACACAGCACCATTTTGCAGACTTTTCAATCATGACGTCACAACTAAATGGGTCGTCACTATACAATGACGTCAGAAATGCACACAGTAAATCAACTGCCGGATATTCGGGGTTAGGATATTTGTTGATTAACAGAAATTAGAACATTACATAATGTGCTATCTCTCTTTCACTATAATGAATCGCCGTTTATTTATGTTTTATTGAATTAATTTTTATAATCTGTTCGAATATTTTAAAATATCATACTTTTAATTGGTCCTTGGCTCAAATAAGTTTTTATTAAAATACGAATTTTTGAAAATTATTTCATATTAAATATCAGAGAGAGAGAGAGAGAGAGAGAGAGAGAGAGAGAGAGAGAGAGAGAGAGAGAGAGAGAGAGAGAGAGAGAGAGAGAGAGAGAGAGAGAGAGAGAGAAGATTGTAGTGGTTAATTTTTTTCAAAATATCATCCTTTGTATATACTTTGTGAAAAGAGAGGTAACTATTACATGTCTTTATGAAATCTGTTAAGCTCAATGGAGCTGTGGCAAATGTCATCAGCTCCGACATGTTCCTGAAGGCGTCAACGTTTAAACACGTGTGCGATTATTTAAATCAAATTATGCATTAAAATGATAATTTGTTATGTTGTTCCTATACCCTATGGTATACATGAAGTGATTTGTTTTATCATTTGAAAATCATGAGTATATTGTAATTGCTGGTATATATCATTGATCGTATAATTTCATTTTCTTATTTCTATCATCATCATCGTCGTCGTTTTTTTTATTATTATTATTACTAGTGTTTGATTAGTTTATAATCCGATACACATTATATCCTTTAGATGAACATCGATATCGTCGTCATAATCTTGATTGGTTTAGAAGCTGATACACATTATATTATTTTAGATGTACATCGGCGGGAACAAGATAGAAGATCCAGTTTTGCTAACACAGTGAATACTAATGTTTCAAATCCATATCAGGCATGGACAATGTGTTCAGCTCAAGGAAATAGACATAAAGACTACGAGTGTGTCGATAACCAACAGAAAAATGGTCAAAGAACAATGCCCAGGAAACAAACGAGAACCTTAGCAAACATCCAAGAATGTGAATAATATGTTCATACATTTGGATTTAGTTATGGACTTCAATTCACTTTACATATTGTTTACGCTTGTTAATGTATTCTTAAATTAATAAATTGAATTCAACATAATGACAAATACAGATCTATGTTCATATCCAGGACGAGGTAAATAAGTAACTGCAATTTTAGTTTTACATATTCCGAGGTGGAAATACTTTGCCATTATCATTTTTCAAATGTAGACTATACATCAAAAACAAAGGAAGAAGTTTATATCATTATTCGTGGCAGTACATCTTTAAATTTTAATGTTTCAGATGAATGGCACTATAGGTAAAACATTATAAAATGTATCATTTACTTTGAATTTCATGTTTTTATCTATCTGAAGTGAACAACTGCTGCAGGAATCAGCAGAACTATAAATCAAGGCGTGTTACACGTATATTTTAATTGTTGTTATAATCCATCTGAAGAAGGATCCAAAGAACTCACAAATTCCTCCTCTTGTCCCACAGTTCACAAACTCTACGTGGAAATCGATGAAAACAAATAGCATTTGGTAAGCCATATGACCCGTGAATGGCATTAGTAAATTCACTTGGATAAATGATCGTATTATTCAATGAGGCATCAACGATGAGGATTTGAGTGAGCAAGTATTTACCAATATTTCCAGTCGTTTCTTTTCACTCGTCATGTATCAAATGATTCCATTATCATTCAAGAAATAAAACAACAGTATGTAGAAAAATCATTTATTTACCACCGTTGCAATCAGTAATGTATTTACCCACTATACTCAAATGAAAGAAATTCAAAAATTGAAAACCACAATTAAACTTTTGATAGTAAAGATGCATTTGTGCAATAGTGACATTTCGTTGTTTCGTGTGCTAAATTTAAAAAAATGTCAAATGACATAGGATAACGTTTGACCGTAATCAATCTCTCAGTTAAAAAATGACAAGAATTAAGTTATACGTCAAGCAATATACAGATAACCAGTAAAGACACAAATGTTATTCTTAGAACTGAGAAACAAAGGACATTATATGTACGTGATCTTGTTCTATGTTTCTACGCGACAAAAATAAAATTGACTAGAAGTTATCCAAATAAAATGTTGGGTTAAAAAAGCATGCGAGTTCACATATCCCACTCAGTGAAGCCTGCCTATTTCAACAATCAACAGTAATACATAAAAGTGACAGATTTCAGAAGGTGTCGGAAAATTAAATACTCTGTTGAAGATAAGATTATCAAAATCTGAAAGACGTTAAATGCAGCATGAGTACCTGTAGTATAAATAACTCCAGGTTGTAAAGGTCTAAAACATGCCAGATGTGAGTGTCATTTCACATTATCATGTTTATAAATACTCTCAAAAACAGATTATTAAAAGTAACCCTAAATCTGCTTAAATATACGTGTATCAACATGAGAAATATATTTCAATACATGTGTTTGGCACAAATTGTATTAATTATGCTTTTATCAAGATACTAAGTAGTGACTTTTCATTTGTTACATGAATGTGTTACACGATCATGATGGTGTAAATAAAATAATCAGTATATCAATGTATGTTGTCAATTATACCTTGGTGATCAACCAAAATACGACAAACAACACTTATAAAACAGCTTGTCACATTCCAATAAAATTCATTTATCCAGAAACTCAAAAGCTTTACTTCAAAATAACAATAACAAACATGCCCAGGGGTAGAACGACACTCATCTCAGCTATTTTACCAATACCATAGCAAACATGACTAGAGCTATATTGATTTTGACAGATCAATACCTTTTTATGTTTTGTTTTTAATATTGATGTTGTTATCGTTCATCAAACAATCCCTGCTGACCAGTCACACCCTCTGTAAGTTCACAGTCAAAGTCAAATGAGGAAGAGATTTTCTTCACCTTTGGTACAGACGACTCAACGGCCGCTATTGAACAGGACCCAGTTGCACAACGCATCGTTAAATTTAACGTACTGTTAGCCCATTGGTTTAACATTGGTTAACTTCACGTTAAAGCTAACAACTGTTGTGCAACTGGGTCCAGGTAACTCAACATTTCATTTAAATTGGAACTCAACTGATGAAGTCTAATTGACAGAAACGATCGCCTTGAGCATTATAACTTTGGTATTATGTATAATATTTATAACCACTACGTCGTTGCCACTGCTGGTAGACCGTTTGAGTTCCCGAGGGTATACATAAACCTAGTACCTGGTATTTCGGTACCAGCTGTTCATTTTATACTAAAGTAATATTTGGCACTTATAACACCATTTAAATTCCAAAGTTTTTCAAAGCTACGATAGTCATTTTTCAGTGGTTACTCTTAGACGGATTTCGGCTATAAATTTAGATTTATTATTTGATCTTGTATGATACCACTTTCTATTTAGAAATACATATACATTTTAAATTGGAGCTCAACCGATGAAGTCTTATTGACAAAAACGATCGTCTTGAGCAGTATAACTTTGGTATTATGTTTATAAAATTTAGTGAAACCGAGTATAATCTTCACACATATCAAAGTATTGATTTAAACAAAGATCATTCAACAACATACAAATCAGGTGAAAATCAGACACACTCGGATTTCAGAAAATCCAGAGGTGGATAAATCAAAGTAAGTTTCTTATACAGCCTTAGGATAAAATTTGAGCCATCAAAAGTCAAAATTTGACTGCAAAGTCAAAATAAAAAAATGCTTCAGACAAGTAACAAGATAATAAAACTGGTACTTAATCGTGAAAACTTTTCTTAAACATACAATTTACTGATGTATGTTAACTGTCATTGATTTAAATTGCATAACAGATGCGTAAAAATATCGATTTTCTTGTTAATGCAGGGTAAAGAACATGTATATTGATGCAAAATGGCAATTTATCTGCACAACTGACAACTCTCCATCAACATAAAAGAAATCAAAATAAAAGAAAAACATAGATGTTGCAATGTCTCACGCAAAATATAAACATTTTAGAAACCAGAGGTAATAATGCTTGCAAAAGTCTGAGAATGTTAGAAAATAAATGATACAAGTAAGAAACAACAAAAGCAAGAAGACTTATATTCTAAATTAACTAAGGTAGAAACGTTTGATAAATATTTGATGAAGATCCATAGAGAAATACAGCATAATAGTGCATAAAAAGCAGGAAAGACAGATGAAAGTTCGCAATGCGGACAAAAGGTAATAAAAAGTACACTTATTGTCGGGCAATAAAATGTCAAAACAAAATTCATAAAACTTGCTTTTTAATTTGAATGATGTTTTATGCCACACTCAACAATTTTTCAGACATGTGGCTGCCAGTTTTTAGCAGTGGTGGTGGTGGAGTAAATCTGGTTACAATTTACAGAAAGACATTGCATGTCTTCCGCAAGTGAACTGGGAAACTTTCTCACAAAATTAGCAAAGGTTCCAGTGGGACTCGACCTGTGATGACTAGAATGAGATACTTCATGGTTTTAAGCATGATGCTCTAACCACTCTGCCCCAAATTCATAAAACAAACGAGAGGCACGGGTCACATCGCTCATCGTCTTGGTATCTTACAAATATGGGAATCTCAATTTACAAATTATTATAACACTCCTTTGAAATACACATCAGATATATCATATAACTTAATATACACATGTTATATACCCGGCATATAAACATCAGATATATCATGTAACTTGATATACACATGTTATATACCTGGCAAATAGACATCAGATATATCATAAAACTTGATATACACATGTTATATACCCGGCATATAAACATCAGATATATCATATAACTTGATATACACATGTTATATACCCGGCATATAAACATCAGATATATCATATAACTTGATATACACATGTTATATACCCGGCATATAAACATCAGAAATATCATATAACTTGATATACACATGTTATATACCCAGCAAACAGACATCAAATATATCATATAACTTGATATACACATGTTATATACCCGGCCTATAAACATCAGATATATCATATAACTTGCTTACACATGTTATAAACCGGGCATACAAACATCAGATATATCATATAACTTGCTTAAACATTTTATATATTCGGCATATAAACATCAGATATACATCAGAACATTGATATATTCCAGGAATATACATATCTGAATTAATATATCATTTACGTAAACAAAGTTAAGAATAAAAGGCGTTTGCTTACAAGAAATTTGTTGTTAAGAAGTGTTTAAATCTTTCTGTTTGTGACTAATACAGACACCTCACAGAAGAAAACACCAGGTACGGTCAAGTAGCTATTGACAATACTGAAGTTTAAAAGAAATGATGAAATAAAGAGACAGAAACAGAGTCAAGATGAACAAATAGTCCAAATAAAAAAAGTCAAAAGTGCACTAAAACAAATTAAAGAATACTATTATCTTGTTTTAAATGATGATATCATAGCGTACAATTAGGATACAGTATAGTCTAATTAACACCAGTGGGCGGGTGGAGTAACTTTTCCAGTAGTTTTGATTATCATGTAGATGATTCTACACACTTTCCACTAATGACAAGCTTCAGGGAAAATCAATGGTATGGGGAATGTAGAAATGATCTTGTAATCACAGTAATTCTAATGTCATTATACTTTTTTACCTGTCCTGGTCAAGAGTTCATGTAACTCCTCCCCGCCAAAGTATATGGATTTTAATAGGAATTCTTTAAAGTTATGAATCCGATCAGAGTACCAATGGAAGATACATAAAAAATGTAATGATGAAGGGTAAAAATTAAAACTGAATTCTAAAGATAAGTATATAACATTTGTAAAAAGAAAAACACTGTTGTTCAGCAAAATAAGTCAAAACCTTCACATGATAATGCTTAGATAAATGTATAAAGTGTACTCTTAAAGAACCTTCTGTGAACACTTGATTTGATGTACTAATTGGATAACAATATTAAAATAAAGGAGTAACTATTAAAAAAATCAAACTTAAAAAAAACATCTCCTATCTATAAACTTATGAATGAGAAATATCTTTGTAAAAATTGAAATGTGAACATTTCTAGATATTATCTCAATGAAAAGGATTTTATACTTCTTTGTTATACTAAGTAGAAATCATATTTGATTGCTTCACAAAACATTCAACAGTAATGACTTGTGTGAGGTACCTTGACCAACAAAATGACCAATGTGAAGTTCCCTTGACCAAAAATATAGCCACTATGATGTGTGAGGTTAGCTTGACAAGTAATATGACCAATATGAAGTCAGAAGTTAGCTTAGCTTGACCAATAATATAGCCAATATGATGTGTGAGGTTAGCTTGACAAGTAATATGACCAATATGAAGTCTGAAGTTAGCTTAGCTTGACCAATAATATAGCCAGTATGATGTGTGAGGTTAGCTTGACAAGTGATATGACCAATTTGAAATGTGATGTAAGCATGACCAGTAATATGACCAATATGTAGTGAGATAAGCTTGACCAATATGACCAATACGTAGAGGTTAGCTTGACAAGTGATATGACCAATATGAAGTGTGATGTAAGCTTGACCAGTAATATGACCAATATGTAGTGAGATAAGCTTGACCACTATGACCAATATGTAGAGAAGTTAGCTTGACAAGTAATATGACGAATTTGAAGTGTGATGTAAGCTTGACTAGTAATATGACCAATATGTAGTGAGATAAGCTTGACCACTATGACCAATATGTAGAGAGGTTAGGCTTGACCAGTAATATGACCAATATGATTTGTGAGGTTAGGCTTGACTAGTAATATGACAAATGTGTAGTACGAGATTAGCTTGACTGGTAGCATGTCCAATATGGTGTGATCTTAGCTTGACCAATAATATGACCAACATGAAGACTAAAAGGTCAGTAAGATTTTAAAGCGTTATACACCTCATGTTTGAAGGAAGCTTTTAAAAAAGAATTTTGATTTACTGGTGTTAACACTTAACCTGCTTTCAGTGGCAATAGAAAACCTGAGTACAATGTATTAACTTGGAATAGACCCCTGGTCTTACCAAGTAAACTGGTGAACTTTTTCACATAACGTAGCTTAGATGCTAGCCGGGCTCTAATCTGCAATGACTAGCAGCAAGATACTGGTTTAAAGCACCATGCTAGGACTGTCATTGACAGACTTGGTATAGATATATCATCAATTCAAACATTTTTTTTTACATTGTACACATTGTACAGAAGTACAAAATTAATAAATATTTATTGATATAGAATTTCTTAGCAATGAAAGCCCTACACTATGCTATTACTACTCGACAGCGGCCCCTAGCTTAAGAAAATCTACAAATAGAAACTAAAATAGAGGCCTGTCACAGCCTAAGATACCAAAATTTGAATAAAAGAAATGAAACCTGACCAGACAGTTATTACCATGACAACATTTAAATCTATTACAATATACAATCAAAAACATAAATATATACAAATCAAACCAAACTGTGAGTGCATTTTGGCATATATCATAATATGTTAATATGCTAAAAATAAACTGCTGAGGTATCAGAAAGCAGATAATATTGTAATAAGAGTCATGAATTAGAGCAAGAAAAACCATGACCCTTGGATGATGCCTTTTTTGATACTGGAAGTATGCTAAGATCGCCGAATGAATCTGATGAATCTTAAAGAGCATATTTATTTCATCAAAGAAGACACCCACCTGAACAACTTGTTGTTAATAAACCCATAAAATCAAAATTATGTATTATGATATGAAAATAAAACATTTCCAGTCCCCGCTTTTAAGCAAATTTCCAGTCACAAAATTAACTAGACACAACATTGTATCCATGTGAATTTTTGGTGAAGAGAAAACAATATTTAACTCAAATAAATATTGAAAACAGGGTCAATGAAAGTAATGTCTGTCACAAGGAGATTATAAAAATATCTCACCTACAGCTTGTAGTCTGAGATTATTTCATATTACCGATTCAACAATAATAATCATATAATAAATGTCTTATACTCCCTCAAAAAGACACACATCATCATAACCATGACAACTGGAATATTTCATTTGATGTTAAAGATCCAGTGTCTTCATACTTAAATACAATATCACACCTTAATTAGTACTACAACTACAAAACCATTGTACTGCTTAAAGTCCGGGAGATATGGGTTATAAAAAATACATTAAATCCCACAAAACAAAACAAAAATAAATACATAAACCCTGTAAGAAATAAAGACTTTATATCAAGTTGACAGTATATCTTAAAGGTGCATTAGCTTTGTTTTCTTAAAACAATATTTTCCTTTTTTATTACATATACTACCCAGATTGGTATACAATAAAAAAAAAGATATATATAGACATAAAAATTCTTAAATTCCTATATATTTTATGAAAAATGCATGAGAAACCCAGGTTTGACACTTGTTCACTTGCAATTGATTAACTCACCCTTACTATTTGTATATGAATACCATATTGGACCTGACCTTATTTTCACAAAATATAAAGGAATATAAGATTTTTGTATGCCTGTGTATAGCTCTTATTTGTTATTGTACAGCAAGTACAAGTAGTGAAATAGAAAAAAATAGAAATACCTTTTTTTTTGGTTAACATAGCTAATGCCCCTTTAATCATGATGAATCATATCTTGATATCTTAATCATGATTGATCATATCTGGATATCTTAATCATGATTAATCATATTTGGATATCATATGGTAAACATGATTAATCATATTTGGATATCTTAATCATGATTAATCATATCTGGATATTTTAATCATGATTAATTGTACCTGAATATTTTAATCATGATAAATCGTATCCAGATAATTATGATAAAATATATCTGGATACCTTAATCTTAAAAAAATATATATATCTCTGTAAAAATGAACATATCCAAATATTGCCTAGAATGAATGAAAAACGCTGATAAATGATATTTCTGTCATTCATTTGTTTGTTTGTTGTTGTTTAACGTGCCACTCAAGAATCTTTCACTCATATGGATATGTCACAAAATGCTGGTGAAGGGCTTCAAATTTTGGCCTATGCTCGGCACTTACGATCATTGAGCAGTGAGGGTTCTTTAACGTGCTGACACCTACTGTGACACAGGACCTCGGTTTTTACTGTCTCATCTGAAGGACAAGAAACCAACCTCCTGCCGGCTGGACTCAAACTCACGATCAAGAGTCGAGTGCGCTACCGACTGAGCCAGGCTGGCTCCCTGCCATTCGTAAGAAAATTCAATGTTTCAATATGTATGATTCACATTCAGTTTCTTTTCACCAAAAAACCCAAAATTATAAAAAGTTTTTCCACCCAGCATTTTTAAAGAATATTCTATTTGTCTAAAACATTGAATATTTGAAACATTTGATACAAACAAAAAATTCATTTTGACAGCTTGTATACCTTTAACCATGATAAATTGTATCTAAAATGTTCTATAATTATGACAATAATAATTAAATATGTCCTTCACAAGGACAAAAATGTATATTCCTATGTAAAATAACATACAAAAATATCATACACAACGAAAAGTGGCAGTGATGGTGTGTACGTTACATTACTGACGTGTGGCAGCGGCTCTACAGTCATGCCACACGTGGTATCACCTAAATGTTACTATCTATATCTATTATTACAAATAATGCATCAGACAGAGAGGTATGTGTGTATATTTGTCATAACTTGTGTAGTTATAAATCGATATATAATGCATCAGACAGAGAGGTATGTGTGTATATTTGTCATAACTTGTGTAGTTATATATCGATATATATCTACAATCACACTGTCCAAGAACAATTCTTGTTGATCTGACAATTTCACCTTCTGTTGAAAAAAATGATATAATGATATTCATCATCAATACAAAAACAGTTTCAGAAACAATGGTAAAAATTTAGCATTTAACCCTATCATCCCTACAAACCACAATAGATTTGCCTAAACAATAGAAAATAGAGTTCCATTTGTGAATATAGGAGTGAAAGGGATATGTAAAACAAATCCTGGAATACAGAGACGCAAAAATATCTGATTTAAAGATCATCTGTCATGTTTTGGTTATTTACCAACATAATTTTAGAATAACATATATATATATATATATATATATATATATATATATTCAGTAACCCCTATTTTTAGCAGTGATCAATTGTTGTTCCATTTACAATGTGTTTCATTATAAGAGAAAATCAAGTAAAACAACAAAATATTAAAGGCATGAACTTGGTCATTATTAAGACGGTGCACTATATTATGTAATATACTGAAGATAAATCCTCTCTGTAGGAAAACCGATTAAACCATTTTGATAGAATTCTTTTATTTTTTTCACTTACTTATTGTTTATACATGTACATGTATATTAAAAAAACTGTGACCGTATGTGATGTGATTGTGCTGCACATAAATATTAATATAAAGTAGAATCTTGTTATTTCAAAATTCATGGGACCACCCCTATTATTTCCAGATATCCAGATTTTGAGATATCTGAAATTTTTTATTGATATGTCATATTTCTATGAAAATTGGGACTAGACTTTCAATTTTGACATCCCCAGAATTTCGACTCAACCGATTTCAACAGAACAAAATTCCACTGTATGCTTACGATTCTGTTTTATTTCAATTATAATTCAAGTCTCACTTGATCTCTATTAAAGCGATATAAGCTGTCACAATGATTATTTTTGTCCCCTGACATATAGTCAAGAATATGATAAAATGAGTGTTCAAATACATTATCAAACATGTAAAACGTTGTCAAAGATCTTCTTTTAGAAGTTATTTGCTTTATTAGAATTTTTTTTTTATCTTTGTTGTTACCCTGAATGCTGACGTTGACAAAATCAAAACAATATAACTGTGAAAAGTATGTGTACCTCATGTTTTACAATCGTGCTGCCATGTCCAGTGGAGTTTGGCAGTTCATGATCATATGTGTCAAGAATGACAAATCCGAGAATGCGATGAGATGATCTAAAAATTGGTCAAGATCACTCGATATACCTGGCATGTGGACAATTTCAGAAACTAATGTTTTGAAACGACGAAAAAGACCAACTTTGACTGATTTAGGTATGAAATGATGATGTACAAAAATAGATGCAAAGGGTAATAAGAATAGAATGTATATTGGTCTCTCGGTAATCTTCATAAAAAAATACCAAAAGTTAATTTGCAATGCTCAGAGTATGGCGGACAAAAAATAACTGATATTGCAGGTTATGTTTGGCAAGATTGTTGCACTTTTACACATGCATTTGTTATTCTAACCACCAGACTGTCTCTTTGGAATATATGAGAGACAGAATATCACATAAAATGGGCATTTAATTTTTTTTACCCACGACAGCTCATATCGCTTTAAGTGTGATTTCAAATCTCACTTCAACTCTAATCAGTGTGGTCTCCAGCCTCACTTCGACTCTAATCAGTGTGGTCTCCAGCCTCACTTCGACTCTAATTAGTATGGTTCCACAAATTTACCTGAAAGAGTCTGAGTTACATTTTCTTTAAACATCAACATGATTTCTCCTCTACAATGTATCAATGTACAATGCATAGCTGGATGAATGATGTCTATAGACAGACAGGCAGACAGAAATCTAGACAGAAAGGCTGATTCCAGTTTAATGCTCTCTTCTAATGTCATTGCGCAAAGTATAATAACAGATAGTCATACATTTTATGTAACTGTTGTAAAAATATGTCATGTCATGATTAAGAATTTTGACACTCCTCCAAAACAAAAGCAAAAGTGATGGTTAGTTTTGGTTATATCTATCCATTATTTGGTATTTATTAAACTAGATCATGCAGACTGAAATTTTGGTTAACTTGGAAAATGAAAACAAACTGAAAAATAATGAAGTTTGGCACAACATTCAATAACTTATAACAAAATAGTCAGTTACATGATATTACTTGACCTAATACAAATGTATCTACTTGGCACTTTGGTGAGTTTCCATGCAAAAACTACTTCTAATTAAAAAAAATAATCTTGGTTACCTAAGTTTGTGCAGAAAAAAAATGAAGTAAAATATCTCCAAAAAACAAAAAGAAAATCCTAGAAAGAGTAAATTTGTCTATTCAATGCTAGTAAATTTCTCTCCTTTGGAGTTTTCAAATGTTGGAACTAAACAGCCATCCAACCATTCACACACAAAATAAAACAGTCAGAAACAGATCAGTGATATGAGTTATATTCAATAGATATTATGAACCTACAAACTGACTGCCTTATTGTGTTTAGTATTGAGTACTGACAATTTGTTAGTTCTGACATGTGACATTAAGTATTCATATGTTATGGAGAGACCTAAAGTATTTACAGTTTAAATCACATACTTTACAATATAATATAAACTTAATCACTAACTGAGATGTCTGAAGTAGATGTATTCTATGATACAGTGATATATAGAACTTCTGCGACACACACACACAGACACAGACACAGACACACATACACACACACAGACACACACACACACACACAGACAGATACACACAAACATACACACACACACAAACACACCTACACACACAAACACACACAGACACACACACAAACACAGACACAGACACAGACACACACACACACCCTCAAAGTATAACAATGCTTTGAAACCTTTACTGCTACAAAAATGTTGACAACAAACCCATACAATGTCTTAAAT
The DNA here is from genome assembly GCA_030159075.1 of Atrina japonica. Taxonomy (NCBI): domain Eukaryota; kingdom Metazoa; phylum Mollusca; class Bivalvia; order Pterioida; family Pinnidae; genus Atrina; species Atrina japonica. The sequence continues at coordinate 785,774 of BROG01000230.1, read as the reverse complement.
GACCCCCAAATTGTTTATATATACTAATACAAAACTATGAAACAAGTACAAATTGTCAGATACAAAACGTACCAAGCTTTGTAACTTGATAATTGTAAAATAAATTCATGCTTTGTGAAAGGCAATATTATGTTTCAAATTTAGAACAAATATTTTGTTAATGGTTTAAAATGGATGGAATTATAAATTCATCTTAGATGCAATTAAACATGTTAAAGCAAAGCAGGTAACACATACAAAATAATCAAACTACACAATTAATTTGATATCAAGTACATGTGCAGATATATATCAAGATAACATCCTACAAGATTGGTTACTACTTTATATCAATTTCACTTCCAAAGATGGCCATTATCAAAATGACACCGTATCCAATCAACATGCCAATATTCTGTATGAAAAATATCCAGGTAACTCCAAGCTGTTTCTTATTCTCTTTGTCTTCAGCTGCACTGTTCATTTCTGGCATCTGAAAAACAAAAAAACTCATCAAGCCCTGTAAAACAATGGAATCTTCTGTAAATCAGTGACATAGACTAGTCTAAATGTGTTTTGGGGAGATGAATGAGTTAACTCAAACACCACTACACTTACCATAAAAAATACAGAGTCAGCACCTTTTTGTTGTGTGTTTCACTCAGCATATAACAAACTCTAATATCTGAAGTCAGTCAGTTTTGGTACTTTTTTGGGGCCCCTATGGATCTTAACCCCTTTACTTTCACAAATTTGATGGTGATATTCCCTGCCAAGTTTGGTTAAAAGTAAATGCATGACGACACATGCCAGACGACTACAGATAAAAGATGACTGCTATAGCCTGTTGCTAAGGCGACCTAAAAGAAATGGTTATAACGCACACAGAAAAAGTACACAAGACTTAAATATCTAAACCTGTGATCCCCCCAGTTAGCACAGATTCCAGCAAGATTTGAAACCCATACAGAACAGAGATACAAAAATTTACATAAAATGTGCAGCTTTAACCCTAGGGGCCTCATTTGCTGCCCTGGATTAACTTTCCCTGAATGCAAGAGGGCCGCATATGCAACTCTGTTAATTCAATTATCAAGAACATTTCCATTGATTTGCTTTTATGCACCAGAAAATCAGGACAGTTTTTTTTGTATTGACAGGCCAACCAAGACCTAAATAATTGCCATCTGCAAACAAATTGCACACTGGCATTTCCTTTTACCCTAAAAATGATGAAAAAATGTATTCAGAATATTCTAATTAAGGGTGACAAAATTCAATGCGTTTGTCTGTGAGTCACAGTTTTTGGTTAAAGATTGGTTCACAGTACCGCTATGGTTCTGTAATGAGTCATTTCGGTTTGTTACTAAAATATTATACCCAAAGCAAATGGAGACACACAGTGAAAAACAAGCATGATAGTATGGGGCCTAAAAACAAATAAAACAAAATATGTTCCTGAAACACAAATGCCACTGGCCCCAACATATTTTTGCAATGTCTTACATTTTGACCCTACCCCACCCCCAGTGGTACTTACCATATCTACTAAAGCAATGTAGAGGAACATGCCACCAGCTATTGCAAATATCCAAGTGTGTGCTGTCGTGTTTTCTCCCAGAATTATACCAATCACAAGACCAAAATAACACATACAGGCTGATAGAAAGTTATAAAATAAAGCTCTCTTGACAGACATCCCGGCATTTAACAATATTGCAAAATCACCTGTAGAATAGACAAAAAGCGGTATCACTTTATGTGACAAGGTTCTTCAAATGATGACATTATCATAATATATATATATACATACAGTACAAACGTGGTGTTTATTCTGTCAAACACTGTACACCGCGAAAATGATGACAAAAACATCACACCAAAAAAACCAGTCATTTACCAAGATTCTCTTTCTAACTATAGTGTATTTATACGCAAAATTTCACTCTACACCATGGCGGCATATTTGTTTGACACTGTCAGATGAAGCATTTTGTATTAGACTTCTCCATGGGGTGCCTAGATTAATTAACTATCACTAAAGCCTTGCACCCTACAGGTAATAAACAAGATGTAAATCCATGTCTTGTTAGACAGAGAATATCACAGTTGCTCCAGTGATGTCATGTTGTAACCATGCATGTAAATAAAGTCTGCCCTTCACTAATTGTTGTTGATATTACTACTACTAATATTATGACATGAAACACTGAAAGTTTCAATAACTTCTTTTTTGAAATTGATTTGCTAAATTATCCCGAACAGACCAAGTACGCTTGATGTGCCGATCATCGTTGGCTGAATGCCAAACTTTTACCTTGATAGTAACTGTTGATATGTTTTGAAAAAAGAACTTGTCAGATTAACTTACATTTGATTTCTGACAGAAATTACAGTTTTTCACAGATGTCACAGTGGTTTGGAAAAACGTTTATCTGTCTGTCTGTCTCTCTCTCATACACACACACACACACACACACACACATGCACACACACAGCATAAAAAATGTTGACAAATATCTTTAGTTTAATATCTTAACTTCAACTATATTTTACATTGTTTATTTTATTAAAAAAATTAGACAGAAACATGACTCAAAAACTTTCAGTGTTCACCTTAAATTGACACCAGTTCAGTATGTTCATGTTATACATTGTTTTAAAAAGTAATACATTGTGGCATTTTAGACCTACTATTTTATCAAACATTAAAAAAAAATAGTAACATTGTATAATTGTATTATTTGATTCATATACATGTGTATCTTCTAGTCTGCATGCAAGTTATCTCCCTCAATTTCATAAGAGGGATATAAAAATCAGGTGTGAAATGTTGCATCTCTTTTAAAAAAGATATTTGAAATTTATGTAACCACATCAATAAAGATACATACCTGCCCTTGTTTTCATTTTCAAAAGTCAATAATTTTTAAGGAAATGACAAAAAAAGGAATTGGCATGGAAAACCTTTAAATAGCGTTAGTGTTATTATAATTGACGTGTCTTCATCTTATCACTCCTCATTAAAGAGTACCCCTGGCTTGCTACTAGAGTATGGACTATAAGAAATGACATATTTTATGTTTACCTATTTTATAATTAGTGTTTTTGGATTTCGTCATTACTTACCAAGGAAAGTACTAGTAGGCATAGGCCTATTTAATTTTCCATAACGGTATTCATTTACTATTTAATTCACACGCAGACAGAACAAGTAATATGTTCCAATGATTGTTATACAATATACATATAGCGAGCAACTTTTGGTTTTTTGTCAAATTTTACAGAATCTAAAAATAAAAGATTGACTATTTATATATACTTCATATAGAACAAATGTTGACATACTATTCAAAGCAACTTGATCCCGGATGAACCAGTGATACACTACGCTTAATATATCGGAACTAAATTAAGTTTGATTTGGTCTGATCAAATTGCTCAATCAGTTAATTACTTTTTCCATCTTTATAATATAAGTTAAAAATGTGTGCAATTTGTACGTAAATATCAGTGTTATATGATATTTTGATCCCCTGTGATAGAATGCCCCCCACCTAGTACTGACATATTCAGGAATAATTATAGTTGTATAGCCATGAAAGATTGATTTTAAATGAAGTTACATATTAAAAAACATTTTTAGAAAAATTTTGATTGGGGGATCATTTTATCACAGCCGTGATATTTAGACTTCCTCTCTAGTATTCCCATATTCAGAAATAAATTAATTATGATTGGATAGCCATGAAATATTGATTCTAAATGAAATTACATATTAAAAAACATTTTTGAAAAAATTTCATAGGAGTAATTTTATTGCAGCTGCAATATTTTAATCCCCCACACTTGCATTCACATATCCTTAATGTTGAAACATGGCAAATCACAAGTCATTTTATCTCAGCCACAATATATTGACCCCCCTGTGAAATTAATTATTGCTGGAGGGTTATTTTATCGCACGTGGGGGATTTTTCCAGAAAGTAACCCCTGGGTCATTCTGTTGCAATAAAAGGACCCTGGGGTCATTTTATTGCTGAAGTCAAAATATCGTATGACACTAGCACTGCCCTATAAAAACAGGATGATAAAAAAGTTAACACTTCGAGATTAACTTTTTTTAACAATTTTTATTGCATATTGAAATGTCAAGTCATTTATTTTGAGAGACAATTCTTTGCACTATTTTTCATGGAGTGATCGTGTTTTTCTAGTGTTGCACACTAAAAATCATCATGTGAAACCATATCGTATCATGTTTCAGTCTACACCAAGTAGATAAAAATCACTGTGTGTCACCGTACCATGTTTCAGTCTACACCAAGTATATAAAAATCACTGTGTGTCACCGTACCATGTTTCATTCTACACCAAGTATATAAAAATCACTGTGTGTCACCGTACCGTTTCATTCTACACCAAGTATATAAAAATCACTGTGTGTCACCGTACCATGTTTCAGTCTACACCAAGTAGATAAAAATCACTGTGTGTCACCGTACCATGTTTCACTCTACAACAAGTAGAGTGTTTGACAGAATAAACACCACATTGTACTGTATACTTTCCTATACATTGTATCTTGCCTTGCTTTATTTTTTCTCTTAAATATCTTGAAACTGTTTTTTGTTTCTGTAGGAATGTCAGTTATAACTGTTCTTGTAATCATTTGTAATCTTATAAACTTAGAAGTCAGAACTTGTGTATTGAGTGAGATGACAATTCACTGAGATGTATGGTACTCTGATAGACACAGGTGCTGGGTGTGGTACCATACTCTCACAGACACAGGTGCAGGGTGTGGTACCATACTCTCACAGACACAGGTGCAGGGTGTGGTACCATACTCTCACAGACACAGGTGCAGGGTGTGGTACCATACTCTCACAGACACAGGTGCAGGGTGTGGTACCATACTTTCACAGACACAGGTGCAGGGTGTGGTACCATACTCTCACAGACACAGGTGCAGGGTGTGGTACCATACTCTCACAGACACAGGTGCAGGGTGTGGTACCATACTCTCACAGACACAGGTGCAGGGTGTGGTACCATACTCTCACAGACACAGGTGCAGGGTGTGGTACCATACTCTCACAGACACAGGTGCAGGGTGTGGTACCATACTCTCACAGACACAGGTGCAGGGTGTGGTACCATACTCTCACAGACACAGGTGCAGGGTGTGGTACCATACTCTCACAGACACAGGTGCAGGGTGTGGTACCATACTCTCACAGACACAGGTGCAGGGTGTGGTACCATACTCTCACAGACACAGGTGCAGGGTGTGGTACCATACTCTCACAGACACAGGTGCAGGGTGTGGTACCATACTCTCACAGACACAGGTGCAGGGTGTGGTACCATACTCTAACAGACACAGGTGCAGGGTGTGGTACCATACTCTCACAGACACAGGTGCAGGGTGTGGTACCATACTCTCACAGACACAGGTGCAGGGTGTGGTACCATACTCTCATAGACACAGGTGCAGGGTGTCATACTGTACTGTCATAGACACAGGTGCAGGGTGTCATACGGTACTCTCACAGACACAGGTGCAGGGTGTGGTACCATACTCTCATAGACACAGGTGCAGGGTGTGGTACCATACTCTCACAGACACAGGTGCAGGGTGTGGTACCATACTCTCACAGACACAGGTGCAGGGTGTCATACTGTACTGTCATAGACACAGGTGCAGGGTGTCATACGGTACTGTCATAGACACAGGCGCAAGGTGTGGTACCATACTCTCACAGACACAGGTGCAGGGTGTCATACTTACTCTCATAAACACAGATGCAGGGTGTCATATGGTACTCTCATAAACACAGATGCAGGGTGTCATACGGTACTCTCATAGACACAGGTGCAGGGTGTGGTACCATATTCTCACAGACACAGGTGCAAGGTGTGATACTGTACTCTCACAGACACAGGTGCAGGGTGTCATATCGTACTCTCATAAACACAGGTGCTGGGTGTGGAATCATACTCTCATAAACACAGGTGCAGGGTGTGGTATCATACTCTCATAGACACAGGTGCAGGGTGTCTGGCCGACATTTATTTTTTGCATTAACTTATGTTTTTTTGATGAGTTGAACTTAATTATCTACAGTGGCACATCCGGGTCTTGTAATAAACCAAAATAATACGGCTAATTTTCAAAAAATAGTAATGCACAGATAAAACTTTACCAAATAATGTGGTAATGCTTCACAGATAACAGCTATACATACCCAACTCATGTGGTAATTCTTCACAGATAACAGCTATAGATATGCTTATCCCAGCAAATATACTGTCTGTAAATGCTGCACCAATTGATAATCCATCTATAAAGTTGTGTACACCATCACCAAAAATAATCATCCACGCAACAATTTTTATAGGATGATCACCGTGGCTGTGACCATGTACTACTATTCTGTCACTTTGTTGGATGTCACCATTACCAACATGCTGCAAAGTATTGACAAAATCCAGGTAAACTGAACATGTGTGTTATCTTATACATAGTATGAAGAACTATCAAAAAAAAAAAAAAAAAAAAAAAAAACATCTACGCTCTCACAACCCTAGCAATGTGGATTTTCTTTCCACAACACAGAGCTTCAGCAGATAATCTACTGTTGTCAGTACTGCTTTATATCTGAGGTTTGCTGGTGAAGGATACTTTCAGTATTGCTTTATATCTGTGGCTTGGTGAAGGATACTTTCAGTATTGCTTTATATCTGTGGCTTGGTGAAGTATACTTTCAGTATTGTTTTATATCTCAGACTTATAGGTGAAGTATACTTTCAGTATTGCTTTATATCTCAGACTTATAGGTGAAGGATACTTTCAGTATTGCTTTATATCTCAGACTTATAGGTGAAGGATACTTTCAGTATTGCTTTATATCTCAGACTTATAGGTGAAGGATACTTTCAGTATTGCTTTATATCTGAGGCTTATAGGTGAAGGATACTTTCAGTATTGCTTTATATTTGAGACTTATAGGTGAAGTATACTTTCAGTATTGCTTTATATCTCAGACTTATAGGTGAAGGATACTTTCAGTATTGCTTTATATCTGTGGCTTGGTGAAGGATACTTTCAGTATTACTTTATATCTGAGACTTATAGGTGAAGGATACTTTCAGCATTGCTTTATATCTGAGGTTTGCTGGTGAAGGATACTTTCAGTATTGCTTTATATCTGTGGCTTGGTGAAGGATACTTTCAGTATTGCTTTATATCTGAGACTTATAGGTGAAGGATACTTTCGGTATTACTTTATATCTGAGGCTTATAGGTGAAGGATACTTTCAGTATTACTTTATATCTGAGGCTTATAGGTGAAGGATACTTTCAGTATTGCTTTATATCTGAGGTTTGCTGGTGAAGGATACTTTCAGTATTGCTTTATATCTGAGGTTTGCTGGTGAAGGATACTTTCAGTATTGCTTTATATCTGAGGTTTGCTGGTGAAGGATACTTTCAGTATTGCTTTATATCTGAGGCTTATAGGTGAAGGATACTTTCAGTATTGCTTTATATCTGAGGCTTATAGGTGAAGGATACTTTTGGTATTACTTTATATCTGAGACTTATAGGTGAAGGATACTTTCAGTATTGCTTTATATCTGAGGTTTGCTGGTGAAGGATACTTTCAGTATTACTTTATATCTGAGGTTTGCTGGTGAAGGATACTTTCAGTATTACTTTATATCTGAGGTTTGCTGGTGAAGGATACTTTCAGTATTACTTTATATCTGAGACTTATAGGTGAAGGATACTTTCAGTATTGCTTTATATCTGAGGCTTATAGGTGAAGGATACTTTCAGTATTGCTTTATATCTCAGACTTATAGGTGAAGGATACTTTCAGTATTGCTTTATATCTGTGGCTTGGTGAAGGATACTTTCAGTATTGCTTTATATTTGAGACTTATAGGTGAAGGATACTTTCAGTATTGCTTTATATCTCAGACTTATAGGTGAAGGATACTTTCAGTATTGCTTTATATCTGTGGCTTGCTGGTGAAGGATACTTTCAGTATTTATATCTCAGACTTATAGGTGAAGGATACTTTCAGTATTGCTTTATATCTGTGGCTTGCTGGTGAAGGATACTTTCAGTATTTATATCTCAGACTTATAGGTGAAGGATACTTTCAGTATTGCTTTATATCTCAGACTTATAGGTGAAGGACACTGTAAGTAAGAGGCCCAATAGACCTTAAAGCTGAACTAGGATCATAAAAAGCTTTTGAACTGTCAATAAAAAAAAATTGTGTTGAAAAAAAATGTTTTGAAACATTCCCACTTCATCTCCCCACACAGCAGACATATTTGTAATTCTTTCACCCGAAAACAAATCCCACAACAGATATAAAACGGGGATTAGTTATATCTGTCATATTTGTTTATCTATACTCACAACGCGAAATGTGCAAAGTCCAAGAGGCTGAATAAAACTCAAGGACTTAGTCTTAACTGTACTTTTCAATGAAAATAAACCACTGTAACTCGATTGAATGTTTCTGCATGTACAATTAGCAACAAACAGAGAATGAATATTTCAGTAGGAAGCAGAATGCTTTGTTTTTGTTTTAGAAGGTGCTTTATGTTTAATGTTATGGAGTAAATTTTAGATTTATTAAGGATGAAATTTTCATTCTCTGTTTGTTGCTGATTGTACTTTGCAGAAAACTTAATTGAGGCACAGATGTTTCGTGTTGAGAGTACAGATATACAATGAAGACTAATATAACTAATCTGCCTTTTATAACTGTTGTGGGACTTGTTTTTCAGCTAAACACTTACAAAATATGTCTGTGTGTGGGGAGATGAAGTGGGAAAAGTTTCAAAACATTTTTTTCAACACAATATTTTTTTTTTTTAAATATTCAACAACAGCTTTTTATGATCCTAGTTCAGCTTTAACGGTTACCTGAGTGAAATAAATGATTACATTACCAATATGTTGATCATTGCTTCATGAGAAGAAATGCGTTAAGATGTACCAATTTTAGATTATTTCTTGCCTCTTTTGGAACCCCAAAGGGTGCTGAGCCCTTTTTATAAGCAAACACAGCAGTTTCTCATAGGGATAGTCCCTGTCAAATTTGGTTGAGATTGAATAATTTCAGAAAAAAAAAAATATTTAAAAATTGATGAAAATCATATATTTTTCACTTACATAGGTGCCTTTGCCCTTGATCTTTGACCCCATAACTTGAAATTGAGGCAACTGTTCACAGATAAATCCTAATATCTTTCTCATATATCTTTTTTTCAATTTCATTCAAAAACTTTGTACATATTGATCATGTTGATCTATCTATCAATCATGCATACCAAATTTGAATGACATCTGATCATTGGTTCATAAGAAGATTTTAAAAGATGTACCAAATCTTGGTCAGTTTCTTAACCCCCTTATGGCCCCTTGCCTTTTACATTCGCAAACTTCCTGGGACTAAACATGGGGACAATTCCTGTCATGCTTGCTTAGATTGGCCAATTGGTTCTTGGAGAAGCAAAACAATACGTAAAAAGTAATGAACAATCATTTTTTTCTTACTTCGGTGCCAGCCACCTAGATGTTTGACAATATAACCTTAAAACTTTGATTTTTAATTTTTAAAAAATATGAAGTTTAGGTCTAGCCCCATTTTATTTGCAAACTTATTGTGGCCTCACACGGGTATACTTCTTACCAAGTTTAGTTACAATCAGTCCAATAGTGTTAGAGAAGTAAAATATGTGTGAATGTTAACAAAGGATGCCACACACTGACAGACAATAGCAATAGGTCACCATGAGCCTTTGGCTATGGTGACATAAAAGCCATGGATGTCACACAGACATCATATGCATGCTACTTTCATTTTATATGTATCTATGAATAATATGGAAAATATTTGAATAACAAATTATAAATGCTCCTTTTCAGATGATACATGTATAAATATGATAAACAAGATCCATCAAAGTTTTGATAAAAATACGTACATTATCACTGTTGTCATCATTTTCTATCTCAATGTTATTTGTTGATGCTTGATCAAAACTTTCGTCTAATGCCCGCGTGCTACTGGAGCTAGACAATGTTTTGCTGTTCGGGATCTGTAATTTGGATGTATCTTTATATTTCTGACTGGAGTTTATAGGAGTTGACCTCTTTATTGACGAAACATGACAATCTTTTAATTCATTTTCTTCATCCTGTTTTTTCTGAAAATCAGACAAAATCAAACTTGTTTCAAAGTGGTTGAAATTAGACTTGAAAACAACGAAAAATTGGATTGATAATAAAACAATTGTGTAAATACAAAATCAGCTAAACCCTAATACATGCTAATAAAAATAAAATAAATATAAACCTCATGCATGCTAACAAAATTAAAACAAAAGATGACAATGACATATTCCAACATGAATTGGCAATGTAGCTCAGTGGGAAAACAAAGGGTCAGGCTTCAAAATTGATTCCAGTATTAGGAGACTTATATGACATGCAACAGAATTAAACTTGTAGTCACATGCATTTCTGACTGAATAACCCCGTACCCTTGCTTAAAATAAAACAAAAACAAAAGAAAATAAACATGCATACATACAGACACAACAAATGACAAACACACATACAAAATAAAACAACATTTAGGATGTTCCTTGTTTTTTGGTATACAGGTTGTTTTTATATGTAACTGATAACCCTTAACATTTCAATTTCCCAATAATAAATGCCAATCTGTATTCTTCTGTTGAATAAGAAATGATTTGTAAAGAGCAAAATGAAGAAACTTATGCTAATGTTTACCACAGAAACAAAATTCAACAAAGTGAGAAAATGATTGCTGGGAGAATTTGAATTCTGAAGAAAGAAAAAAAAAAAACATCTGTAAATGTATATAATTATAATGATATTATGATGAAGTTTATAACATACACAAGAAATTGTGTGGTAATGAAACTCATGTTAAACTTGAGAAGATACAAAATCTATAAAAGATAAAAAAGAACAAGATAAGACCTTGAATGAACCTCTGAAAATATAAATAAGAGGAAGTAATGTGAAACAATGAGAGCTTGTGTATACACATATAATAAAGGACTACTATACAATATTTCTAGTCCATACATACTTCATCTATATTCAACTAAGATGGAGATATCTGTTAGGATGACTATAATGAGGATACTTGTATATTAATAAGGTTATCTAGTAAATAATGAGGTCAGACATTATCAAAGATTAATTAGATATATCAAAGATATTTATAGACAAAACAGAATACAGATATCACAATATGATCAGCAAAAATACTGTGTTACATGTATCTAAATCTAATGTCAACAAAAATCTTAAAATTTATAATACTTTGAAATTGTATCTTCATAGGAAATCTAGAAACATTTATTTAGACATATTATCTCCTTGACAACTGTCACATGTCCACAGACCACAAAATAACATAAGAGGGATCGTTCAGGATATGTAGAGGTTACATTATTGTACGACAAATACAAATCATGTAACCTCCTTTTGGTTTTTGATGGTATTTATCACCATTTTATTTACCTACTTTGAAATACACACTACACTTGTTAAATGTATCTATGCTAATGTACACATTGTATGTAATTCAAAGTAAGAAAATACAATACAATGAAATCAATAAAATTGTATACATTTATGGGTCTTTAAAACTGTTATCATAACCTGCAGGTTACGGTCATTCCTTTCAGCGTAACATCTAAACGGGTTGTGGTGATTTTTTGTTATTTTGTGGTCTGTGTTGTTATCTCCTTTACATATTTCACATGTTTCACTGTCTCCTTAACAAATGTCATGCTTAACTGTCTCCATGACAACTGTCACATGTTTCATTGTTTACTTGATATATGTCACATGTTTCATTTTCTCCTTGACAACTGTCACATGTTTCATTGTTTCCATGATTTGTCATGTTTTCCAGTCTCCTTGACAAGTGTCACATCTTTCATTGTCTCCTCGATATAAGTCAAATGTATCAATATCTCCTTGACTACTGAATCTGAGGAATATGGACTTCCTTTATACCACTTTGAACTTCCTTTATACCACTTTGACCTCTCGCATAAATTAAAGTGAACCTTCAGATAAGATACAACTTTTATCAAAAATATAGATATCAATGTTTGGAAATGTCAGTTGAATAACTACATGTGTAAATGCAGTATTATATTTTAAACAATACCTTATCTAAAAGTACTGTGTGCACTGTTTTCTGCATTTTAAATTGCCTTATTTTCATATAAACATAAGGTATTTTACTTTTTAAAAGCCTTATAGATATTATTGTACTCTACAAAATCTGAATTCAGGAGATTTACAAATTCCATCATCTTTAACAGTTCAAGTACATGTGATAAAATCTTAATGATATCTGTAAGCAAAAAAACACGAAAGAAACAACTTGCAAGAAACTGTGTCAACATAGCAGGAAAGACAGTGTATACTGATGTAATAAAACACATACATTTAACTGCACTTATTTCTTCTGATCCTACATATGTTAAAATTTTTGCTTTATAAATACTGAAAATTTCCTTTCAAGTATATATAAAATACTTGAACATAGGACAATTTCAAAACTTCTTTTTAAGAATGACTGAATCACTATTTGAGTACATATATTGTATAAATTTTATCAAAACTGATTTACTTGTTATAATGATGATATTTCTACATGTTCTATCTATCATGAGTCCCACACTCAGTCTCATCAACACTCACCTCGACCTGGCACCACAAAACTGGACAATTACTTAAGTCTTAAGTTTTTACTGAGCAGGTGTTGATGAGAACATTCTCAGATTTCAGTAAATTGATACATTTTATGGTGCCAGGTCAAATTGTTGGAATTATTACACTGTAACACTGGATTTTCTGGATAAACAAGCATCATAAAGCTGTGAGTTTGTAAGGAAAGTATTGTAATACATAAATAAATGCAAATAATATCAAGTAATGCTTGTTAAAGATAGATGCCCTCAGGTAAGGCCAATGTCATATCATATGCCAAAACTACATGTATGCTTTTCTGATCTTCATTTAAACTTTTATTTGTAATTTTACTCAAATTTTACAATGATTGAAATATATGAGCTTAAAAATGATGAATAAACTTATAACTTACTTGCCGAAAGTAAGAGGTTTTGTCTAAGTTGCATTTAATACTAATGAAAAAAAGTTATACATGTAGTTATGTACAGCGAGACAGGCAGACAGGAAGACAAAGAGACCAAATATAGCGAGCCTCTGAACTTTGTGAAACAAAAGAAGATAGGTTGTAGGTTATATACAGCAAACACTTATTTTACCTCACTTAAAAATGGCACTTCAACATTAAAGCTGGAATTCCTATTCAACGACTTGTTTTTATATAGAGTATGCTTCAAAAGAATGAACATTAAATCATGCGTTATACAGTAATGTGGTAGTAGATAGAGCATATGTTGCATACAATAATAAAAATATCAAACATGTGACATAGCATACAATATCAATAAAGCCAGGTAATGAGGATACAACACAAATCTTGAGAGTTGTCAATGAGTCAAGTTATCACTTACATACAGTAATCTCTGTGTATCACTTACATATAGTAATCACTGTGTATCACTTACATATAGTAATCACTGTGTATCACTTACATACAGTAATCACTGTGTATCACTTACATATCGTAATCACTGTGTATCACTTACATATCGTAATCACTGTGCATCACTTACATATCGTAATCACTGTGCATCACTTACATACAGTAATCACTGTGTATCACTTACATATAGTAATCACTGTGTATCACTTACATATAGTAATCACTGTGTATCACTTACATACAGTAATCACTGTGTATCACTTACATATCGTAATCACTGTGTATCACTTACATATCGTAATCACTGTGCATCACTTACATATCGTAATCACTGTGTATCACTTACATATCGTAATCACTGTGCATCACTTACATATCGTAATCACTGTGTATCACTTACATACAGTAATCACTGTGTATCACTTACATATAGTAATCACTGTGCATCACTTACATATCGTAATCACTGTGCATCACTTACATATCGTAATCACTGTGTATCACTTACATACAGTAATCACTGTGTATCACTTACATATCGTAATCACTGTGTATCACTTACATACAGTAATCACTGTGTAGATCTACCAGCTACATCATTTTATATGTTAGTATTCATTGTATATATCGACAAAACATAAGTCAGTCATGATGAAACAATTAACAACCAAGAAGTAATTACTCTACTAGTTAATCACCTACAAATTAGTCACTACTGTGCTGAATCACCTACAAATTAGTCATCACTTGGCTGAATCACTTAAAAATTAGTCATCACTTGGCTGAATCACTTACAAATTAGTCACCACTGTGTTGAGTCACCTACAAACTAGTCATCATCATGTTGACTTACAAATTAACAAGAAACAAGAAGTTATCACTCTACCAGTTAATTACAAACAAATTAGTCATCACTGCTGATTTATCACCTACAAATAAGTCATCACTTAGATAAATCACTTACAGATACCACTAAGCTGAATTACCTACAAATTAGTCATCATCATGTTGACTTACACATTATCACCAGTTATCACTGTGATGCATCACCTATACATAAGTCACTACTATCTGAATCACCTACGAATTACTCACCATTGTACTGAATCACCTTCAAATTAGTAACCACTGTCTGAAACACCTACAAATTGGTCATCACCATGCTGAATCACCTACAAATCAGTTACCAGTCTGAATCACCTACAGATTAGTCACCAATATCTGAATCACCTACAAATTAGTCATCACTGTACTGAATCACCTACAAATTAGATACCACTGTCTGAATCACCTACAAATTAGTCACCATTGTGCTGAATCACCAACAAATTAGATACCACTGTCTGAATTACCTACAAATTAGTAATTACTGAGCTGAATCACCAACAATTTAGTCACTATTGTCTGAATGACCTTCAAATTAGTCACCACTGTCTGAATCACCTACAAATTAGTCACCACTGTGCTGAATCACCTACAAATTAGATACCACTGTCTGAATCACCATGGTGCTGATTTATCAAAACTGTCAAAATATTAAGTATGATATTGCCATTTGCAATTTAAATACGTGTGTGCCAGAATCTAAACTTACTTCAATGTAATTTATATATATTTACAGTTTTATTAGTAAAATATTATTACAGATATCACCTCTAAAGTATACATGTACATGCAAGTTGAAGACTAATGAGAGAAATAGTGCTGATATCAACTCAAGCATGACTTGTAATTTACATACATACATAAAGCTGAAGTATGGCCTGCAACCGATGTACACAAACAAACAATTATACTTTTAATTCTCTAACTAAAGCATGCTACAGGCTGTTACAAGGAAATTCAACAGGAATGTGTCTGCATTTTATCTCAATTTTACACTAAGAGGAGTATGTATTTTATACCTGATTGTGCACTCAGGTAAATAGATATGTATAGACATGACTACCTTTATACTGAGTAACCTAACATTTACAGGTGTATGTTGTCAAATTTTTGTTTCTTTCAAAGGTATTTTAAATCACACTCAGAAAATGTTTAGGTTTGTTTTTTGTTTATTGCTCTTTAACGTCCCACTCAAGAATATTTCACTCATATGGAGACGTCACAAAATGCCGGTGAAGGGCTTCAAATTTTGGTCTATGCTCGGCACTAATACAGCAGCACAAGTTAATTGTGGAGAAAGAAAACCTAATTAAAACATACCCAGGACAAGACCCCCAGCCTTCCACAAGTAAAATGGCAATCTTCCTGATTACAACATACATAGGACTAAACCCCCAGCCTTCCACAAGTAAACTGGCAATCTTCCTGATTACAACATACCCAGGACCCAGCCTTCCACAAGTAAACTGGCAATCTTTCTGATTACAACATACCCAGGACAAGACTCCTAACCTTCCACATGTAAACTGGCAATCTTTCTGATTACAACATACCCAGGACCCAGCCTTCCACAAGTAAACTGGTAATCTTTCTGATTACAACATACCCAGGACAAGACTCCTAACCTTCCACAAGTAAACTGGCAATCTTTCTGATTACAACATACCCAGGACTCAGCCTTCCACAAGTAAACTGACAATCTTTCTGATTACAACATACCCAGGACAAGACTCCTAGCCTTCCACAAGTAAACTGGCAATCTTTCTTATTACAACATACCCAGGACCCAGCCTTCCACAAGTAAACTGGCAATCTTTCTTATTACAACATACCCAGGACAAGACTCCTAACCTTCCACAAGTAAACTGGCAATCTTTCTGATTACAACATACCCAGGACAAGACTCCTAGCCTTCCACAACTGACAATCTCCTCCATCATAACATACCAAGAACAAGACCCCAAACCTTCCACATGTAAACTGGTAATCTTCCTCACAGCTAAAGCTCTCCCAGCCTTCCACCAATAAACTTGCAATCTTCCTCACAGCTAAAGCTCCCCCAGCCTTCCACCAATAAACTTGCAATCTTCCTCACAGCTCCCCCAGGGTTTTTAGATATATCTTAATTTAAATAAAATATTGTTTTACACAACATTCAACAATTTTCAGTCATGTGGTGGCAGCCAATTTTTAATGGTGGAGTAGAGAACCTGATTACAATATATCCAGCAAGACACCGCCAGCATTATAAAACTAAACTGACAAACTAGATCTCAAACTCAGCTTAGACTCCAGTGTGGTTTAAATACATGCAGACATGACTTTGTTTATTTTTCAGACATGACTTTGTTTATTTTTCAAACATGACTTTGTTTATTTTTCAGACATGACTTTGTTTATTTTTCAGACGTGACTGTTTATTTTTCAGGCATGACTTTGTTTATTTTTCAGACATGACTTTGTTTATATTTTCAGGCATGACTTTGTTTATTTTTCAGACGTGACTGTTTATTTTTCAGACATGACTTTGTTTATATTTTCAGGCATGAATTTGTTTATTTTTCAGACATGACTTTGTTTATTTTTCAGACATGACTGTTTATTTTTCAGACATGACTTTGTTTATATTTTCAGGCATGAATTTGTTTATTTTTCAGACATGACTTTCTTTATTTTTCAGACATGACTGTTTATTTTTCAGACATGACTTTGTTTATTTTTCAGACATGACTTTGTTGCACTACAACATTCAATAATATTTTTAGCAAATTAGTTAAACAAAATTTTTAGTTTCATGTCCTGTTTTCTTGTGTTAACCACAATATAAAGACAATTGTCTTAAACTGACAGGTTAGTTCAGATTTCCATAACAACTTATTTGTCTTAACTGGCAGATTTAGTTCTGAGTTCCATGACAACTATTTTTTCTTCATTAAACTGGCAGGTTTAGTTCTAAGTTCCGTGACAACAAGTCTGCCTAAATTAAGCTGACAGGTTTAGTTCTGAGTTCCATGACAACTAATTTGTCTAAATTAAAGTAATTGCATTTCACAATTGCATGAAATTTTACCTTTCTGAACTCAAATATAATTTTGAGAAACCTTTCTATAACGAAGAAGAGATAAACTCCGCCCACTATAGTCGAGGACTTCCAAATGTACTCCTTACTGCCACTTGGATCCTGGAGAAATCCAAAAGCCTGCAAAAAAAAATCACAATATTTAGCATCTGGACATTTTTTATGGATTATTAAAAAGAACATATCTACTTTCCTTTACTGATAAAACACCACTAATCATCATGATGAACTTCAGTAATACTTTGAAATGTTCAAAAGGTTTGTAATCCTTACTGTTGAGTATTTATCATAGTTTCCATAATACTAAATTCTTCTTCTTCTTCTGAATTATTGTTCTTGCAAAGAGCATAATTATAGAAAGGAAAATACGTAATATGACATTACCATGGTTACCCCCGAGTGATCTATTGTAGTTTGGACCAGTTATTTTATTTGGTGTCTGTAGACTGTAGGGTTCAGTTCCTGGAACGTGACCACAAGACAACAGAACAATAACAAAGACTGTCTAGCTTTGTGTTTATCATTTTACTTGTAGTCAGATTTAAAGTTTTGATAACTTTGTTGGTACTTCTTCATTTTTGCTTTGTTTACCATTCATGTTTTATCATATGACATTTCATCTGAGTGATCTATTAAATGTGGTTATACATCATATGACATTCCATCTGAGTGATCTATTAAATGTGGTTATACATCATATGACATTACAGGTGAGTGATCTATTAAATGTGGTTATACATCATATGACATTACAGGTGAGTGATCTATACATCATATGACATTCCATCTGAGTGATCTATTAAATGTGGTTATACTTCATATGACATTACATGCGAGTGATCTATTAAATGTGGTTATACATCATATGACATTACTTCTGAGTGATCTATTAAAAGTGGTTATGCATTACATGAAATTATCTCTGAGCAATCTTTTACATGTGGTTATACATTACATGAGGCCAGTGGCTGAGAAAAAAAATGACAATTTTCTTTTGGAAATTTTGATTTTTATGTTTTCAGAACATACATGGACTTAACAAATATGATATGAGAATGAGCACAGGCGCGAGCATCTTCTTTTAGTTTCCAGTACAAAAAATTTACAAAATTAGAAATATTACATCAGACAGAATTTATAATTTCCTTGCATTTCATTGGTTATGTTGTAAGGCCCATTTTCTCAGTCGCTGACTCATATGACATTATGGCTGAGCAATCTTTTATATGTGGTTTTACATCAATTGACATTACATCTGACTGATCTATCAAATGTGGTTATACATAATGGTTATATGACATTATATGACATTACCTCTGGTACAAGAACAAGAAGACCACTTCCTGTTAGACTTCCAACAGCCAAAGCCACCATGAACATTAATATTTTCTTGTAGACCGATTTCTTCATGAATGGCAGTACAAAGGCTCCAGCCAGGGAGCATACATTGATTAAAGTCACAAATAAAAAGCTGTAACCCCATGCTGAAATGGGAAAGGTTTAACAATGTTTAATGATACCTCCAAATACACTTTTGTATAGGCTGAGCAAACTTTGTTTAACACATTATTAAACTTTTGTATGTTTGATAAGATTTTAATAATTTCAGTAACAAGGCTATGTCAGAGTTCCACAAATTTTATTTGCCTTTAATATGGTACTATTGTCTTTTGCATGATAAAAAGAATTGTCGTTTTGAATAGTGAACAATGACTATAAACAGAAGTTTCTGTAGCCTTTCATGTTTACATACAATTTACAAATTTACACATTGAGATAGACTCAAAGGTTGGAAGCCAAACATGTTATATGCATCACTTTGTTACATGTACATTGTTGTTATACGTGTATATAAGATATTGCCAGGATAAATCAGAAATGTCGAAAGAAAAATGAAGTGAATTATAATCTGTGATAACAAAAATAACACATCTATACTTACATTCTACAGATCCGGTCTTCTTATGACCAATTTCTTCTTTATTTTGGTCTAAACCTAAATCACATGTAACAAAGTTGTGTAGGAGAGCAGGAGATATACGATATAAATCTTCTGTTGTTAAAGTTGTTGCCTGCGATAAACCATAGAACTTCAAAATGTCGTCCCCAGACAGACACTGAAAATATAATGATAAATTAACCTTCACTGACATTGAAACTGTTCTAAAAAATATCACGATAGTTTAACATTTTCTGATATTGAAACTGTTCTAAAAAAAATATCACGATAGATTAACATTCTCTGATATTGAAACTGTTCTAAAAAAAATATCACGATAGATTAACCTTCACTGACATTGGAACTGTTCTAAAAATAAATATCACAAAAGATTAAAATAAATATCAGGACAGATTAACATTCACTGACATTGGAACTGTTCTAAAAATAAATATTACAATAGATTTACATTCTCTTATATTGAAACTGTTCTTAAAAAAATATTACGATAGATTAACATTCTCTGATATTGAAACTGTTCTAAAAAAAATATCACGATAGATTAACCTTCACTGACATTGGAACTGTTCTAAAAATAAATATGATGAAAGATTAAAATAAATATCAGGACAGATTAACCTTAACTGATATTGAAACTGTTCTACAAATAAATATCACGATAGATTAACATTCACTGACATTGAAACTGTTCTACAAATAAATATCAGGACAGATTAACCTTCACTGACATTGAAACTGTTCTACAAATAAATATCACGATAGATTAACCTTCACTGACATTGAAACTGTTCTACAAATAAATATCACGATAGATTAACATTCACTGACATTGAAACTGTTCTACAAATAAATATCAGGACAGATTAACCTTCACTGACATTGAAACTGTTCTACAAATAAATATCACGATAGATTAACCTTCATCTGACATTGAAACTGTTCTACAAATAAATTTCACAATAAATTAAACTTCGGTAAAATTGGAACTCTTCTACATGTACAAATAAATATCACAACAGATTAACCTTCACTGACATTGTAACTGTTATACAAATACTAGAAGTAAATATCATTGTTGTTAGATAAACCATCGTTGCATCCATAACATTTAAAATTCCTCATTTTTTATTACTTTCAAATGTCTTTTGCTGTTTACTTATAGATGATAGAGGTAGATGATAACACAGAAAACAGTTTTGAGGGGTTTGACCGCTAAAAACCTTGACAAATGATAACAACACCGAGTCATTTGAGGTCAATGTATCTAACAGTAATCTTGCTGCATCAGGTAAACCAAAAGTACTGATTACAATCTGATATGTGTGTGGATTTTGGGTTTGTTGTATCATTGTTTAACAACCCATTCAAGAATTTTTCACTCATATGGAGATGTCACCAATGCCGGTGATGGGCTTAAAATTTGGCCTATGTTTGGCACTTGTGGCCATTGAGCAGTGAGGTTTCTTTATCATGCTGACACCTACTGAGACACAGGTTTTTACTGTCTCATCCGATGGACAGGAATCTTACCTGCCACCAGCTGGACCCGAACTCAAAACATTACAATCAAGAGTAAAGCGTGCTACCGACTGAGTCACGGTGATTAGATATGTATGTGGATCAAGTTACAGATATGACTTGACTTCACTATTTATATAATGATTTTCAACCTACAATGTACTGAAATGCCTGTTTTATCTATTTTGATCCATTTTGTTAAAGAAGAGACATCAATGTTAAAATACGTGGAAACTTCAAGTGGCGACTGAAACTTTTTTAACAAAAAAATGTTGGGGGTATTTAATAGAGAGGGCCAGGGACTTATACAGAAAATATGGTGTGAAGTGACATTGCTGTCTGTATCAAACTACAGTAGAACTTCGATGAGTCAATGTTCAAGGGACCGCCTAGAAAGTTCGAAACATCGGGACTTCGACTCATGAATGGTGATCTAGAAATCTAAAATTTACTCAGTGCACTACCTCCATATCGACATGCCACACAAAAAATCTATTGTACGTGACTGAGTAAACGTATAGGTGCTGGGATCATGACTTAGAATCTAATCGACTAAAAATCATTTACGGCCTATTTAATGTAGGTACAATGTATTTATTTTGTATTCAGAGAATAAATCCAAACATTCTGCAGAAGAATCGTAATCCAAGCGCCTATACGACTGACTAGCTAGGCCCCCGGGTTGGATACCGGGTCCTTCACTAGACAGATCAGTAGAAAAGTGCATGGTGAGTTGATATAAAATTGCCGATACCGTTCATTTTATGCTATTTTTTTTTTTTTTTTTTTGACAAGTGTATACAGGTAAACTTCAACTTCGATTTATTTGTATGAATTTTCAATGTTTTTACAGCGATGGGACTGCCAGTTTTGTTCGACACACCGAGAAATTCAACTCATGAAAGTTCGATTAATAAATTGTTTTTTAGTAACGATATATAATGAAATAAATCAGGACTTTGTAAAAAGTTTGAAACAACGAGAAATTCGACTCATTAAAGTTCGACTCATCGAAGTTCTACTGTATAAGAAAAATTAAATAACAATCTTGCTATTCAACATTGCCTACAAAATCAGTTTTTACTGCCTGTTTATTTCATTTTTCTAATAAATGAATAGATAATCTATTGTAAAGAAGTGAAGGAGATTTTACATGTGTAATCGACATTTTCTTGTATTGCCTGGCCTGATGCCAGTTAACGTTCAGCAAATAGCAAAGATGTTAAAGGTGACCAAAATATCGAACCTACGTATAATGTCTGGTGATGATATAAAAGTTCAAACAGATATGGCCCTGATCAATGAAGGCAACAAAGGGGAATAACTCTGAAATAGGAGTGATAGGCATGTAACTTTTGTATGACACTCTGTCACATCCAAATGTATATATATATATATATATATATATATATATATATATATATATATATATATATATATATATATATATATATACCAAATATGGGGCTTAGGTACGTGTAAATAAATAACTTAGTTATGGTCAGGATATATAAAATGAACAAAGGGGAATAACTCTTAACAAAAAGGTAATAGTTTGTAAAAGTTTTGTATGTGACACTCTGTCTCCTTAAGATGTATACCTGTACCAAATGCAAAGATGCTAGGTGAAGAAGTAACTCAGATATGACACTGACAAATAAAATAAACAAAGGGGAATAACTCTCAAAATAAGGGTGGACGGAACTGATTTTGTATATGCGATACTCTGTCTTCTCCAGAAGTAAACTTGCATATTTGAAGCATACCGTAGTTGAAGGAATGAAGAAGATATGGCCCAGACATAGTAATGTACAGACTTGGCACAAATGGCAACCGGTGAGGGACTAGTCAAGTTATTACCTGATCTGTAATACATCCAGACATATTTGTATGCAGGCTCTCATTGGTAGCAAGACAAGCACTCTGACTGGTATCCTGACTAAGGATTCGCTGGAATGTAGTAGAAAATTGTTCAAGTGTCAAACTGCGGACACCTCCAATGATTTTTATGATATCAGCAATGAATGTTTCTGTGGTGTTACTCATATATACAGCTGAGTCCACAATTAATACACTGCTACAGGATAGTACAAAAAGCGTTACCACGGGCAGAATGAACATATTTGATCTTCTGTGTTTATGTAAATTCATTCTTCAGTGAACTCCTAAAAAGATAAAAAACAACAATAACTGTTAGTAATAGTTCTCATCGGTCATATACAGTGTATGAACAGAAACTTGTAACAGATTGGAAATCTTCAATAGTGAAGTGATGTAAAGTCATAGGTAGTAATGAACATATTGTCGTATCTTATACTTTTTATTCAAATGGTGTTTTATGCCTCACTTAACTATTTTTCCATTATATGTTGGCAGCTGAGAATCAAGTTGCAGTGTACCTGGGGAAACACCACTTGCCTTCTGTAAGTTACATGTAAACTCACAAAATTAGCTTTGGTTACAAAGTACTCAAACCTGTACTAGCTAGAGGTGAGGGACGTCATGGTGTAAAGCAAAATGCTCTAACTGATAACCACCATGATGACTGATAGGCTTGGAAAACTAAAGTTCTATCACAGCAGTCCATTATGCATAGTGCATATATTTTTTCAAAATTCAATATTGCTTTATTACCTTGACATTTGACCTCTAATCTGGATAAAAGAATAGGCACTGAGCAAATTTGAGAGTGCTAGTAGGTGCAACAGTTTGGTTTGTACCTTGTTTACAAGTTGTGGACAGAACAGAAGAGTGTTTTCAAAAACTGAAGCGACCAAACAAAGAAAAAAATATGTAGAAAAGATATAGAATATCCTTTTTTTCTTTTCAATTATATCAGTTAAAATATTAAAAAAAAAAACAGAAAAACACTCAAATTTCACAAATTTTCAGCCACTTGGCCTTTATTTGTATAATTTGAGTGTTTTTCTGGTTTTTTTGCAAACTGATACTTCCCTTTGGAGGACATTAAATTTCATTAAAATGTTTTCATTGGTTGCTTTACAAATTCATTTTGAAATTCATGACCTAGTGTGGCTCAGACTTTTTTTTTATAGTAATGAATCTTCATTAAAATTTGAAGAAAATAGGGCTCACCCTAAATAAAAAATAATGAAAGATGTAATGCTACATGTATGTCCATGATTGGGTATTTAGGGCAAAAATTTGGGAAAAAAAAAGATATGATATGTCATTGGGAATATAGTCCAATATCGGCTGTAAACTTGGGAAAAAAGTCCTGTACACTGTACATGTATTTATAAATAGTAAAAAATAAGATAATAAATTATGATACTGAAAAAGAATACATGTATCCTAAATAACCATATTTTGTGTGATTTTGCCAGTACCTCCGTTTACATCTATTCTATTAGTATTAATTGTAATCTTTTTCTATAATGTCCACAGGGCCAAAATTGACCCCATTCCCAATGTATAATACAATGTACATGTGATTTTTCCAGTCGGATGAAAAAAATCCCAATTTGGTGTTGAGGCCACAAGGAAATTGAAAAAGAATTACCGGGTACGGTAACACAAGGGGAAATGCATTAAAAAGAAATTTCTATTACATTTAAGAATTGTATGCAAACTATTTTATCCATTGATACAAATTCACATTAAAATTTCTCCTCACAATCAATGACTGGTTATAATATATAATAGAAACATATATATATGTCACTTGAAATTGTCGACTGTAGTATAAAACACCACTAAACCCCTCTGCTATAGAGTGTATGATGTACATTTATAATATTTGATCTTCTTACCTGTCAAAGCTTACCTGTCAAAGCTTACCTGTAAAAGCTTATTGCTGTTTCTGTTTACAGTAGTCAGGTGTTTATATAGAAGTACAAGTACAACTATGAGACAATATAAAATACTGCTCTGTATATATATATATATATATATATATCCAATGAATTTTAATCTAACAACATTAGATTTCCATTCCAGGTGTGCAACACCTCACAAAACTTTGTTAACAGGTGCACTATCAACATACAATCAGAAAACTTAAGATATACTAAGTACTTGTAGAGAAGTCTGAACTATCTGATATCTAGATGATATTGATCAATACAAGTATAGCCAGAGGACAAAGATGTTTTGTTTTACATAAAGAGATAAAATCATATCACTCAAAATGTCATCAACAAAGGCCACTGATTAAATGTATGTTTATGATGCAATAAAATAGTCAGAAATTCCATAAATTGGCATAATATGTCTGTCACCAATATTTATGTAAACATGTTCTGTACAACACAAGAACCTACATGTATAGTACATGTACAACACAAGATGCTACATGTATAGTACATGTACAACATAAGAACCTGCATGTATAATACATGTACAACACAGGATGCTACATGTATAGTACATGTACAACACAAGATGCTACATGCATAGTACATGTATAACACAAGATGCTACATGTATAGTACATGTACAACACAAGATGCTACATGTATAGTACATGTACAACACAAGATGCTACATGTATAGTACATGTACAACACAAGAACCTGCATGTATAGTACATGTACAACACAAGATGCTACATGTATAGTACATGTACAACACAAGATGCTACATGTAAAGTACATGTACAACACAAGATGCTACATGTATAGTACATGTACAACACAAGATGCTACATGTATAGTACATGAATATATCATAGGGATTAGTTACGCTATGTAACAATTTTTTACTGATCAAATGAAGCACTGTTTATTTTTGTGTAATTCTTAACTGATTACGGCGATCGGCGCCGGTCGCTACTATAAAGTGCAGTTCATACATGTACTAAAGTCTCATTGTTATTGTTTTATACTGAATGGGAATGACATGGTGAACACACTTACGGAATTTTTGCTCAAAATTAGGAAAAAAAAAGTTGATTTTGCACTGATCAATAAAGTATGATTGGGTCAGAAACCCAGGCTAACTCTAGATGAAATCATCAGATAAACATGTTTTCAGAACTTTTAGAGTATTATCGTAAGAAAGATGTGATTTCAGAACATTCTGAGTATTATCTTCTTGTAGTGTGAAAAGAAAGGTTGCTGTTAATACACAATCACTGATTCCTTACAACAATAATATATTGGGAGTCATTCCTCTTCATATACCTCTTTTGTCAACAGAGGTGTGAGTATATTAATGATTACTATGTTACCCCCAGGAACACAATTTAAGGCATGGCAATAAGTCATGAAAAAGGGCATTTCCTTGTGTGTTATGTCATGAAAAAGGGCGCTTCTTTGCATGTCAAAGTAAAATTGGGTAGAAAAAGGCAGTTTCTAATTTGGAAAAAGTAAAACAATAGAAATAAATGTTGATTAATAATCTAATTGTTAAAACATTTGTTGAGCATTTATTACATGCACAGCATATTCAATAGGGTCATTGAATTTTTTTTAGAAAGCAACATTCTAAGTCTGCTTTCTTTCAACAGCATTAGCCCTGGGTCTGAAAATATATCAGCCAAATCATGGGTCAACTTCAATTTTTATTGGCCAAAATAAAAAATCCTTGGCCAATTCGAAATACCTACATGTAGGCCCTACACTACATTACAGTAATTTACTGCTACTGAAAATTTATGAATTACATTTTTTGAAACTAAAATTAGGAGAATAAGGGAGAAAATTTTACAAGTTTAAGAATTAATCTACTTGCCAATCACATTTTCTGGCCTGGAATTAATGTTTACAAAATTCTACCAAATGTTAATTGCATTTAAATTTAGGTTCTTTGTTTTAGCTTTTGTCCATTGCATTAAATATTTTCAAGATCAATTTATTGTTGATAATTCTTTTATTTGTCAATGATATAAGCAGCAACTAGTGGTTGTGAGTTGCATTCACATGTACATGTACATGTCAAATGGTGTCATTCTCATTGCCCTTTTTCTTTTCGGGTTAATTTACGACTGTTATTATTTTTATTTCGTCTTTTTTTCAGTGTAATTGGATTGGTAAATATGTTTTTCTGATAATGAGACAAGTAATTGATTGTGATACAAACACATAAGCAGCCCGATATCGTTAGCCCTTCGTTTGTCATATCAACACACGGTAAAGTCTTCCGAGTTTTAAATCTCATTATAGGAGTATTAGGAATTAATTATCATCATGGATGTTGATTAGGGTAACATAAAAGGCAGGATGATTTGTAGGTATGTTTAATTAGGCGTGACAGGTAGCTGTTTACCTATTGTATACACATCGGTGCCAGGGGCCTTAGACTGGGTACTGTCAAAACAACGTATTGGTGTGATATTAAACTCAAGGATAAACTGTGCACAGGCAGATCCTTAAATGTTAAGATACTCTTAGATCATCTTCAGAATGACATGGAAATGATTTGAAAAAAAGGGCATGGCACTGCGCCATCCTATGGGAAAGGCTATATGCATACCGAGTAATTTATTTATGCCCATGACAAATAAAAATTAATCCATTTTGTACTAGATATTGGCACTCAAATTACGGCGGCACGATTTACCCAAAAAACAAAAACTACCCAAAAAGACCCCAAAAACATCCCAAAACACCCCAAAACAATTAAATCGAAATAAATTTGCATCAATAATCATTTTAAATGCATTTTCTTCTGTATAAATATTTCATAGACAGCTAGAAATTAAAAAAAAAATCAACATTTATCACTTCTCATGGAACTTACGGACACTGTCATTTAGTAAAATGAAGAGCCAAATCGGTCTTCTTCAATTATTTGCTTTCACTATTCCTGAAATATTTTTCATATTTTATGTCAAATTTATATTATAAAAATTCTACGTAATGTGGAAAATGATGATTTCATATGTATTAAACGTCTTTACCGTCCCATATAAGTAACATTCTGGCACATTTTAAAATGTCATGCTGACGAGTATATCATGGTTTCAGAAATACATCGTGAAATTGGATAAAACAGAATTATCAAAGTCAAAAACATCTACAGTCATAAAAAATATTCATCATATTATAATAAGATTGCTAAAATTGTTACGTTTTAAATGTTTTTGTGTGATTTTTGGGTCATTTTGGATGTTTTTTGGGTCATTTTGGATGTTTTTTGGGTGTTTTTTGGGTCTTTTTGGGTAAATCGTGCTGCCCCTCAAATTACCCTTACAGGAACTTTACATTGGTAATGGCAGCCATCTTCAAAGATTTAGGGCACAAGTTAAAGAAATGGAACATTAATTGGTCATACTGATTTAGCCTGGCTCACTGATCGACAAAGTATGATTGGGCCAGGAACCCAGGCTAACTCTAGATGAAATCATTCGATAGACATGTTTTCAGAACTTTTAGAGTATTATCGTACGAAAGACGTGATTTTGGAACATCCTGAGTATTATCATATAGTAGTGTGAAAAGAAAGGTTGCTGTAAGTGATTACTTACGACAATGATATATCGGGAGTCATTCCCCTTCATGTTACATATAAATCTTTTGTCAAGAGAGGTGTGAGTATATTAATGAATACTCACTAGACCAAATTCATTGATATCGGATGGATAACACAGAGATTCCAAAAAAAAAGTATGTTTAAAAAGATACCGATAAAATACACTTTTTTGTTTTTCACTTATAGTTATATCAGTAAAAATATTTTTATTTAGACGATTGGATGCTTTACAAATTCATGACCTAATTATGTGACTCAGACTATAGGCATCAAGAAATGAATGACAACATACAAAAGTACATGTTTTGCTCCCTTGCTGACTTTAGATCGAGAAGTCATTTTTTATAAAGTAACGGTAATAGATAAAGATAATGTCACGATATATTGATTGAATTTGAACCTTGTCGCGTGTGCTTTTTACGAAATGGAGAAATTTAAACTAGAACGTTCATGAATTAAAAAATACTTACTGACAAGTGTTGAAAGTTAGAAGATGTGTATTATTCGAATTCAGAATGACTACTCTCAACGTGGACACTTTTATTGTGTTTGTTATGTCTGTCCTTCACAGTAATGACGTTGTTTTGATGCTGCAGTTTCATGCTGTGTTGGAAATTGCCATAAGCGTTTTCGTGACCAAGAAGAGCGGTGTAATTGTACGAGTCAAACTCGGAATCACAATTAACGAAAGGCGGATACGATAATAAATGTTCATGTTGTACACGTAAAAACTTAAAACGTATTTTCCTTCTTTTTATCAGTTATTGTTTTACTTTTCATTCAAAGTAGACACATTATCCAAAATAATTAATAATTCACAGTGTTCGGCAATAGATATACGTTACATTATAGCTTTCTGCAGTTTAAGTTAGCTTGGCAGTATTTTGATGATAGGCACAAGGATTATAGGACAGACACCACCAAATATTTTCCCATAGGCCTCAATGCTAATTTACAAAACTTCAGGTCACTGTCACTCCCATGTTTATTATATCTGGGTCAAATAAGTACCCTGTGGTGAAAGATCAATATTTTTGATAACAAAATTTGCAATCAAAAGTATAGGTTGCCGTTGCATTTTTACTTCAAATTTTCACTTGTTTACAACTCGTAGTATTCCGCACCAAAGGAAAATATCTATTCTCATATGACCCCTCCCTTTCAATTTTCAACCGTCAACCCTATAATTTCCAAAGTACTACCAATATTCATGTATCTTTTTTATCACCTTTATTTCACTTTATTAATGGCAAAACTAATTTTTTCATTTAATGACCAATCAGATCACTGGGCTCATTTTACCCTCCGCACAACTTTGGGTGTCCAAAATGTCTGCGCCCATGTTGTAAACAAAGCTGGTGTTTTTTCCTATAGATTTATCCAAAACATTGCCAAAAATGGTCATTTTGCATTTTTTGGAAATCTCACTAACTGTACACCAAGCCCCCTTAATAATGAGGATGGGAACCCAACCTGAAGAGAAACACAGTCTATAATGTGTCACACCCCTACCTCTCAATCCCATTCATTGATATTAACAAATAAATGCATTATATGAAGAAGTTGTCTGTTTTTCTTTCATGATTTTCATTCAGAATTGTTTATAACACATATACTTCATTATTTTGAATGATTTCATACCATTATTTACCAATATTGACCATGATATCATATAAGGGTAGAAGGTACCCCTTAATAATGGAAAAAGTGACAAAATATACCATTTTCTTCACAAAAACTTAAAATTTGGATCATTGCTTAATGAGCATGGAACCAATTAGGCACCAGAAGTAAAGAAGAATTTCTGAAGCTCACTTAAAAGTTAACCATGTCATTTTTTATATCATCAAATTGCTTTTATTGACAAGGAATGAAGTGCACCCTTAATAAAAGTGTAAAACTTCTGGGAGGGGATACCCTTACATACAACACATTTCAATAGACTTATTGTGTTAATTTATATAAAATATGTTATGTAATCATTTTCAGACATGTCCATGTTTTGTTTCATCCCTTAATTACAGTCTCATGATGTAAGTAATTAAATACAGAGGGCAGATAACTGAGTCTGACTTTAAAATGACTGACACTTAAATGGTGCAAAATGATAGTCAAATTGCTTTTAAAAGGATATGACATATGTATAGTTCTGTTTCAGATGAAAACCTAAGTCAAATTTTAATTATACTAAGTTTTGAAACCAGTAAAAGTCAATATCAGGTGTTAATTTTTGTCTGGTATGACACCAAGAGAGTGTTAAGTGACATTTGCTGGAAGGGGGGGGGGGTGAAAAAAGGTGATTCAAACAAGAAATGCATGACTGAAAATTTAGAAAACTTATGAAAACATGCAACTTGAATGAATATTAGATGAGTTAATACAGAAAAAAAATATAATTGATACTTTATAATTATCTTTACAGGTACTTGAGTATGATAATTAGATAAAAATCTCTTATTGGACAATATTTCCCTGGATTTAAGAAATTGAAATATTCCTTCTACAGGTTAAAATGTTGATAGATTATGAAAAAAAAATGTTAAAATGCCCTTTTTCTAAAGAATTTTTTAATATACTAATTATCTATTACCCAAATTTAACACAATATGACCTAACCACAATATGGAAATTCTTGTGTACAGATCAGCATAAGGGGGGGGGCTTAATTTTTATACTGTTTACAGTGTATATGGCATGATGAAATGTTTAACTGATGAGACTTAAATGCTGAAATGCAGTTTAATACAACATTAAAAATGAGATGGTTTTTTACCCTTCAGATACAGTACATATATACAACTAAAGGTACAAAATACACTGCATGAGTAAAATGACATGGTCCAATATGTAGATTTTGCCCTCAAAAGAAGAAAATCAACCAGTCTTTACCTCAAAAAGGTCTGATTTTAATTCAAATGAGTTAAAATTTACAATAGAAACATCATTTCCAAAATATTTTGCTAAAATTAGTCACTATGCATAACCATAACTATATGATTTTTTTATAAAAGAACATGTGCATGTTTGTAGGAGAGGGTGGGGGTATACTTGAATTTTCCAAGTACAGATGGAATTTTGACCAATAAATGATAAAATATTAGTTCTAGGTGTAATATAAAACATACAGATAAAATTAAGAGATCTCAAAATGCAACAAATGCATAATAATGTGTGTAGAGGCAGCACACCTATTAAATTTGCACCTTGTGGACCCCCAACAGGTGCCCCATTTCATAGAGACCCTCAAATCTGTTTTAAAAGTATGAGTCCCCTGAATGAATTGCAATTTAGGTGATAAAAATTAGAGAAATGACTTATTTTAAGGCTTCATCCAGCCTACATGTGTCAAATGTGAATTTCTCTATAGGACAGACACCACCAAATATTTTCCCATAGGCCTCAATGCTAATTTACAAAACTTCAGGTCACTGTCACTCCCCATGTTTTACCTATCTGGGTCAAATAAGTACCCTGTGGTGAAAGATCAATATTTTTGATAACGAAATTTGCAATCAAAAGTATAGGTTGCCGTTGCATTTTTACTTCAAATTTTCACTTGTTTACAACTCGCAGTATTCCGCACCAAAGAAAATATCTATTCTCATATGACCCCTCCCTTTCAATTTTCAACCGTCAACCCTATAATTTCCAAAGTACTACCAATATTCATGTATCTTTTTTATCACCTTTATTTCACTTATTAATGGCAAAACTAATTTTTTCATTTAATGACCAATCAGATCACTGGGCTCATTTTACCCTCCGCACAACTTTGGGTGTCCAAAATGTCTGCGCCCATGTTGTAAACAAAGCTGGTGTTTTTCCAATTCTGTCGCTCAATGGGGACCTCTGGTCCCCCTGATATCACACACAAATGTCGTTCGTCTACGCAAATAAAAATAGTTCAACACTTCCGGAAACCATAAAATGAAAGTAAGATTAAATATAATATTAATGTTTTGAAAAGATAGTTATAATAATTTATTAAAGACGTTGGTACTTATTATATAATCTATACAATGAAAGAATCATGTTACTAAATGAACAGTCAAATTATATTTGTTATCAGGGAAGTAAAATAGAGGGAAAGGTTACACACAAGTTTTAATGAAATATCGAGAAGCGGGAGATTTGAACCAAATTTAATTATAAATATCAAATTCATATAGATATATACCTATAGATATAACATTAGCTTACCTCTGGTCCCCTATAGATACATACCTATAGATATGACATTGGGTTACCTCTGGCCCCCTATAGACACATACCTATAGAAATGACATTGGGTTACCTCTGGTCCTCTATAGATATAACATTGGGTTACCTCTGGTCCCCTATAGATATATACCTATAGATATGACATTGGGTTACCTCTGGTCCCCTATAGACACATACATATAGAAATGACATTGGGTTACCTCTGGTCCCCTATAGACACATACCTATAGAAATGACATTGGGTTACCTCTGGTCCCCTATAGATATATACCTATAGATATAACATTGGCTTACTTCTGGTCCCCTATAGATCTATAACATTGGGTTACCTTGGTCCCCTATAGATATATACCTATAGATATAACATTGGCTTACCTCTGGTCCCCTATAGATACATACCTATAGATATGACATTGGGCTACCTCTGGTCCCTATAGACACATACCTATAGAAATGACATTGGGTTACCTCTGGTCCCCTATAGATATAACATTGGGTTACCTCTGGTCCCCTATAGATATATACCTATAGATATAACATTGGGTTACCTCTGGTCCCCTATAGATATATACCTATAGATATGACATTGGGTTACCTTTGGTCCCCTATAGACACATACCTATAGAAATGACATTGGGTTACCTCTGGTCCCCTATAGATATAACATTGGGTTACCTCTGGTCCCCTATAGATACATACCTATAGATATGACATTGGGTTACCTCTGGTCCCCTATAGACACATACATATAGAAATGACATTGGGTTACCTCTGGTCCCCTATAGACACATACCTATAGAAATGACATTGGGTTACCTCTGGTCCCCTATAGATATATACCTATAGATATAACATTGGCTTACTTCTGGTCCCCTATAGATCTATAACATTGGGTTACCTCTGGTCCCCTATAGATATATACCTATAGATATAACATTGGCTTACCTCTGGTCCCCTATAGATACATACCTATAGATATGACATTGGGCTACCTCTGGTCCCCTATAGACACATACCTATAGAAATGACATTGGGTTACCTCTGGTCCCCTATAGATATAACATTGGGTTACCTCTGGTCCCCTATAGATATATACCTATAGATATAACATTGGGTTACCTCTGGTCCCCTATAGATATATACCTATAGATATGACATTGGGTTACCTTTGGTCCCCTATAGACACATACCTATAGAAATGACATTGGGTTACCTCTGGTCCCCTATAGATATAACATTGGGTTACCTCTGGTCCCCTATAAATATATACCTATAGATATAACATTGGCTTACCTCTGGTCCCCTATAGATACATACCTATAGATATGACATTGGGTTACCTCTGGTCCCCTATAGACACATACCTATAGAAATGACATTGGGTTACCTCTAGTCCCCTATAGATATAACATTGGGTTACCTCTGGTCCCCTATAGATATATACCTATAGATATAACATTGGGTTACCTCTGGTCCCCTATAGACACATAAATATAGATATAACATCGGGCTACCTCTAGTCCCCTTTAGATACATACCTATAGATATGTCATTGGGTTACCTATGGTCCCCTATAGACAAATACCTATAACATTGGGTTACCTCTGGTCCCCTATAAATACATACCTATAGATATAACAATGGATTTCCTCTGGTCCCCTATAGATACAAACCTATAGATATGACATTGGGTTACCTCTGGTCCCCTATAGATACATACCTATAGATATAACAATGGGTTACCTCTTGTCCCCTATAGATCACACATCAAGTTATTACATTGGGTTACCTCTGGTTTTTATAGATATCACAAACATTTAACATTGGGTTACCTCTGGTCGCCAACAGTCCATACATGAAGTTATTACATAGGGTTACCAATCAGTCTTTTATAAAACGTAACATCATTATGTTTGGTTACCTCTGGTCCCTATAGATCCTACATAATTTTTTAATATTGGGTTACACTTGGTCCCCTATAGAACATACATAAACTTATTGCATTGGGTTATCCCTGGTCACTACAGAAAATAAATAAATAAAGTTATTTTGTTCGGTTACCACTGGTCCCTTTAAAACATGCATATGATTATTAAATTGGGTAGCCCCTGGTCTCATATAGTCAATGCATAAAGTTTACAGAACGTAGATAACATCTTTACGGTTGGGTCATCTCTGGTCCCCTATATATCTCACATAAAGTTATTACATTGGGTTAAATTACTACGCATTCGTCTGTACTATTTTCGAGGGACCACAGGTCCCCTTTCAGCGACAGATTTATCCTTGTGCTGATGATATCATGTTGACAAATATTTCCGATCGAGTATGAGACAGTACATGTATATATCTTTAAACAGAAACTTAAAAACAAAATTATTTTTTGAAAATATCGCGATACTTTAATTTATCATATAACTCCTGTATCTTACAACAAATATTCACAAAATACATGCAAAGTTATGTAATTTTGAATTAGGTTTTTTTTGGTAAAAACAGAAATCTTATCAAAATAATATCTTCACAAGAAATCAAATAACTGATAAAAATTTAAGATTCGTTAATTCAAAATTAAAATGCTCAAACTGAACATGATTATTCTGATTTTACTTTTCGCAAATATCTGTTCCTTTGTTTATTTGTGATATATGACCTAAAATCAGCTCTGTTACATTTTCTGTATTCTAATACGTTCACGTATTTACTATAGACCTACTATATACTTACTATAGATCTACTGTATACTTACTATAGACCTACTATAGACCTTCTATATACTTACTAGACCTTCTATACACTTACTATAGACCTACTATATACTTACTATAGACTTACTATGTACTTACTATAGACCTCCTATATATTTACTATAGACCTACTATATACTTACTATGGACCTACTATATACTTACTATAGACCTCCTTTATACTTACTATATAGACCTACTATATACTTACTATAGACCTCCTATATACTTACTATAGACCTACCATATACTTACTATAGACCTACCATATACATACTATATACCTAATATATACTTACTATAGACCTCCTATATACTTACTATAGACCTACTATAGACTTACTATGTACTTACTATAGACCTATATACTTACTATAGACCATAGACCTCCTATATACTTATTATATAGACCTACCATATACTTACTTTAGATCTCCTATATACTTACTATAGACCTTTTATAAACTTACTATAGACCTACTATATACTTACTGTAGACCTACTATATACTTACTGTAGACCTACTATATACTTACCATAGACCTATTATATACTTACTACAGACCTCCTATATACTTACTATAGACCTCCTATATACTTACTATAGATCTATATATACTTACCATAGATCTACTATATACTTACTCTAGACCTATTATATACTTACTATAGACCTACTATATACTTACTATAGACCTGCTATATACTTACTATAGACTCCTAAGACTTACTATAGACCTAATATATACTTACTATAGACATAATATATACTTACTATAGACCTAATATATACTTACTAAGGCCTAATATATACTTACTATAGACCTCCTGTATATTTACTAGACTTCCTATAGACCTACTATAGACTTACTATAGACCTAATATATACTTACTACAGATTTACTATAGACCTAATATAGACTTACTATAAACCTAATATATACTTACTATAGACCTAACATAGGCGTTGGAACGGGGGGGGGGGGCTTAGCCCTCCCACTTTTTTGCAAATATAGACATAGGACATAGACGTTTCTGGCGTGTGTATGTGTTTTAAGTTGGTTTAGCCCCCAACTTTCAATTTGCTTCCAACGCTGATGCCTAATATATACTTACTATAGACCTAATATATACTTACTATAGATCTAATATATACTTACTATAGACCTAATATATACTTACTATAGACCTAATATATACTTACTATAGACCTAATATATACTTACTATAGATCTAATATATACTTACTATAGACCTAATATATACTTACTATAGACCTAATATATACTTACTATAGATCTAATATATACTTACTATAGACCTAATATATACTTACTATAGATCTAATATATACTTACTATAGACCTAATATATACTTACTATAGACCTAATATATACTTACTATAGACCTAATATATACTTACTATAGATCTAATATATACTTACTATGGACCTGATATATACTTACTATAGACCTCCTATATACTTACTTTATACCTCCTTTAGACTTATTATAGACCTCCTATATACTTACTTTATACCTCCTTTAGACTTACTATAAATCTACTTTAGACTTACTATAGATCTACTATAGATTTATTATAGACCTACTATAGGTTTACTATAGACCTATACATAATAATACATAGGTAAACCTATGGAGAGGGCGAAAAACATTCATCAACAGTTTCACATGTTTAGTTAATCCCTTTGGCGGGGGCAACACAACAGAATCACCAAAGGGTTTGATGTTCAGTAGTGTCCCGGTCATTCACTCATTGTTCTGAATAAAATATTCAACGACTCACCGTTTCCTTGGTGTTAAAACATCTATAGTAGAATCTTATGTGTTATTTATTACTCATGAAATTAATGCAACATTATGTTTTATGCTATTTATTTTACTCTATCCCAGCGTATCTATCACTTTGTGCAGTTCACATTATCCGGATAATGGATGCGCTTCGAGATCGAGTTCAATGTACAACCCTAGTCGTTATTGCTAGTCTCAGTCTGCAAAACGTTTGCTAGTACGGTACTTCATTACCTCCTCTGCAATGCGCTTGTAAGTTATGACTTTGCAATTCCGACAATTTGTTTGTGTCTCGCGCAACTTCCCGATGTGAGCAGAATTTTTACGATTAGTAGTACGGATCCCCGTATGTAATGGGAATAAAAATGTGAGGTTCTCTACATATATATATATGAGGGCTTCGCCCTCTACTATAGACTTACTATCTTAGACCTACTATAGACTTACTGTCACCCAGGGTACATTTATTTTATACATGTGAATATTTTATTGAGAATTATAGAATGTCCTGTGTTAATGTGTGAGTTTAAGTTTTGTACTGTCTGTGAGAGTACATGTGTTTTGTTTACAACCTAACCTGAAATTGACATGTGACTGAACACTTTTTTGGATTTGTACTCACGGACGTCATACCTAAATTAACAAAAGAAATTGAACTGACCGCGTCCCTCATTCCCAGGTTTAACATAAATTTAAACTGGAAAGACATAAATTTTGAAAAAAGTCACATACTCAAAATCCCACATTTAAAACCGGGTCTGTTTGGTAAGAAAGTCTTATTTACTTCTAAATTATGTAAATTTAATAGTCCATCGTTTTTGTTAATTTCGTCTTTTTAAGTTGTTTTATGTTGTCTCGTCTTGATTTAGTTTTATTTTATGTTTTAGGTAGTCGTTTTTACTATCAAGTTGATATACAAAAAGAATTAATAAATTAAGATCGAACAGTATATATGATTTAAGTGTTTAGTGTGTGATATTAGATCTAGACGATCTATCAATATTTCTCAATTTTCTGTGCTCCGCCTACAATCAAAAATACACGAGCTAACCACGGTTCACAGATGGCGCCCAACGTATAAATCCAGTTGTATTCGACCAAACAGAGTTTAACCGGTCCTGTGCACGCTTCAAGCGCAATACATAATTTTACATCTATTAACTAATCTGTTACTCCTATTTGATTTCGTTAGCCATGTGTACTTCAGAATAACTCGAATGATTCAATGAGGTAGTGATCGTAGTGAGCGGAATATAACGAGTTAACTTCAGAAGGGCCTATTGTGATATTCAAGTTAAGCTCTGCGCAGACGCAAGGAATTTCAACTTCCGACAGCTAGGACTAACGAGGTTTCTGGCGGATAGATCTACAAACTGTGTAATTTAGAACTAAATATTAGTAGATTCTATAGACAGCTTTTATTATTTGATATCTGAGCTTTTAAATTAATTTTAATTTTCTGACTGTGGTATTGTTTTCTTGTTTTTTTTCTTCCATTATAGTTTACTTTGCTATATCTTACAGACCGGTTAAGTCCATTGACTAATTGACTAGTAAGAAAAACTAAGTCACTAGAGTTTGTGTGTGTATATATGTATGTATGTCTATCTATAGTTTTACGTTTTGCTTGTGATCAAGAGGCAGATTTTCGAAGCCAAATTCGATCAATCACCGTAAGTAGATCTTTATTTCTCTTTTATTTAATTTCTTTCATTGTGCTCGATCGGGGCCTCGTACTCAGTTTTGTTTATTATTGAAATCTAGACCAAACGATCAGCTGTTTGCCATTTCCTACGCCTAGATCTAACACAGTGTGTTTACTTAGCCAAATGAGAAAATTAGACAAGTACGTGAATAAGCCTCTCATCTTAGATGAGAAATTGGTTCAGTCAAATCACCCAATAGCACCCAAAAACTCACTAGCACTTTAGGGTTTTCATTGAGAAAACATAGTTTAATAACAAAAGTTTGTGAATTAGAATTTGTATACAGACCTGGTGCCACATTTCCACAACATTTTAAGTGGTTACAAAAACAATTTACATAACAGAGTTGCTAAATATCAGTTTTTGACAATTTATGTTAGGCTAGGTACTTGTGATTTGACATATAAAGTTGGTAAATTCATTCAGTTAAGACACAATTCAAATCAACAAGCTGAAAATTATATTCAGACTCAAATAAATTCTTACTTGAATTTGCAAGCAATTTCCGAACAGTGAAAATTATTTTTTCTACAAATTCCTTCATACTCTGTTGTCATTTGGAATCAACTAAAGGACATAAATCCCACTCAGATTAGGATGGGGGGGTTGGTGGTGGGGGGGGGGTGGGGGGGGGGGGGGGGGGTGGGGGGGGGGGGGTAGGGGGGGTGGTGGGGGGGGGGGGGGGTGGGGGGGTGGGAGGGGGGGGGGGAGAGGGGGTGAGGGGGGGGGGAGATGGGGGTGTGGGGGGTTGTGAGTTGGATGGGGTGAGGGTGGGTGGTGGGGGGGGGGGGGGGAGGGGGGTGGGGGGGGGGGGGAGGGGGGTGGTTGGGGGGGGGGTGGGGGGGGTGGGGGGGGGTGGGGGGGGGGTGGGGGGGGGGGGGGAGGGCATAGATCAGGACACATAAATCCCACTCAGATTACATAGATCAGGACATAAATCCCACTCAGATTACATAGATCAGGACATAAATCCCACTCAGATTACATAGATCAGGACATAAAACTTGAAGAAAGAATAAACTTTCTGAATAAATTTATTGATGAAGTAAATTAAAAAAATCAGATTTTTACATCAAACTTTAGATTTGATCTCTTGTCATATAGGAAATCTAAAAAGTCTCAAAAAGTCAAAGTAAACTATAGATTATTTAAAGACGGTGTTCATCCAATTACTGAAGTGGGTAGATGCTGGATGAAAAGGGCTGCTGAACACATACCGAAACATTGTATCTAACTGAAATACTGATTTGATACTTTTTCACATAGTATATACTGTTGTCATCTGTTGGTTCTTGGCTCCTATGAATAGGGACTGTCCCAACCGTTTGTGGCTCAAGTTACTAACGGATGACATCACAGTATACAAACAAAATTACTGATTTGGACCATATTTCAATGATTGAATCATTAAAATATATTTTGGTGTTTTGATACCAGCAACCAGTACTAATTGTTGTATTATATATTAATTTTAGTAATTTTGAACAAATTTAGTCAGTCAATTTCAATATTAATAATGGCTTCACATGATGTCAAAGTGAACATTGAAATGACTGAACAGGAAATGGTTGAACATTTACAGGCAACTGGGAAGTATAAAATTGTACAATCAACTTATATCCCAGTACAAATGTATGTTTTCCCGATGCAGGTTCACCTAAAACTGAAGCCCCTTTTCCAATGTTTACATCTGTTATCGATAATCAACATGTTGAAAACAAGGGTATAAAGGGTCATACTACATTACTAGTGATGGACAATTTTCAGTTATGAATCTAAAAGTTAAAATACCCAAGTTACCTCCTTTTTCAGGGGATGAACCCCCAATTAAAGGTGATATTTCCTACCTGGAATGGAGGTTTGAAGTAAAATGTCTGTTGAGGGATCCAGATATGTCTCCTTTCACATTGGTGCAGGATATATGGATTTCCCTTAGAGGGACAGCACACAAGATGCTGCTGTCACTAGGTGAGACAGCCACACCAAGGA
Source organism: Atrina japonica (assembly GCA_030159075.1). Lineage (NCBI taxonomy): Eukaryota > Metazoa > Mollusca > Bivalvia > Pterioida > Pinnidae > Atrina > Atrina japonica. The sequence goes on along the minus strand of BROG01000230.1, from coordinate 744,787 downwards.
TATAATTGCTAAGCTTCATGTTTTATATGGGGATGTCTCATCCAGTAACATGATTATGCAAGAGTTCTTTAACTTGCAACAAAGAGCTGATGGGTCGGTATCTCAGTTTGGTTGCAGGTTGGAGTCGGTACTCCAAACTGCAATTGAACTGAAGCATATCGAGCCATCTGCCAAGAATGATCTGCTCAGACACAAATTTTGGACTTCTCTACCTTCAGAGCAAATCAAATCACAAACACGACATAAGTATGACACCATTTTTGATTTTAATGAGCTGCTGCGCTCAATTCGTGTTGTGAAAAGGGAGATGAATATTAAAACTTCAAATTCATCTCTTATACAAAAGCATTCAAATGCTATTATCACTGGCAATTCTCCAGTTGAAATTGACATGAATAAGAAACTTAAACAATTGGGGGATAAAATTAATAAAAAAAATTGAAATTTTATCAAAATTAGATCAGAACATATCAAGTAAAAATACTAAAAATTTTCAAGAAAACAGATATGTTCAGCTGGGAACCTCCAATGATTCTCGAATGTATGGCAGTTTTTACTCGCGAGGTCATGGTCACAATCGTGTGGGTAGGCATTATCAGCTTTCTGCTAGAGGTTACGGTGGTCGTTATTTTGATTATTCTGCTTTTATTGGCAGAGGCATGGGTTGCAAACATAACCCAAACTAGATATGACCTCTGCTGTAGGCCAACCAGGGGTCAATCTATTAGATAAAGGCCAAACATTATATGACAGGCTAGTAGATGTTTCGAATGAAGGGATCATTGAAGTTAATAGTCTGGATACAAAGGCACTTGTGGACAGTGGCTCAATGATATCAACTATTTCTGAGTCCATGTACAAGTCAACCCCCAGAAACCCTGTTCTAAAATCATTGGAATCTCTTGGATTAAATATATCTGTTGCCAATGGAGCAAAACTAGATTATATTGGTTATATAGAATGTGACATAACTTTAAAATTCTTGAAAGATTTTACAATTTGTGTTCATTTACTGGTAACAGCAGATACTGAATTTAATAGACAATGTCCTATTATATTGGGAACAAATGTTATTCGTTATGTCAAAAATATACCTATGTGAAAACAGTGAAATAAAATAGACAAATGAGTGGAAAATTGCTGTTAACAGTCTAAATTGTGTAAGGTATACAGTAAAATCAATAGGAATGGTGAGAGGACTTCCGTCTGGAATCTCAAATGTGGTAACTGAAAATTGTGATTCTGGTTTCAATGTTATTGTCTGTCCAAGAGTTATGAATGTGCAGAACGAAGTTTCTCGTTCCAAAATTCCTGTTAAGATATGCAACATATCCTTAAAAACTTGTTCTTAAACCAAAAACAGAAATTTGCCAAATATTTGAGGTTAATGTTATTGATGATTTATCATCATGTACTCTTTCACCCAATAATGTGTCAAAACAATCTATACTGGAAGAGCTTGGTGTAAATATTAACCAGTCAAAATTTAAGTCAGGAACAACTCAGATGTATTAGAAAATTTTTGAATAACTGGAAACATGTGTTTTCGTCAAATTCATTGGATGTTGGAAATACAGATATCGTCAACCATAACATTGAGCTTACTGATCCACAACCATTTAAACAACCATATCGCAGAATCCAACCTGGTATGATAGAGGAAGTAAGACAAAATGTTAAAGAAATGCTCAATGCTAGTGTTATCAGGGAGTCTGACAGTCCTTTTTCATCCAATGTAGTCCTTGTTCGTAAAAAAGGATGGTAGCCTTAGATTTTGTATTGACTATCGAATGCTAAATGCACGAACACGAAAAGATGCATATATGCTTCCTAGATTTGATGATACAATCGATGATATCAAATATTCAAAATATTTTTCCAAACTAGATTTGTGATCTGGCTATTGGCAAGTTGATATGGCTGATAAGCATAAGACAGTATTCTCAGTAGGCAATTTAGGGTTTTATGAATGTAACAGGATGGGATTTGGTTTAACAAATGCTCCTGCTACTTTTCAAAGATTTATGGAAAAATGCATGGGGGAAATGCATCTGAGAGAATGCTTAATTTTCTTAGATGACATCCTAATTTTTTCCAAAACCGTTGATGAACATGTGAAGTGGTTAGAATCAGCATTTGATCGCTTAGCTTAACACAATTTGAAGTTGAAGCCATCCAAATGTGAGCTTTTTCAGTCCTCTGTTAAATATCTTGGTCATGTCATTTCAGAAAAGGGTATTGCCACAGACCCTGATAAAACATCAGCATTTGAGCATTGGCCTGTTCCTACCAATATGAAGCAACTTCGATCCTTTTTGGGCTTTTGTGGTTATTATCGCAGATTTGTTAAAAACTACTCTAATATAGTCGAACCCCTGAATAACTTATTAAAGGGACATAGTCTAAATAAATCTGGTGAAAAAAATAAAGGGTAGAAATCATCTAAAAACAATTCGGCTAAATGGGTATGGGATGAAAAAGAGCAGCAGGCATTTGAGTGTATCAAAGCCAAACTCACTCAACCCCCAGTACTGGCCTATGCAGATTATGATCTTCCCTTTGTTCTACATACAGATGTTAGTAGTTCTGGCTTAGGTGCAGTTTTGTACCAAAAGAAAAATGGCTTTGACAGGGTAATAGCATATGCCAGTCATGGTTTAAGAGCAAATGAGAGTTAGAATTTTTAGCTTTAAAGTGGGCAATTACAGATAAGTTTCATGATTATTTGTATGGTAAAACTTTTGAAGTTTTGACTGACAATAACCCACTTACATATGTGCTGTGTAAAGCCAAACTTGATGCTGCAAGTCATCGTTGGGTTGCTGCATTAGCCAATTTTGACTTTACTATTTCCTACAGGGCAGGAGTAAATAATGCTGATGCAGATGGGCTATCTTGAAAACCACAACTATTCTCTGAAGTAGTAAGTGCTATTTGTCATGCAGCTTTGGCTTCTGCTCCATTGATTGAGTGTTTATCCACTGATACAGCTCCTCATTCTGCCGGTGAGGATCTTATCACTGGAGATACATTTCAACAAGTGGACTGGTCCAGAGAACAACAAAATGACAAAGCATTAGCACTTGTTATTCACTTGCTCAAAAACAGTTCTTCCTTAAAATGGGAAAATTTACGTAGGGAGTCTCCCACAGTACAACAGTATCTTAGGGAACGAAAGCGTTTAAAAATTGAGAATGGTATTCTGTATCGTACCGCTTTTCATGATGAGGAACAAGTTAAGCAATTAGTTATCCCTTGTTCTCATAGAACAAGAGCCCTGAAAGGAGTGCATGATGATGTAGGGCATCAGGGAAAGGAAAAAACTCTTTGGTTGACAAGAAAAAGGTTCTACTGGCCAGGTCTTGAAAAAGATGTTTTAAACAAAATAGAACATTGTGGTAGGCGCATTAGACATAAAGTAACTGTCCATCCTGTTGCGGAATTTGTGCCTATTCACACTACTAGACCTCTTGAACTTGTCTGTTTTGATTTTCTGAGCCTAGAGAAATCCAAAGGGGGGTACGAGAATATACTGGTTATAACTGACCATTTCACTCGTTACGCTCAGGCAGTACCATGTAAACATCAGTCTGCACATACAACAGCTAAGGTGTTGTATGAACACTTTATTGTATATTATTCTTTTCCTGAGCGACTGCATAGTGACCAGGGCTGTAACTTTGAAAGTGAAGTTATCTGGGAGCTTTGTAAGCTAGCCCAAATTATGAAAACAAGGACTACTCCTTACCATCCTATAGGGAATGGGTCAGTGGAGCGTTTCAACCAAACGCTCCTTAAAATGTTAGCCACAATGAAGGATAAGAAAAAGGCAGACTGGAAATCCTTTGTAGCTCCTTTGGTACAGGCCTATAATGCTACTAAAAGTGACTCAACTGGGTACTCACCTCACTATTTGATGTTTGGTTGGCACCCCTGTTTGTCAGTTGATGCATTCCTAGGTACTGGAAGTGCATCAATCAGTGATCATAACTATGGATATTATGTTCAAAAACTACGGGGTAAGCTCAACTATGCTTATGATGTAGCGGCAAGAGAGTGCCAAAAGTGGAAGTAAAAATAAAAGAGCTTTGCCTTGAAGTACAAGACCGAGTCCTGGTACATAAAGTAGTAGTTAAAGGTAAGTGTAAACTGGCTGACAAGTGGGAGCAGGATGTCTATATCGTAAAAGATAGACCCAACTTAGACATTCCTGTATATAAAGTGCAAAAAGAATCGGGGAAAGGTCCTGTTCGTACGCAACACAGGAACCTTCTTCTGCCTTTTACTGCAATCCCCACTGAAGACTGTCTCACAAAGTCTTATAGTAGGTCATATCAACCTAAGAAACAGCCAGCAACTCATTCTAAAATAACGTTACTATTTCAGAGTCAGACTCATCAGCAAGTTTTGATGAGGAGGAAAATGAGTATACCTCTAGATATCTAATTCCTCAACGGGAGGAAAACTTCCTTTAACATGGCAGGTTGTTAGGGAAAGAAATGCTCTTTCAACAGAAAATAATAAAAAGATTTCTATCCCAAGTGTGAGTAGAAATATTGATACTTTCAGTACCCAGAAATCTAATCAACTTACACAATCTCCAGTTCATTCTGATTTATCTCATGAGAATATACCACCTGACAATTCCTGCAGAGTTGTCTCCCCTGTTGCAACTTTACCTAAACGTCTGCGTAAACCACCCGACAGATATGGCGAATGGGTAAATTACCAACAAGTAGGAGATGAAATATTTCTCTATTAGGGATTGGGTCAAAACACTTATTACCATTTGGATATAGTGAAGCTGTTAAATCATTCGGATTTTCCTCATGTGTAGGGACTGTCCCAACCGTTTGGTATCCGGTCCCAACCGTTTGGTATCCGAATAGATATGCAGCCTAAATGATCTTTAATACACTTATTACAGTAAATAGTAGTAAAATTGTAGATTTTACAATTGGGATTTGTTTTAGTTAACCTGGAATCAATGTAGTTGTTCCAGACTGCATTTATATTTTATAGTGCATACAGATTCGTATTAATAATGTAAGATGATGTTACATTACATGTACTAACTGTAATATATTGAATTTTATAATAAGGTATGTTTGGAAAATTTCAAACCATGCATACTCAATAATTGTGTACAAAATTTGGTATATTAGTAGATGTAGTGCACAAGCTATTTGAACATTTATTTTATCAGTTTTATTCAAAATTTCATTAGCATAATTGTGTAAATATCCATCTGATGTTTAAATTAAATGTCAGGAGACATATAAATTGTAGTGGGGAAGTATGTAACCCAGGGTACATGTATTTATACATGTGAATATTTTATTGAGTATTATTGAATGTCCTGTGTTAATGTGTGACTAAGTTTTATACTGTCTGTGAGTGTACATGTGTTTTGTTTACATCCTAACCTGAAATTCACATGTGAATGAACACTTTTGGATTTGTACACACGGACGTCGTACCTGAATTAACAAAAGAAGTTAAACTGATCGCGTCCCTCATTCCCGGATTTAACATTTGAATTAGAAAGATTTAAATTTTGGAAAAGCCACGTACTCAAAATCCCACATTTAAAACCGGATCTGTTTGGTAAGAAATTCTTATTTACTTATAAATCATGTAAATTTAATAGTCTATCGTTTTTGTCAATTTCGTCTATTTAAGTTGTTTTTTTAAGGAAAGGTTTTCCTTGTAGACGTTTTGTATTGGCTGAAGAATGGTAATATTGATTTCTTGTTTGCTTGAATAGGTATTCAACAGTATTGGTTTTAATAAATTAATCTTATTTTATATCATGTCTCATCAGCAACAGTTACCTGACAGTTAATATTTTGTACTTCTATTTTAAATACATTGTACTTTATACTATAGAGTACATTGTACTTTATACTATAGAGTACATGTATGTAATTCTGCTTATGGCTATTTTGTCACCATGGATACTTGCCAGTTACTATATGCTGCACAATACTCCAAACTGATACTATGTATATACAAATTCTAAACAGATCTCTTAGAAGTGTTACAATATTCCCTTGTTATAATTTTCTAGTGTATCTTTCTTGAAATGAACATCTCAACATTGGAATCAACACAGACATACTCAGTTGGTTTGTAGATAGTAATAGAACTACAGAATTGATAATTTACTAATGTACTGTTTACTAAGCTTTATATATCTAGTTCATTGGTAATGACGGTACTGCAGAAATGACAACATATAGAACTAACGTATACAAAGATGTATATAGCCTCCAGACAGTAACGGTACTACAGAGATGGGAACATACAGAACTGACGTATACAAAGCTTTATATAGCCTCCAAGCTGTATATAGCCTCCAGGCAGTAATACAGAGATGGGAACATACAGAACTGACGTATACAAAGCTTTATATAGCCTCCAGGCAGTAACAGTACTACAGAGATGGGAACATACAGAACTGACGTATACAAAGCTTTATATAGCCTCCAGGCAGTAACAGTACTACAGAGATGGGAACATACAGAACTGACGTATACAAAGCTTTATATAGCCTCCAGGCAGTTCTACAGAGATAGGAAAATACAGAACTGACGTATACAGTAATACAGGCAGATGGGAACATACAGAACTGACGTATACAAAGCTGTATATAGCCTCCAGGCAGTAACAGTACTACAGAGATGGGAACATACAGAACTGACGTATACAAAGCTTTATATAGCCTCCAGGCAGTAACAGTTCTACAGAGATAGGAACATACAGAAACTGACGTATACAGAAGCTTTATATAGCCTCCAGGCAGTAACAGTACTACAGAGATGGGAACATACAGAACTGACGTATACAAAGCTTTATATAGCCTCCAGGCAATAACAGTACTACAGAGATGGGAACATACAGAACTGACGTATACAAAGCTTTATATAGCCTCCAGGCAGTAACAGTTCTACAGAGATAGGAAGATACAGAACTGACATATACAGAGCTTTATATAGCCTCCAGGCAGTAACAGTTCTACAGAGATAGGAACATACAGAACTGACGTATACAAAGCTTTATATAGCCTCCAGGCAGTAACAGTTCTACAGAGATAGGAACATACAGAACTGACGTATACAAAGCTTTATATAGCCTCCAGACAGTAACAGTTCTACAGAGATAGGAACATACAGAACTGACGTATACAAAGCTTTATAGAGCTATAACACTAGATACTAAAGAGAACAAGGAATAAAATTCACGACAGCAAAATCAAAGATATTTACTGTAAACTGTGTGCATATTACTACATTTGAATTTAATCTCCATCTCCATATATAAAACTGATTATAGTGTTACTCCTAAAGCGTACCTGGGTGTTGGTTGTTAAATAGTTGACGACATACATAGAGAGAATAGTATTAAAAAAATTGGATCTTCGTTCTTTGTTCCATATTGTAAAGGTGAGAATTGAGTCTAGTGTCGAAATGAATCACTTAAAAACGACATCGACAGACGTAAATGTCTGTAGGCAGAACAGTTAAAGACTGATTTCTACTTCCACTTTTTGTCTTTTCTTGAAATTAATTCGCAAATTTTAAATGAAAGCGAAATTTCAAGTTCACTTACATGCAATGTGATTTAGGGAGAATTCAAAACGGGTTCAATTTTTTTCTGTCGTAAAAAGGCTTAAATTTACAGGAGTGAAAATGACCAGGTATACAGTAGTTAATTATTGATACAGACTCGTCTACAGTTAAAATGCCACAAACTTGGCTAGTGCTCTGGGGCTCGTTTTACAAAAAGTCTTAAGTCCTAAATACTAAGTCTTAATCTTAATTGTCATGGGACTGACCAGTCAGTGATGCGTTGCCATGGTAGTTAGGACTAAAAGTTAGGATATAGGACTTATGACCTTTCTTAAAACGGGACCCTGACACGTATGGCCCTAAATACTAAGTTTTAATCTTATTTGTCATGGGACTGACCAGTCAGCGATGCGTTGCCATGGTAGTTAGGACTAAAAGTTAGGATATAGGACTTACGACCTTTCGTAAAACGTGACCCTGACACGTATGTCAGTCTAGTGATGGCTTTTTCTATACCAAACCATGGACCATGTTCTTTGTTTTCTGTCTCACCTGAAAGACCCATGGCTTTCAGTTTCAATCCTTATGTAATGGACTTTGAGAAGCGGAATACATACAATTAAATCCAGGAATAAGTGATAATATTTATGTTCTGGGGACATTATCAGTGTCATTTACTTGGTCAAAGCATATACATGTATACATGTTTTATATAGAGGTTGAAGTACATTGAAGCATTGAATAAAGTTCTCGTTGATTGTATTTCATTTTGTTTTTACCTGCAGTGAGTCATGATTCCAGTGGTTGATTTCTCTGCCTATTCATTGGACGTTCAACGTTCTGGTTCCGATATTTGTCAGCTTCAGTCGTTGGCTAACGAAGTTTGTCATGCATTTACTGACATAGGATTCGTGTATTTGAAGAATCATGGGGTACCACCACAAAAGGTTTGCAAATTTTTATGTTAAACCTTGTAGAGTATTATTTCATATTAACTCTTATATCCCCAGGCACCTCTGCGGAAGAATAAATCGAGGGCCTCTGAGGAGGTATTGCCTCAAATCTTTGTTATAAATTTTGAAATAAATGTTTAAAAATGTATATACATTATTTCATATATAAACATGTTTTGTAGAGTCAGGAAATCTCGTGGAGTTAGTTTCGTTGTTTTGAAAATAAAGCAATTTAGTCGTCATTAAATGTCGTTGAAATAAAATGTTAGTAAAGGAACCTATTACTGTTGCTTAGAGTATAACTTAAAGTAAATTATCGTCATTGTTGTGATAAATGAAAACATCATAATATAGGAAATTAAACCACATCGATATTTTATATATATATATATATACATATATATATATATATATGTGTGTGTGTGTATGTATGTGTATGTATGTATGTATGTATGTATGTATGTATGTATGTATGTATCGATAATACTGTTGCTTTGGAGCGTGTATTGATTGGTGGCCCAATAAAAAAGGGTAAATACAGAAACTAACTTCGCACTCCTCCAGGTTCGTCGTGTGATAAATGTTCGCGAAATTCTAAATTAGATGCTGCTATTGATTAGTCCAGTAAAATGCTCACTATTATTTCTTTTGATCGGATCTTATATCACGTTGCCGGTTTGTCCGCATATATAATTTAGCGTATTATGCAGCTAAGGATAAAAATTAATTTCAGTCGAATTTCAAGTTTTAGTATCTTGCACTGATATGTGAACATTTATTGATTAACAATGTACAGCCAAACATGTAGTTAGTGTTTGTTAAAAACATGTAATAACCGCTAAATATACGATGTATTATTATCCAATACTAGTAAACTCGTTGTACTTAATACCGCTAATTTCTCCAAAGTATCCAATATAATCTCAGCAAAGCACAACTAAAAAGCTGGACCAAACAGTTGCGTTCTGTATTTTCTGATTTTGCTCGTATATGTAGGGAAGGTTGCTTTGATTAATATTTTCCTTCGTGTTTTTGCAGATACAAGAGATGTTTTCAATTTCTATGTCATTCTTTAATAAACCTGTTGAAATCAAGCAGAAGTATGTAAGACCGACCGATAGCAATCATGGATGGGTACAATTGGAGAGAGAAAAGTGAGTTGCGTGTAGATATAGTTGTGTATCTCAGTTTGACTATTTCTATAAACTAAATTCAGTATGCCTATTCTATGCTTCCTGTACATTAAAATTGCGAATAATATAATTCATAGATGCACGCATGCACGCACGCACATATACATTCATTCATGCATATAAACACAAACACAAACGCATGCAAATATGCATGCACACACATAAAGTCACGAACAAACTGCATACATAAGCGCAAAAGAAAACATGTTATATGTATAGCGTATGACTAACATACAGTTCTAGCATCACATTTGGTAAAACCCCCAGTAAATGTAAAAGAGAGAATATGATATTTCTGACATGAACTTAATTTTCTCTACATGTAATAGAAACTAGAGTGCTACAGTGTATTCAATGCAAAGATGTGTATACATTCTCTGTATGTACCCTCAGTATGCACTCCCTGTATGCACTCTCTGTATGCATTCTCTGTATGTACTCTCTGTACGTACTTTCTGTATGCATTCTCTGTATGTACCCTCAGTATGCACTCCCTGTATGTACTCTCTGTATACACTCTCTGTATACACTCTCTGTATGTACTTTCTGTATGGATTCTCTGTATGTACCCTCAGTATGCACTCTCTGTATACACCTTCTGTATGCACTCTCTGTATGTACTCTCAGTATGCACTCTCTGTATACACTCTGTATGTATTCTCTGTATGTACTCTTTGTATGTACTCTCAGTATGCACTCTCTGTATGTACTCTCAGTATGCATTCTCTGTATACACTCTGTATGTATTCTCTGTATGAACTCTCTGTATGTACCCTCAGTATGCACTCTCTGTATGTACTCTCAGTATGCATTCTCTGTATACACTCTGTATGTATTCTCTGTATGAACTCTCTGTATGTACCCTCAGTATGCACTCTCTGTATGTACTCTCAGTATGCATTCTCTGTATACACTCTGTATGTATTCTCTGTATGAACTCTCTGTATGTACCCTCAGTACGCACTCTCTGTATGTACTCTCAGTATGCACTCTCTGTATACACTGTATGTATTCTCTGTATGTACTCTTTGTATGTACTCTCAGTACGCACTCTCTGTATGTACTCTCAGTATGCATTCTCTGTATACACTCTGTATGTATTCTCTGTATGAACTCTCTGTATGTACCCTCAGTACGCACTCTCTGTATTTACTCTCAGTATGCACTCTCTGTATACACTCTGTATGTATTCTCTGTATGTACTCTTTGTATGTACTCTCAGTACGCACTCTCTGTATGTACTCTCAGTACGCACTCTCTGTTATAAACGTGACACTGTTATATGGCTGCCATTATTTTATTCCACATCCAGATCACACAAACGTTTTAACTTGTATATGACAAAACAATAACGTATCAGGGGTGGAACTAAAATCCGGAACACGTATATGTGAAATACATGACATCCCCTTTTCTTTACAAACAGTGGAACTTTATTAAATTATTGTCATTGAAAAAGTCATCTTGAGACTTTATATAAAATGATTAGGAAAACGTTTTCTTTAAAATAAAGTTCTTCAAATATGAGTATTACTGTGTTAGCCTTAACACCATGAGTGAAAACAAATTATCAAATGATTTAAGAAAATGTCTTCTTCACAATGAAGTTCTTCAAATGGAAATATTACTGTGTTAGCCTTAACACCATGAGTGAAAACAAATTATCAAATGATTTAAGAAAATGTCTTCTTCACAATGAAGTTCTTCAAATGGAAATATTACTGTGTTAGCCTTAACACAATGAAAACAAATGACGATCAAGTTCCTCGAATACGAATAACACAATTTGCACACAACACATTTGATGATCGACATGCACTTTGCATACTTTGCACTTAAACACTGATGATGATCACTAAACACTTTGCACACTGATGATGATATATATATTTTGCACTAATCATCATATCTTTTGGGTGGACGAATAACTCGCCCTGAACGCGTTGTTAGATTTGCCGGATTTAGAAGCACTCAGTAAATCTGGTGGAGAATCCGAAAGAGGATCAGGTGTATCGGATATTGGATCATGTGAAGTATTGGTAACCATCGGCTGTTGTGAAACATATTCCTGTGAATCTTCATTATATTGTTGATTATGATTTGCAAAGTTTGCTGCTGTCGTGCGTATGTCACGACGATTGCGGCGAATACATCTACCTGAAGGTAGTTTAACAATATATGATCGCGGAGATTTTATGTTTTTCGGTGACGATGGCGGGTGTCCATTTGTCATTATGACGTGTGACAGTTTGCTCTCCTTCATAAAGTTCACGCAATTCTGGTCTAGCATGTTTGTCATAAATACAGCTTGTGCTGATATTTTCTAGTTTAATGCGTTCTCCACATCTTTTGAGTTGTGACACTCCTGTTTTAGTAGTGTAGATGTTGTCGGAATGTCCAGTTCGGAGACGTCGACCCAAGAAAAGCTGTGCTGGTGACAATCCTATTTTGTCCAAAGGCGTATTTCGATAAGCTAGTAGAGCTTTGTAAGGATCAGCAGCTTTCTTTAAGAGATTCTTGATTGTTTGTACTGTACGTTCTGCTTTCCCGTTTGCTTGGGGGAAGTGCGGACTTGACGTAATATTTACGAATCCATATTCTTTTGCAAATTTGCGGAATGCGTCGCAAGCATATTGTGGACCATTGTCGCTTAGAAAATTTATCGGGTATTCCATATTTGCTCTTTAAGTGTTGAATGGTGTTTGCACTTGATAAATTTTCAAGTTTGGCTACTTCTGGCCAAACTAGAATAATGGTCAACAGTAACAAGGTAAGTATGACCTTGAAATTCCATTAAGTCGGATGATATGATAGACCATGGGCGGTCTGGGGTTTCAGTTTCAACTAGAGGTTCTTTTGAATTTTTGTTTGCATGCAATGCACAAGTAGCACACTTGCTGATAAGTTCCTCTATTGCAGTACTCATACCTGGCCAGAATAAGCTCTCGCGTGCTCTGTTTTTGCATTTTACCACTCCTAAGTGGGAATTGTGTATACGTTCAAGCATTTCATTTCTCATGCTTTGTGGGACTATTACTTTGTGCCCTTTGTACATAAGTCCATCGATGGCACATATTTCATCACGATAAGGCCAGTATTGACGCACTGAGATAGGTACTTTGTGTTTGACGTCAGGCCATCCTGATTTCACGATGCCTTGAAGAATTTGAAGATTTTGGTCTTCGAGCGTTGCTATTTGAAAATTTTCATACTGCTCTGGACTTATTGGTAAGTACGATAATTGGTTAGCTTTTCTGTTGTTTCATTGAGGTAAGCTCGGCTTAGTGTGTCAGCTAGAAAACATATATTTTTCCAGGTTTGTATTGAATATCCAAGTCATATTGCTGAAGAGTGAGCATAATAGACTGTAGTCTAGATGGTGCTTTATACAGTGATTTACGGTGTGTATAGCCTGTAATGGCTTGTGGTCACTTTCCACTATCACGTGTCTACCAAATATATATTGGTGGAATTTATTGCAACCAAATGATATCGCTAGTGTTTCTTTCTCAATTTGGGCATAGCCCTGTTGCGCCTTGGTCAATGCGCGTGATGCATACGCTACAGGTTGTCCATCTTGCACAAGAGCTGCTCCAAGACCTTTAGAGCTTGCGTCAACGGTAAGTATTAGTTCCTTAGATGGATCAAAATATCGGAGTACAGGTGCGTTAGTAACTAGCTTTTTCAAAGTGGTAAAGCTTTCTTCCTGCTCCTTGTCCCAATGCCATATGACATCTTTCTCCAAGAGTGATCTCAAAGGTGCTGTGGCCTTAGACAGGTTTGGTATGAACTTTCCAAGATATTGTATGAATCCCATGAATGTGTGTAGTTCACTAACATTTTGTGGACAGGGCATTTCCTGTACTGCTCTAATTTTCTCATAGTCTGGTTTTGACACCTTGGGCAGTGAGAACATGTTCCTACATATGAATATATGATCTTTGCGAAATTCGCATTTTATCTGCACTTAGTTTGAGATTATTTTCACGTATCCGTTTCATGACGGCATCGAGTCGTTCTCATGTTCTTTCATGTCTTTGCCCCAAATTACTAAGTCATCTATTATTTGCTTCACATCCAGGTAAGTCTTGAACCATGTCAGACATTATTCGTTGATATACCTCACTGGCAGATTTGATACCAAATGGCAATCGTGTAAAACGATAACGACCGAAAGGTGAGTTAAAAAGTACATGCTTTGAGCTTTCGTCGTCAAGACCTATTTGCCAAAACCCAGAAGTCGCATCTAGTTTTGAGAAGATTTTAGCTTCCGGAATATTTTGTATGATATCTTCAATTGTCTTTAGAGGATAATGCTCACGTAGGATTGCTCGATTTAGGTCTTTTGGATCTATACAAATGCGAAGTTTTCCATTAGGTTTTAAAACTGTTACCATGGAATTTTACCCATGAGGTTGGTTCCTCTCCTGTTTTACTAAGACACCTAACTGAGTCATACGGTCAAGCTCAAGTTTAATCTTGTCACGCAAAGCAATTGGAGTACGTCTTCGGATGTATAACAGGTGTTATAGATTCATCAATCCTGATTCTATGTTTGGTTGGTAATAATCCGAGACCTTCAAAATTTTCTGAAAATTTTGTTGTGAATGTCAGTAGGTATGTTGACATGTGACTTGTCAGATATAGGTTTGTCAACCTTGTATAGTCGTGTAATAAGACTCATGCTTGCACATGACTTGGCACCTAAGACAGGTTCTGCCTCTAAATCGATAACTGCAAATGTAGTTTTGTGTATTTTACCTTTGTAAATACAGTCAAGTGTGACTTCACCTACAGGTTTAATTTTGTGACCCGAGTACGACTTTAACCTGGTTTGCGATGTTTTTGATTCTCTCATTTGTATTCAATCTGTGGTAAGTACTCAATGGTAAAACATTACATTTCGCTCCTGTATCAAGCTGAAAAGTTATCTGTTTGCCTTCTATTTCTATAGTTTCAGACCACTGATCATCACTGAGATTGTTAATCGTATCAATAGACCCCATGAAAAAAGTCGAACCTGACTCTCCCGAGTCATTATCACTGCATGACTCATCATGTACTGTGTTGATATTGTGGCTGTGAGTGTGACATAACTTTTGAAAATGGTTCATTTTGCCACTCTGCTATGCTGATAATGTGTTTGTTTACTACTACTAGATCTGTAATCTTTATCTGACCTCTTTTTCCTATATGAATTGTTATTGCCTACCTTTCTCTCTTGTTTTAGGTATTATTGCGTGGACGGATGAGTCCTCATGATCACCTGACATAGATTTTGCCTGGGTTGATGCCATCTCATATAAATGAGCTATCTCTATAGATTTCTCTAGTGTGAGCTCCGACCCTTGGTTTATGAGCTTTTCACGAATCTTGGTACTTTTGACACTATTACTATACGGTCTCTAACCATTTTATTGCATTCATCTACTGGATAATTACAGTCTTTTACAAGCATTTTTCAGCTCTGTTACAAATTGATCAAATGATTCCGTGTCTTGTTGAGCACGTGTTTGAAATCTATACCTGTTGAAAATTTCATTGCTACGTGGCTTCACATAATTCTCGTACCGCTTGAAATAATTTGCTATTTCTTTTTATCGTCAGCAGAGAAGTCTGTCCATGTTGAATAAATGTTCCACCTTTTTCTCCAACCCTAGCGGCCCTGAGAATACAAATTCAACGTGTTGTTTAAACGTTTTCCACGACGTTTCTAGGTCGCTGGCTTCCCAATTCATTGTCGGCATTGCACCCGTATAAACCCTCCATTGTCATTTTTAAAGACGTTTACAGTTTAGTTTGGTTTTTTTACGGCCCTCTTCTCATGTTATAAACATGACACTGTTATATGGCTGCCATTATTTTATTCCACATCCAGATCACACAAACGTTTTAACTTGTATATGACAAAACAATAACGTATCAGGGGTGGAACTAAAATCCGGAACACGTATATGTGAAATACATGACACTCTCTGTATGTACTCTCAGTATGCATTCTCTGTATACACTCTGTATGTATTCTCTGTATGTACTCTCTGTATGTACTTTCTGTATGGATTCTCTGTATGTACTCTCAGTACGCACTCTCTGTATGTACTCTCAGTACGCACTCCCTGTATGTACTCTCAGTATGCACTCTCTGTATGTACTCTCAGTATGCATTCTCTGTATACACTCTGTATGTATTCTCTGTATGAACTCTCTGTATGTACTTTCTGTATGTACTTTCTGTATGCACTCTCTGTATACACTCTCTGTATGCACTTTCTGTATACACTCTCTATGTACTCTCTGTATGTACTTTCTGTATGTACTTTCTGTATGCACTCTCTGTATACACTCTCTGTATGCACTTTCTGTATACACTCTCTATGTACTCTCTGTATGCATTCTCTGTATGCATTCTCTGTATGTACTCTCTGTATGTTCTTTCTGTATGTACTTTCTGTATGCACTCTCTGTATCCATTCTCTGTATGTACTCTCTTTATGTACTTTCTGTATGCACTCTCTGTATGCACTCTCTGTATACACTCTCTGTATGTACTTTCTGTATGCGCTCTGGTTGCATTTGACATGCATATGCATCAGGTTCGCTGGTAATAACAATGCTTTGGATATTCTGTATTTTTATTGCGATATTTCTGATATTGTGTGTTACAGACTTAACCCAGAAAGACCAGCGGCTGATTTGAAAGAGGCGTTTAATTTCCATTGTATCGATGGGACCTATGTAAGTTTAAGACTATCTGTTTATATAAATGTACAAGTGTGCGCAATCTTGGACTGCTAGTATTCAAATTTATTTTCAGAGATTTGTTTGATTTGAAATACTGATGCTTTCTATTGTTTTAACAATCTATCATAGTGTATCTTTCATTTTCATTTGTTATTTTATTTATTTTACTTTACGTCAGCAACTTTAATGCACAACAATCACGTGGACAAAGATCAACGTCTTACGTTTTATACCCAAAGCTGTGAGTTTTACATCTGAAGTATCCCAGGATATCCGGACACTGGGGCTAGTTTAAAAATGTCAATTACAACTGTTTGTGGAACACCATGGTTTTGTTTCTGGTAAATTTGATTTTTATTCCTGTTTTACTTCACAGTCAACAATGTTTCAATTATATGGTGGCGGCCAGTTTTTTAATGGTGAAGAGAGAAGCGCATCCACCTGCCTCCGCAAGTAAACTGGCCAACGTTTCTACAAAACTCAGCCTAGTTTCTAGCGGGGAACTGATAAACTTCATGGTTCAAAGCGCCATGTTATAACCACGGGTACCTTGGTTTTTTTTTAAAATTATGCCGACACAATTAACTAATTTTCAGTTAGAATAATACAAAAGACACTAATTACGCATTGATCTTGCTTGTACAGGAAGACATAGAGTTTACAAATGTTATACTCCTTGAAAATGTAATTAATAAAATGTTGAAATTACAAATATTACTTTGGGATGGGATAGAAAAATATTTTCATAGCGATATAAGCTGTCGCAGGTGAAAAATTTACATTCACATTTTAAGTAATATTTCATCTCATATATATCCCAAAGAGGCCATCTTGTGGTTGGAATAACAAACGCATGTGTATAATTACAACAGTCTTACAAAACTTAACCCGTAATATCAGTTATTGTTTGTCCGCCATTACTTTGAGCATTGCAAATTAACTTTCGATAATTTTTACGAGGATTACCGAGTGTCCAATAAACATGTGCTATTTGCAGTTAATATACATTCTGTTTTAATTACTCTTTGCGTTTATTTTCGTACCTCATCATTTCATGCCTAAATGAGGCAAAGTTGGTCTTTTTCGTCGTTTCAAAACACTCGTTTCTGAAATTGTCGGGTATATCGGGTGATCTCGACTCATATTTAACTCGTCTAATCGCATTCGCAGCTTTATCATTCTTGACACATATGATCACAAACTGCCCAACTCCACCAGACATGGCGGCATGATTGAAAAACACGAGGTGCGCATACTTTTTTTCGGTAATATTGTTTTTATTTTCTCAGTGTCAACATTCAGGGTTGCATTAAAGATCGGAAAAAATCCTTTTAGTAACCAGATATATTTATTCTTATAATAGCGTTGAAAAACATATATTTTACATATTTTTCAAATAAAAATCACGTCCTATACTTTAAAAGTAAATATAAAACACATAAAAATCGGCCGTCTTGAACATAGTCCGAGCGCATAAAGGACCGAGATCGCGTGAACAAATTACGAAGTACAATGATATGGCAAAAGAGTTTATCTGAAAGGTCTTTGCATACAGAAATACAGCTGTATTCTTTAAAGTACGAGGAAACCTAAATTCTAATAAAACAAATATCTTTGAAAAAGAAGATCTTTGACAACGTTTTACGTGTTTGATAATGTATTTGAACACACATCTTATCATATTCTCGACTATATCTCAGGAGACAAAAATAATCATTGTGACAGCTTATATCACTTTAAGTTGTTATGAAAGAAAAATGCAACTCGGTGAATTCGGTGAATGATGCTTGATGCATTATATCTGTGATATTTCATACAATGGCCAACATTCTAGGTCAATATCATCTAGTGCCATGGGATTTTATAAACGTTATGCTAACGCATTGCCATTTCCTTAAATAAATATTTTGACTTTTTTACCAAATTTTCTGTTGCTCTATATTAGTGTATTCCCTACAGATTTCAACATAATGGTAATCCATATATATATATATATATATATATATATATATATATATATATATATATATATACAAATGTATATATATACATACACATTTTTCAATCAAAATCTGAGTCTCGATCCAAAACCTAATCGCAAGCATCCATACTTATATTTAATGGTGTAAAGCCACTAACGTTACTTATTACTTATGTATTATGTAAAATATCATTACATATACGGATCATCTAGTCATTTTTTGATATCATAATTTCTAACTTTTGCTCATGGTTTTATGAGTGATTAATAAATTTTATTTTTCAATTTTATTTCAGTGTTATTTGTATGAAACTAACACTACTATATAACAAATTGATATAAATTGTTTTATTGAATCATTTTGTACGGATGAGCACGGATATTAGAAAGTTATCATATCTTACTTAAATATTTTATTCAGATTGATAATTTTAACGACAATAACAACAACGTAAGTAACACCTTATGCAACTATTTTCATTGCAGTTGTCACCAAATGATATAATTCCAAACTTCCAACAAACGTTTACTGAGTTCTACAAGCTTTGTACCGAAATGTCATTTCGTGTATTGGATTTGATTTCTATGGGACTTGGAATTGTAAGTATTGTTTTCAGTATTTCGGTCTTACACAGGCCCCTCGCATTAATTGTTGGAGTTCCCGTAAGCAAATGGTCACAGATTCAAATCCCGGGACTGGGGTCGTATCTTAAACCTATAAAATGCATTGAATTTAACTTTAGAGACTATCCGGCTTAAGAGATAAGATTCACATGATCTTCGGACACGCTCAGTCTATTGTTCATGTCAGAATCTAACTGGTAACGCCTGTCTGAAGAAAAATATAACAATCCAATACAAACAAACAAGTTAGTTACTGTTTGTGGAGAATTGGTCATCTTTTAATGTACTTCCATAGTATACATTTCCGTGCCAAAATTTGTTCCCAAATATTTGGTGTGGTATTTTCGCTTTTCTCGGTGTGTTAAAGTGTTCTGATTAAGTTCATAATCCATGTTTTTCCATTTTAATACAGTCGAATGCTTTTCTCAGTGTGTTAAAGTGTTCTGGTTAAGTTCACAATCCATATTTTTCCATTTTAATACAGTCAAATGCGCGCACTTAGTGACGTCACAAATAAAACAAAAATGTATAGTTGATTGTTTCCAATAGAGGGACAGGAATTGTCATTAAATTACAAAACATGATGACGCTAAAGTGATAAGAAAAATTGGTGGGGAAATTGACAAATCACTTGCAATTTATAGGCCATCTGTTGCGGAATTCAACCAAGACCAAGCAGAAGTATATGTCAGCGGAATCGGAGAGGACGGACAATGTATAAACAAAACGTGACCATCAGCATCTAAATAATTAACACACAAAACGAAACAATTTTGTAGATATACAGAACTCAATAAATAGTATTCCTTCATAGAAAATGACATGAATTTAGGTTTCAATGGCGTTACATACAGAGGACAACATGGGGTCTGAAAGGTCAAACAAAATATATTTAACTAGGTGTTTACCACGTAGAATCAAAGCTTGCAATAGTTATAAAACAATGGTATATTTCTATGGAGTGGTGATAATGTTAAACAAAAAGAAAAGATTCAAAAGTGTAAAGTTTGATACATAAATGGTTTAGAGTAAGCTATCAGAACACTTTAAAAGTTATGGTTTAGGGTTGTATTATATACGACGGTATATGGAAATTTAGCTTTATAGATGGAGCCATCGATGCCAGAAAATGAACTGATGTGTGAAAATAGTATATGGTCATTCATTACAATAAGTTGTAGAAACAAATATTCCTTGTCACAAATCACGAACGAGAAAAAATCTAGCTGTCGCTGTAGCTTTTAACTTGACATTTAGATAGAGGACATTTTCTCAATTAACAATGCACTTTTTATTCGTATGTCAATGCGATATATCCAGACGAGCTAGAAATTAAAGTCTGAACCTTCTGTTGATTAATATCTTGGTATCTTTGATTTTGTTTAAGGATGCTGGATATCTGCGTCAATGCCATAAGAAGATGGGTAGAAAAGATTGTGCAACAACTCTTCGATCTTTGTATTATCCTCCTCTAACAAACGGTGAGCATCATTCTATGTATTAAGGAGTCGAGCGGTTTAAATCACAAAGACCCGGGATCATATGTCATCATTTCGTCTTTTCTTTCTCATTTTTTGGTAACCGAATTCAGCATTCGGTAACAGCACAATTGAAGAAAAAAACAAATAAACCATTTCCGTCCAATGCATTGTTACTTTTACATTATGAAGTAAATATGTCACACAACTATAATGATTGGTTTTAAACTCTATGACAGTGTCAAGTACTTGATGAGGTATCGTTATTTAAGTGTTAACCTGAAATCCGAAATAGCCAACAAGGCAACCATCTTGAAAAATCTCATATGAATAATATAAAAAATCTCAGATACCAAAGTATAAATCAATAGAATGTCCAGGACATAGATACAAATCCGGTAAAAATCCGATATGAACTAAAATATTCAGTTAATCAATTATGCAGTAGACTGTGGCAACAATGCGTTGTTATTCTATGTCTCAGCTCCTCTACTCTCTCCGATGCTTAGATGTAATTGTCTAATTTTGAAGAAAAGCAAGCTTTGTTGTTTGTATAATAATTTTTGTTAAAATAAGAGCTGCTGTTATGTTATCAGTATCCGTGTTACAGTATACCAGGAGTCGATCAAATACCACTTCAAGAAACTTACTATATGCTATGGTACTATGGGCGGTAGGTGAATGTCACTACGCATAATGCAGTAGTTCCTATCAAAAAAGGACAAAGGGCACCAATGGAATGCGCCCAGTTGTGATGAGGATTAGTTTCTCAGGTATTTCGTTTGGATTTGACTATGGACTCATGGTGGTTTTGACCGGTCAACAGGAGATTCTTACTCCTCCATCGCACCTGATCCCACCTTCTTGATTTTTCGTGTTTGTCTAATTTTTACCAGATTTCTATCTGTATCATGGACATCTTAAAGATTTATACTTTGTTATCCGAAATTTGTTTTATATTCTTTGAAGATAATGGTTTAAAATATTCTTATAGAAATGTTAACTGCGTCCGTTGGCATTACTCGGAGAACAATATGCTTCTTTTATAATATTGTTTACTATATGAAATAATGGTAAATTGATAATGCTTGTTTTTTACATACGGGTATTTTCAGTTTCGTTTGCGCCCGAGTATCAAGAAATGAATACTGTATACAGGGTTACTTTCGTACCGTGTTATTTTTGCCCTAATGTTCTTGCAAACGGTTTTGCCCTGGTTTAAATTCAATAATAAACAAATTTACCATTTTGAATTCGCACAGTTTTGCATTCGCCCACTGACAATGAGGGCGAAATGGGCGAACATAAAACGGGGGCCAAAATTTCCCTGTATGCAGATTATAACATACTTGGGTCACACTGGTTTTTATTCCCTCACCATTAAGAGTGACTGCCACCCTATGACTGAATGGTTTTGTTTTGTTTTTAATCATTAACTTTGTATTTCTTATAGGTATAAAGCCAGGTCAGGTACGGTGTGGAGAACATTCAGATTACGGATCTATCACTTTACTGTTTCAAGATGATATTGGTGGTCTAGAGGTATACACTGTTTTAGTATGATCTTGTATATAGATCTTCATTTCCTGCAAGGTCAGTCTCGATGACCAATATCAGTCCATGCATTTTCAATCTGTCATGTTATAATATGTAAATATGCCCGTGTGCCCAGAGGAAAACATATTTACAAAAGTATTAGCCTCAGGAAAACCAAAATGCTCGTAATAGATATACAATATAGTGGACAAACATAGGAAATCCTCGGGAGGGATCATGGATGAGTAAGCGTCCTCTGTTGACTGTAAACACCCGCCATTAGCTATTGTCAAATTAACGGGCATAACAACTCAAACGGGGTGTGACGGGGATGTATTTTAAACTCCTCCATGACACCTCATCCCAACTCTGAAGTTCCACGATTATCCAAAACCAAACAGGTAATCAAGTAATTTAGCTTTAGTGTGTGTAGACTAGCACTTACTAATGATAGATAAGAGCGCATTCTTTTTGTACTTTGTTATAAATGTTTGTATTTACAGAAAAATATCATTCAATGCATTGTTGTCAAAATTACACCAAGAAAAAAAATCCTCGTGCCTTGAAAAACAACGTTTGCATAGGAAAAACCATGTGAATCTAACTATATAGGTGCACTTTTCGTAAGTAAAATCATATGATTGTAACTGTATAGGTACATATAGGTTAATCCATGTGATGCTAACTACACAGGTGTACTTTACATAGGTAAAACCATGTAATTCTGAATACATAGCAGCAAAACCGATTCCGGACACAATTTTAGTAAACCTCGGTGACTTATTACAGAGATGGACGGCGGACAAACTTGTTGCTACGGTAACCATCTATATCTATTCTTTTTTCTGATTTTATTATAATGTAGCAAAATCAGCAATATTATTGTGATTTTCGTTTTGATATGTTATATTATATATGTGATTTTTTAAATATCGATATTACTTTTTTTTTCATCGCTCCATCTTGCGTCTTACCTAATGATTTACTTTTTGCTTCAGGCCACCGATAAGACCCATTGAACCTTTCAAAACTGTTATACTCTGAATATTATATTCATTTTTGATAGCACTACACAAAAAATCATTTTTGGGTGATAGGTAGCTTTAGTTATTGTAATCTGTTTTGAACTTTTTGAACTCGTGAAACCAGTTTCATTTACCGTTTGAGTCCCCGAGGGTATACATAAACCTAGTACCTGGTATTTCGATACCAGCTGTTCATCTTATACTAAAGTAATATTTGGCACTGATAACACCATTTATATTCGAAAATTTTCTAATGCTAAGATAGTCATTTTGTTGACAGTGGTTACTCTTAGACGGATTTCGGCTATATTTTTAGAGATATTATTTGGCCTAGTATGATACCACTTTCTCTTTAGAAAATACACATATTTTTCGAATTTGAGCTCAACTGATGAAGTCTATTTGACAGAAACGATATCGTCTTCAGCATTAGAACTTTGGTATTATGTTTATAATATTTATAATTACTAGGTCGTTGCCACTGCTGTTGGACTATTTGAGTCCCCGAGGGTATACATATAAACCTAGTACCTGGTATTTCGATACCAGCTGTTCATCTTATACTAAAGTAATATTTAGCACTGATAACACAATTCAAATTCCAAAATTTTCTAATGCTAAGATAGTCATTTTGTTGACAGTGGTTACACTTAGTCGGATTTCGGCTATACGGAGATATTATTTGGCCTTGTGTGATACCAATTTCTCTTTAGAAAATACACATACTTTTCAAATCGGAGCCCATCTGATGAAGTCTATTTGAGAGAAACGATATCGTCTTGAGCATTATATCTTTGGTATAATGTTTATAATATTTACATTAAGTAAGTAAAATTTCTAGGGTACGGATAACATGTGAATGATGGATTTTATGACCCGTGGGTCATATATAATGTAAGTAGAGTATCGCTTTGATTATCCTGGTTCCTATTCCACTCTCTTATGTATCATTTTATAAAATGTGTAGTTTGTTTGCCATTAGACATAATGTACCATATTTATATTTTGTATAGAAACACCGTGTTCTAATACCAGAAGAGGAGCTCAAACGGAACCAAGGGCGACAATCCATAGCATTCTTTGCTCACCCTGACGATGAAATTATAATTGAATGTTTAGACAAGTCAAATAAGTACGAACCTATATCTAGCATTGATTACCTGAATTATCGGTTTAGCGTAACATATTAAGACAGTTGGACTAATGTCGCCATGGAAAACGTTTGTTTCTTTTGGCATTTTGTCATAATACACATCCATGCAGATATTATATATTCATAACAAATTTTTACAACTGCCTTGCTATCTCAGAAAAAGGTGCAATTTTAGGAAATATATTTTTCAAAATTGTTTTTCTTGTTCAACAATTTTATTGCTTTATATTCAATTGCACATACTTAAAACAATATTTCAAACATTATATCACTCTCACACTTCTCTTATCTATAACTATAAGATAATCAAAATGAAACACTGTTAAAATACAACAAATAAAAGAAACAAAGAGGAATACGAAAAATAAATGTAGTGGGGGTAAAAGTTGTTCCATTTTTAAGGAAATATAGTATTGTTAATAAAAGTATTGTTGTATTTTTTCTTCATAGTAATATAATTCCTTACTTTTGTTTACCCTTTCTATAGTTTAAATAGTTGTTTTATATTCATTAGAAAACATATTAAGATTTTATTACCCATAACATTGTGACCATGACCTTTTCATCAAATGCAAAAACAGTATAAAAACTGAAAATCATAATTAAAAATCTCAAAATTTCCATTTAGCCAAGAAGAAAGATTCGCACAATGTTGAACTATAGAAAATCTCAGATACTAAAGTATACAGCTTTAGGATGTCCAGGATATAGGCATATACTGCCATCGAACATGTAACTCAACACTTCACTTAGTGAAATAGAGTAATCACAAACAAGACTATTATATCTACTGTAACATTTGCGGAATGTTGACATCTAAGTATAAAGCGTGTGTGCTTGATTCTGTTATATTTTTAATTTCTAGTTTGCTAAGATATATCGCATTGACATATATATGAAAATTCTCATTATTAATTGAGAATTTTTATTTATATTACACTCCATAAAACACCTAACAATGTCAATAATTTTATCACGAAAAGTAAGATTGTTATTAACGATATTTATTTTTTTTATTTTGGATCGTTTCCTAAAAATATAAAAAAAAAACTATGTAATTGATTATTTCTCAAAAACTAAAACTTTCTATTTAATTTAAAACATTTATTGTAAATATATGTATGGATATATAAATTGCCAAGTAATGTATATGTGAATGCCTTTTGAAAACATGCAAAACGTGTGCATTAAGCTATATATGGCAAATATTTTATTATAGAAAGAGTGGAATGTCATTCATTAACGATGAAAGTTGTTTAATTCTGCATTCATAAGATTGCCAGAGACGAAATGACGACAAAGGCATATCATAGGTATACATTATGAAACACTTTTTAAAAATACAGATATTTTTATACATTCAGAGTCATGAAATAGTTTGGTAATACAGATATCTTTGCTGGCATTAGATTACATTAATAGTGTTTCATAACTGTTAATAGTATATACACTTTATATATATATATATATATATATATATATATATATATATATATATATATATATATATATACGGTTATTTTAGGTTCACTGTGTAGTGTAGAAGTTGTTGTAATTTAAGTCATTGTAAAACCAACATTTTATTGATCAATAAAATATCAACTTCATTCAATCAGACATTGATTTTCTTTGTATAATTGTTCTGTCATCGAATTCATATATGACAATATGATGGGAGGCACATTTGATAAAATCATTCATGATTTCCAAGATAATGTTTCAAGATACATTTATATTCACTGATGTTTACGTCCCACTCAACAATTTTTCAGTTTTATGGTGGACGGATAAACCGGTTACCGGTACACCTCGGGAGAGGCCACCTACCCCGGCAAGTTATTATAGCTGGTTAATATTCTCACAAAATCAGTTTAGGTTCAGTGTATGGGGTTCCTCAAACTGAGAAGAGTTTCTTAAAATAGCTCGATGCTCTAGTCAATCGACTACTGAGGTATCGTATGTCTGCTTTGGAAAGTGTACACTTTTTAAGTAAAATTATCAACCGGAAAACACGATTACATAAAAAGGGGACTCGATGGTTACGGCTTTGAGGTTAGTATTTGATTGCGTGTGTTGATTCAAGTCTGTGATGTTTATGTTTGTTGATCTACCAATATGACCGGTGTCAACTGCGTTACAATTGCCAGATGGTTACAATTTCAAGGCATTAAAGCTGTCAATATGGATTTTGCGTTTTGTATTAAACGTTTCCAATATTCTATGTGTTATACAAATAGAATGTTATAAAAATCACGTGTTGGAAAAAAAAAACTTGTTATAATGCGTAAAATGTGAAAAGTTTTCAGTTGTAAATAATGGGCAAATAAACACTGGATTCTTTCATTGGTGAAAAAAAATGTCAGTTATCATTCTAGACAATAAGTACATGTTAAAAAATTCTACAGCGACATATCTTTGTTTTTTTAGTCAAATTAAAGTCCAATTATGGGATGTATATTTTATCAAAAACAGCCTGTAAGCCTTTAAGTGGATTTGTCATATATTTGGCTAATTTTGGGTATTTCCCCTGAGGTAGAGAAAAATAAACGAAGGAATAATGCTCACCACGCAAAGATCACAGAAATGTTTAACAGTATTGACCGTGACACCTTCCTTTGCTTTATTTTAAACTTCTCAAAGCCAAGATATTCATTTTTACAATGGGTACTCGGTGACGGATTGGGCAACACATTTTGATGTGTTATTTGGCCTTGTATGATACCACTTTTTCCTTCGATAATATACATTTATATGACACCCAAGCTCATCTAATGAAATCTAATTGATAGAAAAGGTCAGTTGAGCATTTCTTTGTCTTCTTTTATAAAGCTATAACTCTGGTATCATACATAATATTCTTGAAATTCGACGTACATGTAATCCACATATGTATTGTCTATGGATCAGGGTAAATCGGCTAAGCCAACAAAACAAGTAGATTTACGCAAAACTTGAGATAATGGTTGTGTATATCATTTTGTGATACATATTCAGAATACACATTTATTTGTGTATTTATTATCAGTCAATGATTTAAAAAGTAAGCGTTACGACGACATAGTTTTACATCAGCTGTTATTCTATGAGGATTTTACATAACTTAGGTCTTGAATAATGGAAAAATAATTTTTTGTCAAATTATAAAGAAACATTCAGAATTTAAAATAAGTTTTAATGCGTTACTACATGTAAAGTAAAATTTCATATGTTTAAAATTTGAATGACAAACATACAAAAACAAAATATTGAAGTGTAAATCATCGAATCAGCGAGAGAAATATTTCTGTGTTAATATGTTAGTTTCAGGCGATAATCCAGATACTCGGAAAATGATATTGGATTGTACTTCTGTGACCCGTCTAAACACTCAATGATGACGTCATCATCAGGGTTCACGAAAAAAGCAAGCGACTGCCTCCCCTGCTTTTGTTTTATTTCTTCTTTTGGTATCAATACACGGTGTTTCTGTCAAAATATATATCAAGAGAGAAATGAAGATAATTAAACTTTTCCACAATGTAGACATTTTTTACGTAACTCTAATATTAATGGAAATGACTGAGCAATGAACCTGCGCAAAATCCTTTCTACAGTGATTGATTACCTTATGAACATATAACAAATTACTTTTATTTGTATAGGAATTATTTACCGTAGCTACAAGTTTGTCTGACGTCCACCTCTGCGCCATGTCGCCAATGTTTACCAAAACTGTGTCGGGTATTGGCTTGACTGATACATAGTCTGAATCACGTGGTTTAACCTGTAAACACAGTATCGCTGATATATTATGAAAATGACTAATGTGTCGAAATATCAAGACCCGATGTCACCAAATTTACTCGATATCAAAGCTCAACGAATTAATTTTGCATGCTTTTAAAGGGATATAAGCTGTCACAATGATTATTTTTGTCCCCTGACATATAGTCGAGAATATGATAAAATGTGTGTTCAAATACATTATCAAACACGTGAAACGTTGTAAAAGATCTTCATATCGAAATTATTTGTTTTATTAGAATTTAAATTTTCATGTAAGTTTAAAAACCCAGCTGTATTTCCGTATGCAATGACATTTCAGATAAACTCTTTCACCATATCAAATGTACTTCGTAATTCGGTCAAGGGATCTCGGTCCTTTACGTTCTTGGACTATGTTAAAGTCGGACGATTTTTATATTTAGAATACAGGACGTGATTTTTATTGGAAAGTGCATAATTGTATAATGTAATATAAAAATCTCCGATACCAAAGTATAAATCAATAGAATGCCCAGGACATAGATACAAATCCGGTAAAAATGGACAAACACGGACCTCTGGAAACCAAAATATGTTTTTAACGCTGTTTCACTGTTTCAAGTGAAATGTTGAGTTGCCTTTTCGTTGGCGGTTGTTGAGACGTCTGTACCAATTGTGACGAGGATACAACCCTGACGTGTTTCATTGCACTTGACTGTGGACTCACGACAGGTGTGACCGGTCGACAGGGGATGCTTACTCCTCCATGGCACCTGATCCCTCTTCTTGGTTTCCAGAGGTCCGTATTTGTCCATTTTTATAGGATTTGTATCTATGTCCTGGACATTCTATTGATTGATACTTTGGTATCTGAATTTTTTTTATATCTTAATACTTAGAAAATCGGATAAATATATGAATAAATATATCAGGTCACTAAAAGATTTTTTTCCGATCTTTAATGTTACCCTCAGTGCTGACATTGACAAAATCAAAACAATATAACTGTGAAAAGTATGTATACATCATATTTTACGATGGAACCGCCATGTCCAGTGGAGTTGGACAGTTCATGATCATATGTGTCAAAAATGATAAAGCCGAAAATGAAATGGGACGAGATCACCCGACATACCCAGCACGTGGGCAGTTTCAGAAACGAATGCTTTTAAACGACAAAAAGACCAACTTTGCCTGACTTAGTTATGAAACGATGATGAACGAAACTAAACGCAAATGTTTAGACTAGAAGACTAGAATGTATATTATTTCAATTAACACATGTTTATTGGACACCCGGTAATCTTCGTAAAAAATTACCGAAGATTAATTTGCAATGCTTAAAGTAATGGCGGACAAAGAATAATATAAAAATTTCAGATGCCAAAGTATAAATCAATAGGATGTCCAGGACATAGATACAAATCCGGTAAAAATGGACAAACACGGACCTCTGGAAACCAATAGGTGGGATCAGGTGCCATGGAGGAGTAAGCATCCCCCTAACTGATATTACGGGCTACATTTGGCAAAATTGTTGCAATTTAACACACACATTTGTTATTCTAACCACCAGATGGTCTCTTTGGAATATATATGAGATAAAATAGAACATAAAATGGGCATGTAAAATTTTTCACCTACGACAGCTCATATCAATTTAAGGTTTTAACAAATCCAATTAAGGCGACTAAAATCAAGCCCAAGAACATTGCATTGTGCCTTTCAATTCACTTTGAGTATCAGGTCAGAAAATTAAGCGAGAATTTTATTTTTGCGAGCGAGAGTGATAAAAGTCTTGCACATAAATTTTGAAAACCGTACATAATTCATTGAATTTTTAAAGCATATTTATGTGAAAATAGTAATTAGTGTCTTATTCACTAAGACCCGGGGTAGTCAACCTGATAAAATAAATGCTGAACTTGAGAATTAGTATTGAGAGAATCTGGTGACTTCGGGACCATAGATCAAGTATAAATATTGATAGCATTTTATTGATATTTTACACAGACCTATGGAAACCAAGAAGTGGAATCAGCTGTCATGGAGGAGTAAGCATCCTTGTTGACGAGTCACACCCGCTTTGATTCCATAATTACAAATGATTATTCCAGTTATTTCAAACGGAATAGATTATAGGTAGACAGTTGTTCTTTAGCAAATATCACACTTTTAATAGATAGGAGAATATTCCTACCTCTAAACCACCAACGTCGTCTTGAAACAAAAGTGCAATAGTTCCATAGTCAGAATGTTCCCCACATCGTACCTGACCAGGTAGTATATCTGAATAAACAGTAATGTTGTAGTACACCAATAATGATAATATAAAAATTATGTTAAACGCTTAAACAGTAATATGAAAGAATGAGTTACAATACGAATGTTTTATATAGTAAGGATTTGTACAATCAGCCTAAATGTTATGATGTGAAAATTATGTTATATTTGTAAAATTTAGTGAGAAATATCATCTTCAGTTGTTTGAAGTTTACGTGAATACACTATACAACTACACATCCTCGGTATGTATTGAAGTTGAATAAACAATATCGAACAGCGTGACATTCGTACTGTACTTACTGTCTGTCAACGGGGGGTAAAACAAAGATCTTAGTATGGTTGCACTGCCCGATCGTCCTATTTTATCGTGACACTGCCGAAGAAATGTCTGATCCTGCAAAAGACAAAATGAATCACATCAACAAACCCACATGACTTATGACTCATATCAATATATACTCGCATGTGATCCGCAGGTGATCACGTTATACAGTGAAACCTCGCTAATAATAACTGACTGTCTTAAAGTGATCTGATAAACAAGGTGACATAGTAGATGACGGGGCTGGACATATATGACATACTGTTACGTATAACATTAACGTACTCACTATGTTGAGTCCTATAGACATCAAATCCATGAGACGATACGCTAGCTCTTTACACTGATTGAACATCTCAGTAAATGTTTGATTAAAGTTAGGAATGCCGTCATTTAGGAGTTCCTGAAACTAACAGAAACATGTTTAAACCGTTATAATATAAAAAGTCTCAGATACCAAAGTATAAATTAATTGAATGTCCAGGACAGATACAAATCCGACAAAACTGGACAAACAACGGACCTCTGGAAACCAAGTGGTGGGATCAGGTTCCATGGAGGAGTAAGCATCCCGTCGGCCGGTCAAACCCGCCGTGAGTCTACTGTCATGTCCAATGAAATGCTTAAGGAGTGTATCCTCTTCATAATTGATACAGACGTCTCAACAACCTCCAACGAAAAGGCAACTCAGCATTTCACTTAGTGAAACAGAGTAATCACAAAGAAGACTATTCTACCGACCGTAAACTTTGCGGACCGTTGACATTAAACGCGGTTTTCGATATCCCTGTGTCGATAATTTGTCAGTGAGTAGTTTACCTCTGTATATGAAATCTCCATATGATGTACACGCTCTGGCATATCGGATCATTTGTGAAATATAAACTCCATATGCGGGTAGTTGAGGGATATTATTACTTAAATGTGGAAAATTTACGATTGGAAAGCCGAAATATAACAATGCGACGATGTGACAATGCGCAATTGCCTTTTAGTAATTCTTTGGAACAAAAATGTCTGATATATATGTACTAAATTAGTATTGCAGGGTGAATATTCGGGGTGTTGTTCTAGATGTTGCTGTAATTTGAACATTGTTTTGACATTGATTTGTTCGATGGCGGTTGTTGAGACGACTGTACCAATTATGACGATGATTTATTCCCCACGTATTTAATTTTCATTTGATTGTGGACTCACAGCGGGTGTAACCGTTCGACAGGGGATGCTTACTCCTCCATGACACCTGGTCCCACCTCTTGATTTCAAGAGGTCCGTGTTCGTCCATTTTTATCAGATTTGTATCTATATCCTGGACATCCTAATGATTTATACCTTGGTATCTGAGCCTTTTTATATATTATATTGAATACAATTATGGCGTTTTGATAAATAATATACCACAATAATAATCATCCATGCGAATGTCATGCTTCCTCTTAAATACTTTTTAAGACATTTTTAAGACACAAGACATTTTGGCCATTTAATTTCTTATGTCTTTTTTTCACGTTAATCGTGTACACTGTCAGCGCGGTCATAACTATATTTGCATATTTGTTTTCACCAACATCATTTATTTATAAAAATAAGGTTATGATAATACTTACCATCGCATCGTCAAGATTTTTGAAATTGAACACCTCCTTCAAATCTGGAGCTGGCCGATCAGGATTTAATCTGCAATAAAACAGTATGATGTAGCAAGGGTAAATTGGAAGCATTTTGCT
The DNA here is from genome assembly GCA_030159075.1 of Atrina japonica. Classification (NCBI taxonomy): domain Eukaryota; kingdom Metazoa; phylum Mollusca; class Bivalvia; order Pterioida; family Pinnidae; genus Atrina; species Atrina japonica. Next base: position 712,450 of record BROG01000230.1, on the reverse strand, counting down.
CTTTAGTTTCTTTTAGATAAATGTAACGGGAATAACAGACCCTGCATTCCAGATAGTGAAATATCAGTCGAGAGTGGGATTGAAAATGGCGTTATCCGGGTTAGGGATGTTGATCCATTACATCCGGAAGTGATATTTTTCTATCTGCAACTCACTTATGATGCTTGATTATTTTCCCGGATCTGTAAATCTTGAAATATGTTGTTTACAGTTTTACCTATGATAGCAGCCGTACCTTTTCTCTTTTGATCATCCACTGCAAATAAATATAAACCCATAATACGCACATATACACACACGGGTGACCGCCCCCGCACGCAAACTCACATACACACAGACACACACACACACACTCTCTCTCTCTCTCTCTCTCTCTCTCTCTCTCTCTCTCTCTCTCTCTCTCTCTCTCTCTCTCTCTCTCTCTCTCTCTCTCTCTCACACACACACACTCTCTCAGATGCAAGAAAACATGGAGATCAAAGGAAGTTTAAGCACTCTGGCTTTAGGGCCAGGTCCGATGCTATCTTTAGCTGTATATAGCCGTATACACATTTTTGTAAGCTAAAATGTTTGACACTACTTAGGAAACCTTCATTTTCATGAGTTATCGTTACAATATCTGTTGGCATATATGAAAATAAACCCAACAGTAAATGTCTAGATATATACACCCACATTGAAAATTAATCGACACCCAGTTCTGGATAATGGATGATTACTGGTTAAAAAAAAATATCTATTGTGACTTATAAGATTATATAAGATTGAATATTTACCGTTCTCTTCCCAACTCTGACCACCCGGAATTACTCGCAAAAGGTCGGACATATTTCTGTTTAGTTCCATTGGGTTGATTGAAAAATGTCCTCGATACACCAAACAAGTGCTCCACCTAAAATATCAGAAACATTAGCTCATAAATTTTAGTTGAACAATTTCTCTGATTTCATTTTCATAACTCGTTTCCGCATACGCATTCAATGAAATCGAGTTTTTTGTAAATCACATTTTGACGAATGTATGCTTGTACTTTCGCAACAAATAATCGAAAACATGTTATTTGACCTGTACTAATCTGTAACATTTCTCTCTAATAATTGTGCTAAAAACGGAATAAATCTATATACACACATAGTTCTCTTTCAATATTGATTTCATTATTCAAATGAAAAATGAAAAGAGTAAAAACGAATAAAATAATAATAATAATGAAACAGCCAGCTGTTTCGAAAAAGTCTCCCAAACGAAACCCCCAAATCTCTTTGTAACCAAGTGCTACTAGTGAATACTGTTTCCTTAGCCTATCATCATAAACTGTCTTTGTCTCATCACAGGTAATAAGAAAATATATGGTTTAGGGGTGGGGATCTCAACGGTATTTCAGATAAATGAACATTTCTCAAATAAGGGGGCAGGGAATGACCCCGGGGACCCCCCAACTACGACCATGAAATTGGTCTCATCACAAGTAATAAGAAAATATATGGTTTAGGGGTGGGATCTCAACGGTATTTCAGATAAATGAACATTTCTCAAATGAGGGGGCAGGGAATGACCCCGGGGACCCCCAACTACGACCATGAAAATGGTCTCATCACAGGTATTAAGAAAATATATGGTTTAGGGGTGGGGATCTCAACGGTATTTCAGATAAATGAACATTTCTCAAATGAGGGGGCAGGGAATGACCCCGGGGAAATTGAAACACTGATTGCACATCTAGACATGGAGATCTAACATCCCTCCAAGTTTCATAAAGTTACGACCAACGGTTTTCGAGAAACGCTTCGGACAAGATCTGGGAACATTTTTCAAATGAGGGGGCAGGCAATGACCCCGGGGAAATTGAAACACTGACTGCACATCTAGACATGGAGATCTAACATCCCTCCAAGTTTCATAAAGTTACGACCAACGGTTTTCGAGTAACGCTTCGGACAAGATCTGGCAAGAAAGAAAAATAATAATAAAAATAATAACAAGAAAGAAAAAAAAAAAAAAAATAATAATAATAATAATAAGAAGAAACGGTGTAAAAACAATAAGTCTACACAAACTTCGTTTGTGAGACTTAATAATAATAATAATAATAATAATAATAAGAAACGGTGTAAAAACAATAAGTCTACACAAACTTCGTTTGGTAGACTTAATTATGAATGATTGAAAATTCAATCAATTATTGAATACTTTAAAGAGATATTTTCTAAAATTATTTTTCAATTTTACTACTTAGACTGATATCCAATAACAAAAAAGAGATATACACTGGCATAGATATTATGAAATTTCTATATAGTTTGTGATTATTGCTTGAGAAACCCAGGTTTGACACTTTTTCGATTGCAATTGATTAATTCAATCTTACTTTTTGTATATAAATAGTAGACTAGACCTGACATCATTTTCACAAAATATATAGGAATATTTTTTTTTCTGCCTGTGTATAGCTCTTATCTGTTATTGTGCCCCAAGTACAAGTAGTAAAAGTAGAAAATATAGATTTTTTGATAAATACAGCTAATGCCCTTTTCACAAATTAACAGGTATACATACTACACTGCTGGAATAACTGAAGTATTGGTTTACTTTTACCAATTTGTTTACCTTAGATGTTTCTATCCCAAAGTTTGTCAAGTGCACGAATCCCACATCTGTAAAAGCATTACAAACTTGGTCGGCTAAGGAGTGGAGCTTTGCCCGATCGACATCAGATGATTTTATGGCCAACGAATAGGCGGAAAAATCAACCACGGGTATCATAGCTATCTTTAGCAGAGACTGTGTTATAGTGGCTACGAGTCAGGGGTTTATCAACTGTTGAAATATATGCACAGTCATGATTCTCTAAACAAATAAATCTAAAAAAGATCTTAATTAAATGTCTTCTCGTGTTTATAAATACAGCTTGCCTCATATTTTTTTTTTAGTTACATAGATCATTCATTCTGCAGCAATTTGTTGTCGTATATATTATTCCATTCAAATGTTTTTGTTTCAAACTGTTTTAAAAAAAATATAAGTCAGTTAACTAAGATGAATACACAACGCTCTTTTAATTGTATTTGTAGTTTACAGTTGTTCTTTTATTAGAATATATATTGAAAATTTACGTTTGTCTCCGCTTTAAATTAATATTACAGTACGTTATAAATCTACGTATATATATATATATATATATATATATATATATATATATATATATATATATATATATATATATATTATGATTTTACGCAGATTAAAAGGATTACATATTACCATTATTATTAATATTTCAGTTTTGAATAAACAATAGATTTGACAATGGGAAGTTTTGCAGAAAGTAGTATAAATCAAATGAATTTTCTACGTGAATTGGAAATTTTTGTAGTTTGATAATTAATTCTACTTGCAAAACTACTTTTTATGTTCATTCATGCTTAGATAATGTTTAAACCGATAGGAGAGAGGATGTACGTAGGTTTACACATGACATGTCTATACGGCGCCTTCGCCGTACATCTAAAGTTGAATGCTTCCTTTAAATATCAACATTTAACCTGTAAATATGCATAAAATAAACTAATTCCACAATTAGCATTCATCACCATGTTTGCATACTGTAATTATCGTGTCATATGTTATGGACATATTTGTTAATAATGGGGGTAACCAGACACTCTACCTGCATTTCAACTCCACTGACTATTCCATTTTGTTTATGAAAGTGCGTATAATTGAAAAAAAATATACCACTGGACCAACAATCCCACCTTGAGTACCCCTTTCCGTAGACAACGTGAAGAATTTTGGATTAAACATCTTGTCACTGCATACCCCTATAGATATGTGAAAGTTGTCGATTCCTCAATGTGGTAATGTCAATGTGATGGAATGTTCCAACGTTCGACGTAAACGTTCGTTCATACGACAAATCCAACATACATGATGTCACTTTTTCATCTATTGTACCTTACGTTAATAAAAATGGGTCTTCATCACACCCGCAGCTAACTTTATTCTATTCCTTTTAGACTTATTAATGCACTCTTTCAGAAAGCAAGACTGAACCCCTAAACGGATTTTTCAACCCCGGAATACATACTGAACTCCGTTATAATGGACATGGCTTATCACAGACTGTTCAAGCCAACTCGCGTTACTAGCGATGACTGTTCTGGACAGACTCGTCTTTTACTTAAACCTAAATCTACAAATTAACGGTATGGACGGTTTAAACATAACAATATTTTAAATCGCAAAAACGTTCAGTCCTGTGTTCCGCTATTTATTAAATTGAAGAACATGCCTTGCATTTCATATAACTATACAACCAGCATCGCATCCAAGGTATTCAATTACAAACAGGTTTTGCAGTGCCTAGACATCAACTATCCTCTACATATCACAGTCATGTGATCATGTGCTACATATTCCTTTAAATATAATCCTATCGGGCATGTCATCACCGGCGACGTTTGTATGGTTGAAAATGAAACCCTAAAACGTCTTATTTTAAGAGGTCCAAAATACCGCGAAGCCCGTAATTTGCGTCAGAATTAGTTATGAATTCTGTCGAAGATTATGCCAAACGATGGACCAAACATGAAGACGTAGAACCGGACACTTTGTCTATATGACTAAAAGCTTTGCAGTGGTTAATAAAATCTCGTATTCGGAAAGTTAAAGGAACTATAAAAACACAATACCCTTCTTTATTAGGGACAACAGAAGTGGTAACCAAGCTAAATAGATTACATGACCAATATGTACTGGTCCCAGCAGACAAAGCGTCAAATAATATAGTCTTTATTTGTGTGGGACATTACTATAATTGTTTATTAGAAGTACTAGGGTTTAAAACGTATTTTGCGTATCCTACATATACACGTAGCCCACATTCAAAGGCCGAGATCCTTAAAATCACGTGTCCGTATAACATTCTTTTGATGCACCTACAACCGATACTGAGCTACCATATCTATATTGGATACATACACCTCACCCCATATAAGCAAAGGTACATAGCAGGATCCAGCAAATGTTCTACCAAACCCTTATCTTTACTCCTTACCAAGATACTAACAGTTTATTAGGAGAAACTTCAGTAGTACTATACAGTTGCTTATTCCAGAAACGTTGTAAATCAGATGTGGATACTTAAAAACTATTAGAATATTTGAAGGCACACAATTTTTTCAGGTTCACAGTATCAAAACATACGACTTCTCTACTTTTTACACAACAATTTCACATAAAACATTAAAATTGAGCCTTTTTAGCATCATAGACAACTATTGTTCACTGAAAGTGGTATCCATGATACTTTTATTGTGAAACACTACTATGATTCTACACATAAATACCCTGAAGCTGATATAAAAACATACTGGAATTTCTAAAAGACTATATTTGTAATGTTCAGAGACGTGGTCTGTCAACAAACTGTCAGCATTCCTATTGGAACCAACTGTGTTCCTTTATTGGCTGGGATGACATGTTCCTTTATTCACATAAAACAGACTTTATCCAGAAACTGCTGAATCAAAAGAAGAAAAAGTTAGCAATATCTTTTAACTTGACATTTAGTTATATCGATTAATATAGATAATTTTCATACATACGTCGATGCGATATATCCCAGCGAACTAGAAATTAAAGATAGAACAGAATCTCACACACACGCTTCATACTTAGAGATTTTATTAGCTATAGACACAGACGAAAAATTAACAACTAAGCTATACGACAAATGCGACGATTTCGGCTTTCCCATCGTCAATTTTCCACATTTAAGTCGTAATATCCCTCAGTCACCTTTATATGGAGTTGATTGTTTATGTTTGTTTATTGTCATTTAACGTCCTACCCAAGAATATTTCAATCATACGGATACGTCACCAAATACCGGTGATGGGCTTGAAATTTTGGCTTATGCTCGGCACTTACGGCCATGGAGCAGTGAGGGTTTTTTAACGTCCCGACACCTACTGTGACACGGGACCTCGGTTTTTTACTGTATCATCCGAAGGACAGGAAACCAACCTGCCGCTGGTTGGACTCAAACTCACGACCCTACAATGAAGAGTCGAACGCGCTACCGATTGAATCAGGCCGAATCTGGAGTTTATATTTCACAAATGATCCGATATGCAAGGGCGTTTTCAATTTCGATTTCGATTTCGGCTTTCCCATAGTAAATCTTTCACATTTAAGTAGTAATATCCCTCAGTCACCCGCATATGGAGTTTATATTTCACAAATGATCCGATATACCAGGGCGCGCACAACATATGAAAATTTCATATACAGAGGTAAACTACTCACTGACAAATTATTGACACAGGGATATCGAAAACCGTGTTTAATATCAATGTTCCGCAAATTTTACGGTCGATATAATAGGCTTGTTTGCCTACTCTGTTTCACTAAGTGAAACGTTGAGTTGCCTTTTCGTTGGAGGTTGTTGAGAAGTCTGTACCATTTGTGATGAGGATACACTCCTCACGTGTTTCATTCGACTTAACTGTGGACTCAAGGGGGTGTGACCGGTCGACAGGGGATGCTTACTCCTCCATAGCACCTGATCCACCTCTTGGTTTCCAGAGGTCCGTGTTTGTCCATTTTCGCCGGATTTGTATCTATGTCCTGGACATTCTATTGATTTATACTTTTTTATATATGAACGTATCATATGCAGAGCTATACTACTCACTGACAAATTATTGACACAGGGATATCGAAAACCGCGTTTGATGTCAACGTTCCGCAAATTTTACGGTCGGTATAATAGTCTGTTTTGCGTCTCCTCTGTTTCACTATGTGGAATCTTGAATTACCTGTTCGATGGCGGTTGTTGAGACGTCTGTACCAATTATGACGAGGATTCGTTCGTCACGAATTTCATTTTCATTTGACTGTGGATTCACGGCGGGTGTGACCGGCCGACAGGATACTTACTTCTCCATGGCCTGATCCCGTCTCTTGATTTCAAGGGCCCATGTTTGTCCATTTTTACCAAATCTGTTCCTTTATCCTGGACTTCCTAGTGATTTATACCTTGGTATCCGAGACTTTCTATATTTTGCACATACGCATACTAAATACATGCTCTCTAAATAGGGGGTTTTAACGTTAGCTAAGTAGAAGAAGTCAAAATGAAGTGCGCATGACATTAAGAATTGGCAAATATAGTTACCTAACTTTTTAAAGGTCAAAAGACACTAGTCTTCAACTGAGATATACAGTTTTCAGAGAAATAAATTTTCATCAAATCGTCTATCAGATTAGAGAAAACACAAAATCAGTTTGAGGAAGGTCTGCCATCAAACTTTGAAGAAAAGGCTTAACTTGTCTCTAAAGTGTCCGAAGTAGAGAAATGAAATAAATCTTTTAGAGAGGAATATTTCTAGACATTGTCTCTTAAGTGTCCGAAATACAGAAATGAAATCAATCTTTAAGAGAGGAATACTTGTCGGAATACTTGTCGTCAATGCATCAGTCGTCTAGCTAATTTATCAGGTTAATTAATCAATCGATTTCACGCGCCTGATAAGAGGATCATGAAACGAACAATCACCATTTTGAATTTTTATTTTGAAACATACACATGCATAGATATTGCTACTAAAATAAACATTGAAATTCAAAGTTTGACGTCTGAGGACGGTTTAAATGTTCCACAAAGCCCAGCATGGCTATTATTCCTTTTTTATAAGAATATAAAATATTTTATTGATACTCAATTTTGTCTTTCAGTGATCGGCATTCTGGAATGACCAGGATAAAATACCACGAGTCAATTGTAGATACACTTGGTAACCTGCATTAGTCTTGACCTGTAGTATTTTGACTGAACAACACTACCGTCAAACTGTGATAAGATCTGACAGGTACAGAAAATCATATATACATGATAAGAAATTTAAACCACATTTAAAGTATTTGACCTAAACGATAATTGAGATAATCGATACAAGATATTGGCGGGTATTTGTTTGATTTGTCCAAACACTCAATTATGACGTCATCATCTGGAGTCACAAAGAATGCCAGGGACTGTCGTGTTTGTTTTCTTTCCTCCTCTGATATAAGGACGCGGTGTTCCTGTTAAAAAAAGAAAAATTTTAGTAAAAAAGAAACACACACACACACAAAAACACACACACACATACACACACACACATACACACACACAAACACACACACATACACACACACACATACACACACAAACACACACACACACACATACATACACACATACACACACATACACACATACACACACATACACACATACACACATACACACACACACATACACACATACACACACAAACACACACACACATACACACACATACACACATACACACACATACACACACATACACACACATACACACACACATACACACACATACACACATACACACACATACACACACACATACACACACAAACACACACACATACACACACACACACATACACACACACAAACACCCACATATACTATTGACTTGATCAGCAGATACGAAATATTTAATACTTTGTATACGTGCATTAAAAATTCTGGCGTTTTAAAATAGGCCTAATTTAAAATGTTATAACTCAGAATGTATTTCATAAAAACACCATTTCAATTAAATAAATGAAAAGTGGGCATTTAAAATTAATACAAGGGAAGTGTTTACCGTGGCTCTGAGTTTATCCGCAGTCCATCTTTGCATCATGTCCCCGAGATTTATCAAAACTGTATTAGGTATTGGTTTTGCTGATACGTAGTCTGAGTCACGTGGCTTTACCTGAAAGGTATTATCATACAAGAATAATGGCAATTTTACAATATACTTGCATAACATTTTTACCAAATTCATTTCTATCCCGATACCAAATACTATTACATGTGATATTCAATCAAGATATTTCATTTTTAATGAAAACTGCACTTTGAAAAAGAAATTTAGGACGAGAGAGAATCTCAAGACCCATTTTCCTATGTGATATATCAAACTGATAACCTGGGTTCCTGGCATAATCATCCTTCGTCGATAGTGGCAGACGTAATACAATCCACGTGACCAAGTTATCAGCGCAAAATAGGATAACTCGATTAATTTAAGTCCGCTTCATTTCCTATTCTGTCCGTACTACGAGGGCTTGAAGTCTCTACACTCTAAAAATGTGTCAGTTGTTCCGTGTGAAAGGGTCGAATTTGTTCTACAGAAACTGGTTTTAGTTATGAACCAGTTTTGTAAACTTTGTTACATGAACTGGTTTTAAACTGGTTTCTTATTTCTTTTATCCTAAACCCAAATTAGGTTATCAAACCATATAAACTGCCTCCCGGGGTGATTTAATGGCATTATGCGAGTTTGTTGGTACAACAAAATGGCGGCGAAAACATAAACCAGCACTAGCATCGGATATATTTTATGTGTCTTCTGGACATTTTATGTACTGGAGTAGAAAACTGTACTCATAGTGACAGAGAGACATTTTGCAATATCAAAATAGTGAATTGATGAATTCAAACACCAAATTGATCAGCTGTCTATTGTCATTTTGTTTGTCACGTTTTTTTACGTTTTTTATTTAACATGGAAATCACCATAGACCGATATTTGCTTTTAAGCATATAAATCCCCAGCAATTCAAAAATTGTAGACGTCATGATCAGGGTTTATAAATATTGCAATAAAGTTAATACCATTTTTTGTATAATTGGTATCATTTTCCCTTTAATTTTACATTCTATATACTTTCGGACATCTGGTCCCATCCCGTTTGGTATTAGCAAATGTTCTTCATTTTGAGACCATTTGCCTTCCTAATTTGTCGTATTTCTAATGGAATTTGAGTTTCGAGTATCCATTGATACTTCTTCATTTTCACTTTTTATCAATGTATACTGACACCGTATTTTGATGAATGACAACATAAAATAAGATTAGTATTGTTACATATTGTAAAGCAAGTAAACTGCAATATCGCAAGAAATATTTTGTCCGTTTGTCTTGTTTCGTGTGTCTGTTGGACATTTGGTTTACGTCAAACTGTAACCCGCGCTGATTAGAGATTAAAGATATTATAGTCAATAGCGAGATACTATAATCCCTCGGTCATGGAGGGTCCCTGTAAACTTTGGTCACAACGATTCGAAATATCAGTGATTATGCAGTGGTCATGTGATGTAATATTACCTCTAAACCACCCGTATCATCTTGAAACAGTAAAGTAATGGAACCAAAGTCAGAGTGTTCCCCACAGCGCACCTGATCTTCTTTGATACCTGAAATAATGACATCGAACTATCGAGCTATTAATTGTAAAATAATTAAATATTTTGTGTTAACTAAACTTCGATTTTGTAATTTCCGGAAATCAAATTGTTTGTTTAATTCGAAAAAAAATTATTTGTTTTATTGGTGTTTTACTCCACAAACAACGTTTTTACAATTACAGTGAAACGTGTATATAAAACCCCCTTCAGAACGCAACACAACCAGTCTTTATAGGGAGGTGGTCTCTATATAGGAGTTTTTGTACACAAATGGTACTATTGGGGACAGCATAAACGGTCTTTGTGACCAGGTGGTCTTTATGCAAAGGTGGTCGCTAAGGCAGGTTAACTTTACATGTTGGGGGACAGTATCTAAAGTTAGGCAAGAAAACCTGGTAACAATGCATCCGCGAAGAGACCACCGGTATCTAGCAAGTAAACGGGCAGCTTAAGTTCCAAGCTGAACCGACAAGAGGTACGGGACTTCTTGTTTCAATGTGAGATGATCTAACCACTTGGCGACAGAGTTCCGAATTCGAATATAAAACAATCTGACTTATATACAAATTGAAATTAGGGAAGAACTCGTGCTTTGTATATTCTACGATTACAGACGATTAAATGTACTTACCATTACTTATCGCAGGGTAATACAATGATCTTAACGTAGTGAGACTGCCAATGTCACCAACTTTCCTATGACATTTCCGAAGAAAATCTGGATCCTTGAAAACAGATAAAATATTATTAGAGCACATCTCATCAATGACATTTGTTTTTAACTTTGTTAATGACCAATATGTACTGTTACAAGCAGACGAAGCCTCAAATAATATAGTTTTTATTTGTAAGGCACATTACTATAATTCTTTATCAGAAGAACTTGGGTTTAATACGAATTCTGGAAATCCTATATACACACGTAGCTCACTTTCAAAGGACGAGATCCTTTAAAACCACGTGTCTGTATTACGCTCATTTGATATACCTACAACGGATACCGATTTCGAGCTACCACATTTATATTGGATACCTAAACTTCATAAAACCCCATATAAGCGAAGATACATAGCAGGATCCAGCAAATGATCTACCAAACCTTTATCTTTACTCCTTACCGAGATATTGACAGCCGTTAAGGAGAAACTTCAACAATACTGTACAGTTGCCTATTCCGGAAGCGGTGTAAATCAAATATGGATACTTAAATATTCTAAACAGCTTATAGAAAATTTGAAGGCACACAATTTTTCTCGAATTCACAGTATCAAAACTTATGACTTCTCTACTCTTTAAACAACTATTCCACATAAAAATCAAATGAAAGACTTTTCACCATCATAGACAACTGTTTTTTCACTGAAGGTGGTATCCGAAAATTTAAATATCTAGTGATTGGCTATCAGGATACTTATTTCGTCAAACATCACTCTGATTCTACACATAGATATAAAAACGTGCTGGAATTTCTAATAGACATTACATTTGTAATGTCCGGAGACGTGGTCTTTCAACAAACTGTCGGCATTCCTATGGGAACCAATTGTGCTTCTTTATTAGCCGACCTGTTCCTTTATTCATACGAAGCAGACTTCATTCAGAAACTGCTGAATCAAAAGAAGAAAAAGTTAGCGGTGTCCTTAAATTCGACATTTATATATATCGACGACGTTTTGTCAATTAGTAATGACAATTTTCATACAAATGTCAATGCGATATATCCCAGCGAACTAGAAATTACAGATACAACAGAATTAAGCACACACGCTTCATACTTAGACATTTTACTTAATATAAACAGACGGGAAATTAGCAACTAAGCTGTACGACAAACGCGACGATTTCGGCTTTCCCGTCGTAAATTTTCCACATTTAAGTAGTAATATCCCTCAGTCACCCGCATATGGAGTTTATAATTCACAAATTATCCGATATTTTCCAGGGCGTGTATAACATATGAAGATTTCATATACAGAGGTAAACTACTCACTGACAAATTATTGACACAGGGATATCGAAAACCGCGTTTAATGTCAACGTTCCGCAAATTTTACGGTCGGTATATTATGCTTGTTTGCGACTACCCTGTTTCACTAAGTGAAATGTTGAGTTGCCTTTTCGTTGGCGGTTGTTGAGACGTCTGTACCAATTGTGACGAGGATACACTCCTCATTTGTTTCGTTGGACTTGAGTGTGAACTCAAGGCGAGTGTGACCGGTGGACAGGGGATGCTTACTCCTCCATGGCACATGATCCCGCCTCTTGGTTTCCAGAGGTCCGTGTTTGTCCATTTTTACCGGATTTGTATTTATGTCCTGGACATTCTATTGATTTATACTTTGGTATCTGAATTTATTTTTACATTTTATGACATTTTAATAGAGGAAATGTCTTAGATATTCAAATAAATTCAATCGTTTAATCATGTAATGATAGAGTCATCTGCAAACAAACACGATTCAATTTTCAAATTTAGGTCATATTGTTCTAGTAGTACTAACTATATTAAGGCCTAGGGACATTAAATCTAATATACGGAAAGTTAACTCTCTACAGAGTTTAAAAAAGTCGGTAAATGTCTCCTGGAAGTCTGGAACGAGGTCATCTGGTAGCATCTGTAAAACATAAAATTGTAAATATTTTCACTATTGAATGGCTATGTTGTGTATTGCTTAACTGACATGAATTGTTTATAGGATTTAGCTTCATTTGGATAATGGCGTTCATGCTATTGAAACAACCCAAATTGATCTAACCATATTTTCCTGGAACCCCTTCCGACATTGTCATATCTTCAGTAAGACCTATTTTTCTCAAAGCATAAAAATATCATAAGTGGCAGTATTTTATTGTGTCTGATTTAGAAGGATAAAATGTTACATAAAGGACTTTTGTGTTTTATAAATGTAAATTTTAACAAACTTATTCATTTTTAGCACAAAGCACACTGACATTTTTGAAAAATTAAATTAACGGCACCTAGCGATAGAGCTTTATAATACCAATCGTGCTGTGATTTTTGATAAATATTAGCTGAAGCAACACTCAATACATAACGTATAATAGTACGATTTGTGCATTTTGTACCCGAATGTCGCCTATGTAGTATATATTGACATTACGGTTAAATCTTGAAATTATTTCAATACAGAAATATCTTACCGAAGACTCCGCAGTACATCTAAAGTTGAAAGCTTCCTTTAAGTCTGCGGATTTTCTTTCCATATTAAGTCTGTAATGTGTTGACAGACATATGATGATTATTTATATATTAAACAGATTACATTTATGTTCTTTGTTTCTATAAATCAAATATTCTAACACATTTGGAAGGAAGAATAGATATTTGTCGGTTCAATTTAATAGCCTCAAATTGACACAGGTAAAACCATGCTTATGTAAACGTTGCCACATGACAACTACCACAGATTTAGATTTGATAGGGGAAGACAGGGCGTTAACAACTTAAGTTTTTTTTCGAAACTGTACGTAACTATGGAGACATGTGGAATTCTCTCGGCATACTACCACCACATCAAAAATATAAAGTATTAATTGAGAAATAAAACATCAAACATATCTACAACATCAGGATCATATTGTGCATATCATTGGACAAACGACACGAGAAGATAGGCGTTGACTCGATTTCGTTTGCTTTTATCAGTCATAATATTCTAACATTTGTATTAAATCAAGAATACTTAGAGACATTAAAATTGATTGATATTATACCTCTCTTTTTCAAAATCAACCCATCCGTGATCGGAACCTTCTGATCGAGCATATTTCTGCTTATTTTCCAATGGCTGACAAAAGAACGACTTTGATACCTCGAACGCATTTTCAATCTGCAAATATTTATAGAACATTTATAGTTCATATTTGTTTTGTTTTTATCAGCAAACTATTTAGCTACAGTATGTACACAAGGTTAAGGACATAGGCAACGTGGATGACACTCAGTGAAGATAATACTGCAGAATCGTCGTTTACCGAATAGAAAAGTCGTATGATTTAGTACGAGAAGAACTTTCTAAAATCTCTTTGGAACTTAGGTGTCTATCTCTTATTTTCACTGCCTCTGAAATAAAAACTGTACAGTATTATTGAAGTTTCTCCTTAACTGTTTGCAGTATATTGGTAAGGGATGTAGATAATGGATCATTTGCTGGATCCTGCTATACATCTGTTTGTATGCTGTTGTATGGGTTTGTATGCTGTTGTATGGGTTTGTATCCTGTTGTATGGGTTTGTATGCTGTTGTATGTGTTTGTATGCTGTTGTATGGGTTTGTATGCTGTTGTATGGGTTTGTATGCTGTTTAAGTATCAATTAAAAATATATAAGTTCAAAACCTGTATCTGCTTAAGGTACATTTAAAAAAGCTTCATACTAATTCATAATTTTGAAGGATTTTATTTTTTGAAAGTGGGCTACGCGTGTATGTATCTTTTCCAGTAGAAAATTATAGCAATGAACCTCACAAACAAATCCCATATTATATTACATTAAAGACGTTTTTGCTGGCATTGTAATCCAGCTCAGTTATCACTTAACACAGAATAAAAATGTATTTGGTGTGTTCCTTTAATTTTCAGTTAGAAATTTAACAAACCAGTCAGCAGTTTTAATAATTCAGATAAAGATTGTTGTCCTCGTCTTCTTGTTTAAAATGCTTTCTAGTATAGTAATGACAACAATAATAACTAAACTGAATATCTTGTGTCAATGAAAGGAACAGCCTTCGAGGCAAATTTGGTCTCTATTAAATAAGATGTAATTTCCGACGAAAGAAATATCCAAAAGTTGGATTGTATTTGAAAGGAAAATTTATGTTAAAGTATCAGTGTAAACTATTTAAGTACCTTGTTCTGTGAGATCCCATGATTCTTTAAATACACAAATCCAATGTCTGTAAATGCATTACAAACTTGGTCAGCCAGCGGCTGAAGCTGTGATCGATCGGCATCGGAGGTGTTAATGTCCAACGAATAAGCAGAGAAATCAACCACGGGTATCATATTTTACCGCCTTAAAAGAACTAAAAAAGCATTAATGAGCTGTGACTACTTGCCAGTGTTACAGACACAACATTATGTCAAACTTGAGAAAATAGAACATAAAATCAATTGCTTTGAATGTATAATTTAACATAATATTCAAAAACCTAATGTGATATATATATATATATATATATATATATATATATATATATATATATATATATATATATATATATATATATATATATATATATATATATATATATATATATATATATATATATATATATATATATATATGCATTTTTGTATAATGAAATATTGGAAAACTATGTATATTTAGAACATGTTCGTGCAAGCCATCACTGTGCTGATGTTATGTGCTCTGAAATAGACAAATAAATAGAAAATTGGCATTAAGTTCTTTGTGTTCAAAACGCAAAACCTATACTGTGAGAAAACGTCTTCGTCATTGCATTAGGTATTGACTGTGCAAAATAAAATCGTTTACAATAGGTAGAGAAGAGTCATCGTATCATAGGGTACGAGTGTTTTGCAAACCTATCTAGATAAATTTCTTCAGACCAAATACAATGACTGTGGTAAATATATATGTGTGACTTGAAATCCGTATATGTGTCGGACAACATATATTGAGGACTTATATAAAATGTCATGCACTTTGAAGTGAGATAATAAATTTTATGTATTGTGGAACAAGGTCATGTTAAACGTTTTATATGGACTAAACTGTATTAGGTAAACTTAGCTTGAAGCAATATATATTTATATATGCTGTCGGCCGTAATCTCTCATGCAGATCTGATGTTTTATCTTATCTCATATCTCAAATAGATATTACCCTCTGGACAGAAAGAAATAGCCAACATTAAATGTTGTCACAGTTAGTTTCAATCCACATAACTTTGGATAATTTCTAATATAGTGAAATGCAAAGGAAGAACGAACAGTCTTGTATGACATTCTATTGTTTCTTCTTAAAAAAACAAAGAAATGATTAAAGTATATACTATTATATAAAATGAAAATATTAAAATAAAGAACGACTAAATAAAAATATAAAACTACATGTTTAAGAGATCATTGAAATATATAGGGTGTGGGATAAACCTAGAAATCACTTGCCCGAGTAAGCATGTAGTATAAGTAAAACTGAAGAAGTATAAATGGGTAATCGAAACTCACTTACCGCGTGCAGCAAAAGTTTAATATTTTCAGCTTATATATATCCAGGAATATATGATAATATTTTTACCAACGCAAACTAAATTTGAATCAAATGGTTTTGACAATCGTTGAGTGAGTACTAACCAAATAGTTGTCGTAACAGGTACTAATACAAGTGATCTTCTGTACACAGCTGAGTTCACCTGGACTAAACTGACCAAGCAAATAAAATGACCAATACAACATGAGCTCGGTATGTGTAGTTTCTGTTGTATCCCAATGTTATGACATATGTCTTTGTAATATTAGGTGTTTACTTCTTTTTTGTACGCCCTCAGGCTAATTTACACAACATGGTCATGTTTTATATAAAAAAAACCAAATGTGCCTGATAGCCTGGAAATATTTGTTTGTTTTTACGAATTGTCGTGTTACGTGTTTACTTAAGGATCAAAAGATGGAGGATTGCCTAACAACTACATTTTTCAATTCTACATACATCGGGGGTATACGTTACGTGTCAGCGGGGACATATGCCTCTCTTCGAAAGTGGGATACAAATTGGTTTTTGCCCCCTTTTAGCGTAATATTTTCACCACGATGTGTCGTAGAATACAATTTCAAAAGAAGATATAATTTACGTAGTAAAATAAAATAAAACGTCGTAATGTGTATTTCCCAAGTTCTTAGATGAACTCAGAATTTGATAGGTATACTACATAGCACCAGTAAATACCGAGTTACCTACCAAAGAGCAAACAGGAACATTTAAAAGAAGTTTCTTATTTGATTGTTTTAATAGTGTTTCACACCCATTGTGTTTCTTCCATACACACACACACACACACATACACACACACACACACACACACACACACACACACACACACACACACACACACACACACACACACACACACACACACACACAGATGTATATACAGTATAGTAATTTTGGTAATTGTAGTAAAGTTCATATACAAAATATTATTTTGCATTATGTATATCATTACCTATTGTAATGCATTGTCTTTCAATTCAAACATGAAATCACAGATTATTTCAATTCAAACATGAAATCACAGATTATGTCCATTATGGTTGATACGAATAGCCACTGAAAGTAAGAAGGTGCAAAAAAGTTTCACAAATTTAATAGCGTGTATGACCGCCATTTGAACCGATGCATTCTTCACACCGAAGACGCATTGAACGAATCAGGTTATGCAGAAATGCCTAGGGAATGTTGCGCCATATACGCAATAAAGAACGACGCAAAGCGTCCATCGTAGCAGGGGGGGGGGGGGCTCTTGACGCAGATGTCGTTCCATTTCATCCCAAACATGTTCTACAGGCGATGAATCCGGTAACAGCACAGGCCATGGTAGCACATTTGCTGTTGTAGATAATCACTAACAACAGGTGCGGTCATGTGTTGTCTTGCTGCAGAATGACGTTACGCTGGGTGTTGTGAATGAATGGAATGACGTGTTGATGTACAATCTCGTCACGATACACTCGATAAATTTCCCTCTACTATCACCAAAGGGGTCCATCCATGTTTTGTAATTCACCAAATACCATAACGCTCCCTCCACCGAATTCGCGGCGCTGAATAACACAGGCTTCGAACACGACCTTCACTGCTGTCGAGATGAAATCTCATATCGTCCATAAAAAAACTTCCGCCCAATCTCTGCTATCGAAACGAGGATGCCTCCTACACCACGCTAACCTCCCAACACGGTGACGCCAGAGCAGAACAGGACTTATGTTGTCCTTTCGCAATCTGTTCCTTACGGTACTAAGACTTATCGTTGTCCATGCCCACGGATGCTTCCAGCTGTCAAAGAAGCCGATTGGAATCGATAACGCAAATGTAACGTCCGTATATACGTATCTTACCAACTTGACGTCACACACGGGCGTCCTGATCGTGGGCGGTTCTGAACGGTTCCAGTTTGCTGATATCATATCCATTATTCAGTGTTAATATGAACTCCAAACTGCCTTTCCACATTGTTTTGAGACATCCCAACTTCAAGCATACCAATAGCAGGCAAACGATCATCTCTGAATAAAAATTCCAGTTCATTGAATATTGTCAATGAATGCAGAAAATTCTAATCGATTACTTACCACGTGTCGAAACTGAAGAAAAGCATGCTGTAACCATGAAGGCGAATCGAACGCGATACTAAACAAAATGAGTACTCGGACGCGCATTTAGTATTTTATAATATGCCTGTAAGAATAAAAAGCAATCAAAAAATAGATTTTTATGTTTTTATGTAACTTTTAAATATACATAATTTCCTTTGAGAGAGAGAGAGAGAGAGAGAGAGAGAGAGAGAGAGAGAGAGAGAGAGAGAGAGAGAGAGAGAGAGAGAGAGAGAGAGAGAGAGAGAGAGAGAGAGAGAGAGAGAGAGAGAGAGAGAGAGAGATATTAAAAAATATAGATATATTGAAGACAAATAATTATGAACAATTGGGTAAATGGTAGGAGAGATAAAGGTATGGGTAGACATCAAAATCGATAAAAATACAGAATGAGGGACGAAAAGTTATACGGAAAATGAAAATGATAAAATCAAAAGACCCATCGTGATCAGTTGTTTGATTTAAATGCGCATAGACCCCAGTTCTTTTAGATAATCACCGATTACACCATGAACTCATGGATAAATGTAGGTAATGGCCGTGACACACTTTTGATTTGATATATACATATGTACATATATGTCCTATGTGAATGGTAAAGTTATAAATCTTATTCTGTAGCTAACAAAGTTTTGTTGTGAGGGAGTTGTAAGCCATGATTCCAATCATCGACTTCTCTGTTTATTCATTGGAAAAATCAAGATCTAGTATAGATGTATCAGAAATACAATTCCTAGCTGAAGAACTATGTCAGATTTTCACGGGTATAGGATTCGTTTATCTTAAAAACCATGGGATACCATCTTCAAAGGTATTGATTTTCCTACATATTATAGTATTGTGGATCAACGTTTATGTGACTATTAATTTCATTGATGATGTTGTATGTTACAATATGTTTTCATTAAAATGAAGTAAATATGAAGAAGTACCAATGGATAATCGAAATTAAAGAATTAAAATACGAAAAATTAGATATTTAAACGGTCTTAATGTGGCGAACCTCCTGGTTTCCAGAGGTCCGTGATTTGTATCTATATATTGAACATTCTAAAGATTTATACTTTGGAATCTGAGATTTGTTTTATATTAAAGGGCTATTCCAGCTAAGGTATTAAGCTGAAATGGAGTATATTTTAGGGCAATTTAATTCTCATCTAGTATGATATACAGCTGGATTTGTTGGATTGCTTCAGTTATATTGCGGAAGTACGCCGCGGAGCGGTAGTAAGGTACTGTAGGACTATATAATTTCAGCCAAGGTATAACATACTATCTCTATTATTTCGACTAAGGTATAACTCACAGTCGAAGTGAGATATTGTTGGATTATATCAGGTAGTTAAGCTCAAGTATGACGTGGGGCGGGAGTAAGATATTATAGAAGTAGCTTTATCTTCTCGGCCCATGTATGACGAAGAGATAGAGAAAGATATTTGATGGTTATCTCAATAATAACCATATGTATTCTATTTTTTTAAAATGAGTAATTGATTTCATTAAAAATGTTGTTTTCAGATTGTAGAGATATTTGAAGTTTCAAAGACGTTCTTTGATCAACCATTGGAAACTAAACGGAAATATGCTCGACCGGACGGTTCAGATCACGGATGGCATGAAATGGAAAGAGAAAAGTAGGTAAGCCGTAGTGGCGGATCTCGGGCTTCAGTGTGAGTGTGTGTGTGTATGTGTGTGTGTGTGTGTGTGTGTGTGTGTGTGTGTGTGTGTGTGTGTGTGTGTGTGTGTGTGTTTTATTGATTGGATAACTATACTTATCTGTCGATTGATATATCAAAACTGACAAATTGAAAAAGTAATAATAAATACCATAAGTGTGAAAGTTGTAAATTAGGGGACTGTGATGAGAGATATTTTGCAAACTTAAATAATCATGCGAGTCAGTCTGTACCTTAACTTGTATGACAAGTATGTTGCTTACCAGAAAATGCCTTTTTGATAGAAGTTACCGTCTTGATCGTTTGTTTTAGTCCTTTGTAACAAAACTTGAACTCTGGTATTATGTTTGTAATAACACTATATACTTTATCAGCAATGCCAGTGATTTTTTTTTCAGAAAAAAAATGCAAAAATACACGTGACGACTCATTTTACTTATTGAGAGAATGCTTCAATTATTTCTTTACATGAAATGAATACCGGCTAGTGAATAAAATATTATATTTGTCAATATAATAATATATTGAAACATATAAAACCAAAACTGGCGTTATCATTGACTGTTAAGTTGGTCTTTATAGGATTATCCTTATGTCATTGACATTTCCTGTTATGCTCTATAGAAATGCACTGCATGCTTTTACATTTCTACACTGACATGTAAATTGGCGATTCGCAGACTTTAGATGAGATGAGAGACCCCTACGTTAACTATCTGCACTTCTACCTCTGAAACACGTATTACTTGGAAATTTAGGTACCAAAGTATTAATTTTCAGGATGTAAGTGAGACAATATACAAATCTGATGAATATTGGAAATCCAGAGGTGGGATCAAGTGTCCTGGAGAAGTAAACATTCCCTGTTGACCGGTCACACCCTACTGTATATGTAGCAGATGTGGTGACTTGTTTTGATCAAAAGTGTGTATTGTTTATATCTATTTTTAGATTAGGTCCTGATAGGCCAGCTGCAGATCTCAAGGAAGCATTTAACTTTAGATGCTCGGCTGAATCATCGGTAAGTTATACACGTATAGATATCAACCGCCAGTTTGTCACTTGTGTAAATGATAATATGATGACGTACCTAAATAAAGGAGTCACGAGAAACTAATGAATTCGACGTATACACTATCAATGCAAATGACACGTTGAAAAGAAGAAAAAATATATTTAATTACAATTGTTTTACAGCTGTTCATGATATACAAATGGCGTGTAAAGATTCATACAATTAAACACATTTTCTAAAATTTGAAATTTGGTATACATAATAAAGTAATAAATTAATGCCACTGCTGTAAGATTTCAAATTTTAGAAGCTTTGTTTAATTGTATAAATCTTTACGCTATTTGTATATCCTGACACACACACACACACACACACACACACACACACACACACACACACACACACACACACACACACACACACACAAACACACACACACACACACACACACACACACACACACACACACATATATATATATATATATATATATATATATATATATATATATATATATATATATAATTACTATTCCAAATATTCCAATTGTTGAAACTTATCTTTATTGATAACTATATTATCTAACATTATTTTGACTATATACATATAATTATTGACCATTGTTATGTATTGACTACTTGGACAAGTAATTCCAAGGCTCCCGGTTCCATTCTGACAATCGTAATAATTTTGTAAGTTTGATGAGTGTCATTTTGGCAATAACTTTATTTATGTCACGCTAGCACAAAACATTATCCAAGTATAACAAATTATTATTTATGTCCCGCTAGCACAAAACATTATCCAAGTATAAAAAGTTATACAACTGCATTTATAGTTGTAACATAAATCAACGGAATGTAGATGAATAATCATATAAATAAAACAAAGTACTCTATGAATGTACATCCAATGCATAGACTATGCTACAAAGTCAATCCGTATTGTTTGTTTTTGTCACTTTCTTTTTAACAGTTGCACCCTAGCAATGTAAGATTATGCATTTACCAAAATAAAGGTAGATTGATAAAAGCAAAAAAATTATATTATGTGTAAAAGAATTTGTGAAAAATAAAAAGACCCATTACTTATTTATTAACATAATATGTGATACTATACGATTATTGCACTATTTTTTATTTGATACGATATTTTATGGAGTGCAAAAGCAGTATTGACCGAGGCTGATTACTATTTTATTACAATATTTGTTTTTGTTCTGCATTTTCATTTGTCCAGAGACGTTCACGTGTTTTACCGTTTAAAATGAAATAGTACTGTAAACCTGAAAATTTATCATATTGCACTACCTACAATGATTATGTATTGGTACATTTCACTTTATTCAACCATGGAATATTGAAGGAGATATGTAAAGTTTTCTCGATTCGCCTGTCTCCATATTGTTTGTTTATAAGTCAGAGAAGTCGGTGCTGATTAAATACTATTTTTGATTAGCTAGAAAGTTTGTAACGGCAGATAATTTACTTTCAATTACAAACTAAAATAAAGCAGTGCAATGTGATGAATTATCCGGCTTACAGTGTATTTTCAAACGGCAGAGCACGTGATCATCTCTGAACAAATGAAAATGTAGAACAAAAACGAAATATGAAAAATTTATGAGTTCAAAGAAACGTGATATTGACCTTGGGGAACACAAGGTTAGTATCATGTTTTTCTGGGCTAATAAATCCTTGTCACCCGGAAATAAACTCAGTTATTGTTTTATTATTTGACTACTTCAAAATTTCAAAAACAAAACAATTCTCAATTCAAATTCAACAGGTCAATTTTAATTCATAGAACTGCCCAATGATAATCAGGCTGCCCATTATCATGCAAGCACGACAACGGTTCGTACAACCGTTGACATAGCTCCTTTGGTATTAAGCGTCCTATTTCCCTAACATTGTTGAAAGTTCGTTATCTGTTGCATACCGACTCGTCCCTTAACGTCTGCAATGATTTTAAACAATGCCGAAAAGCCACTGTTAAATGAGAGTCGGTCTTTTTTTTCAAGGTAATCCATCCAATCGTATACGTTTACATAAATCCAAAATAAGCTGAAGCACGAGAAGTCAAAATAACAAATCGCCATATTTACAACCAATCAGCGGTCGGTCCGGAGTCATGTAATAAAGTGGGTTAAAGACCTGCTATTATCTATGATATGTGATGCGATGGTTTAAATGCAAAAAAAAATCCGTTATGTATTAATGGTGTCTAATCAGAAGAATGTTTATTGCTTACAGGTCTTACCAAATGACGTCATTCCAAACTTTCAGGACTCATTTACACATTTCTCCGAACTCTGTACAGATTTAGCATTACGCGTCCTAGATCTTATATGTATCGGACTTAATATTGTAAGTATCTATAGATACTTTATCTGTATGCATATAAGTTTCGTAAGTATGAGTAGGACCACAATACCACTGTTAAGTGTTGTGTGATGAACTTCTCAATAAAAGCTCATAATGTCTATATTTAGGGTCGAAATAAGATAAATATAAGGAAATCTAAGTAAAATCATTTGTGGGGTATCAGCCATCCAGAAGTTTTCAGTTATCACGGTGAAAAGGTGATCGTCTCTCTGTGCTGTTTTAGATGTTAGTATTTCTATTAAGAATGTCACTAACTTCTCTGTCTAGTTACCGGTTAGTGTACACCCTCGTATCATCGAACAATCAGCAGAGTCAACGACCAAGAGCTGTACATGTAAAGAGAAACGCAACACCATAATAATGACAAAATATTCCAAATGAATTACACAACATAATGTCATAAATATGTGTATATATATATGTAACTATTCATATATCAAGTTTCAAGTCATGTGAGTCCTAGAAGTATTTATTATATAACGATAAATTACACAACAAACAAACAAACAAATATGAATTGATGTCCATATAACCACTGTAAATCAATTTGCGATGTTTGTTATAAGGACCGAGACTTCTTTCGAAATTGCCACAGCAGAGCTGGGGACAGTGGCAATATGACAACACTAAGGTCTCTGTATTATCCTCCGGTAACTGAAGGTACGTACTAGCTGATTTGATTGTCTGACACACATTGATGTTTGTTACTTCGATCATTTAAAATATAACAGTCCCATACATATTGCAAAAAAAAAGAAATAAAACAAACAAACTAAATAAAACGAAAAAAAAAAAGAAACAAAGAAAAGAAGGCGCATATATTTTCGATTTATTGGCATAAATAATCAAATTGGAAACAGATATGCAAGAGTGTGTTGAACATTGTCCTCATCTGGATTATGGATGTGCTATTTGTAATATACGGCGATTTCGGCTTTCTAATCGTAAATTTTCCACATTTAAATAGCAATATATCTCGGTCACCTGTATATGGAGTTTATTTCTCACAAATTATCCAATGCGCCAGGGCATGTTCAACGTATGAATATTTTATGAATAAACTAGGTACTGATAAGTTACTGTCACAGGCATATCAAGAACCGTGATTGATGTCAACGTTCGGCAAATATTACGGTCGGTGTAATAGTCTTTTTGTAATTTAATTCACTAAATAAAATATTGATTTGCCTGTTCGATTTTCGGTTGTCGAGTCGTCTGTACCAAATGTGACTAGGCTTTCTTCGTCATTTATTTTATGAAATCTTGGTATATATGATTTTTATATCTTCTAACATTTTATTTCTGTCAGGTATAAAACCTGGACAGGTCCGCTGTGGAGAGCACTGCGACTATGGATCCATCACTTTACTTTTTCAAGATGAAGTTGGTGGTTTACAGGTAAAGTTTAAATCATAGCACACCTATATAAACAAGTGTGACCATGATTTAACTGGCGTAGACAGGGCGTACGTGTACTGAAGTCAATGGCCGAAGTTAATGAGTTTCTGATCAGGTCTAACATCAACACATAGAATGAAATAAAGCAACAATACGTCGCCTCTTTCGATACTTAATCATTTTACAGGTTATTCTATACACACTAGTATTTACTGTAATGTAATACAGAAAAACATTGATGCCTTAGACTGTTTATTTAGGTTTTTGTATGTATGAATACCTCACTTACGCTCAAATAGTGAGGTTCCCACTTTCCAATTCTTTTTATCATATTTACTCGTGTTTCCTAATTTTAAGAGAGTTATTAAGTTCTGACATTTAACACATGTTTTGAATTTTATGAGTTTAGGTGTATAACTGGAGAATTCTACAAAAATAACTCACTTTTGAACATTTACAAAGACATACTAAAGATAATAAAGTGCAATAAATAGGTTGATTCTATTTATCTGTAACACAAATGCAATAAATATATTGTAATATTTCTGGATAATACACCTTTATTGCTATCCAAAAAGATAACTTGATATAACATTATACTATCCAATTTGAGGTAAAACCACGTGACACAGACTACATTCCAGCAAACCCAGTGCCCGGAACAGTTTTGATAAATCTGGGTGAAATGACTCAAAGGTGGACTGCAGATAAACTTCTAGCAACAGTAAGCATGACTTTTATGTGTTATATGTTTATAAAAAATTGTGTCAACGTCATCATTTCTGACATGCTTACCGTATTACATGTACCGTGATGATGATGATTATTATTGATTAGACGGTTTTTGGTTATAAATTAAGATTCACTATTTTGCCTTGTATGATACCACTTTCTCTTCAGAAAATATACCTCTATTCTCATTGGAGCTCAACGGATAAAGACTAATCAATAGAAACAATTGTCTTGGCCATTTGTTTTGACCCGTGTAGTGTATAAATTTGGTACAACGTTATTTTATTAATTATGATTAATTATCATAATTTTAAACAGGAGCATCGTGTGATGATGTCGGCAGAAGAGGAAAAGCGTGCAAGGCAGTCCCTAGCTTTCTTTGTTAATCCCAATGATGACGTCATAATTGAGTGTCTTGACAAATCAGACAAGTATCCACCAATGTCATGTATAGACTATCTGAATTATCGTTTAAGTTCCATATTGTAAGGGCCCTCTGTTACGTAAGATTTGTGGCTAATCATTTGGATCTTTTTTGTATTTGAATGTGTTGTTAATCAATAACCAATATTTGGAATGATATTATAACTCATATCAATTCAGATCAGATACACTGTTGAAGTGTCGAAATGCCTTTTTCACAAAAATAAGCTTACCTCCCAATTTTATACCTCTGGATTTAACAGATTTGTATATTGTATCCTGAACATCTGTAAATTTATACTTTGACGTCTGTGATTTGTACATTGTATCCGGAACACCTGAATATTTATACAATGGCGTCTGTGATTTGTATATCGTATCCTGAACATCTGTAAATTTATACTTTGACGTCTGTGATTTATATATTGTATCCGGAACACCTGAATATTTATACAATGGCGTCTGTGATTTGTATATTGTATCCTGAACATCTGTAAATTTATACTTTTACGTCTGTGATTTATATATTGTATCCGGAACACATAAATATTTATACAATGGCGTCTGTGATTTATACATTGTATCCGGAACACCTGAATATTTATACAATGGCGTCTGTGATTTGTATATTGTATCCTGAACATCTGTAAATTTATATTTTGACGTCTGTGATTTATATATTGTATCCGGAACACCTAAATATTTATACAATGGCGTCTGTGATTTGTATATTGTATCCTGAACATCTGTTAATTTATACTTTGACGTCTGTGATTTATATATTGTATCCGGAACACCTAAATATTTATATAATGGCGTCTGTGATTTATATATTGTATCCGGAACACCTGAATATTTATACAATGGCGTCTGTGATTTGTATATTGTATCCTGAACATCTGTAAATTTATACTTTGACGTCTGTGATTTATATATTGTATCCGGAACACATGAATATTTACACAATGGCGTCTGTGATTTGTATATTGTATCCTGAACATCTGTAAATTTATACTTTGACGTCTGTGATTTATATATTGTATCCGGAACACCTAAATATTTATACAATGGCGTCTGTGATTTGGATTACACCTGAACATCTGTAAATTTATACAATGACGTCTGTGATTTGTACATTGTATCAGGAACACCTGAATATTTATACAATGGCGTCTGTGATTTGTATATTGTATCCTGAACATCTGTAAATTTATACCTTGACGTCTGTGATTTATATATTGTATCCGGAACACCTGAATATACAATGGCGTCTGTGATTTGTACATTGTATCTGGAACACCTGAAGATTTATACTTTGACGTCTGTGATTTGTATATTGTATCCTGAACATCTGTAAATTTATACTTTGACGTCTGTGATTTATATATTGTATCCGGAACACCTGAATATTTATACTTTGGCGTGTGTGATTTGTATATTGTATCCGGAATACCTGAATATTTATACTATGGCGTTTATGATTTGTATATTGTATCCGGAACACCTAAATATTTATACTTTTGTGATTTGTATATTTTATCCGGAATACAAGAATAAATCTATGGCGTTTATGATTTGTATATTGTATCCGGAACACCTAAATATTTATACTTTTGTGTTTGTGATTTTATACAAGAATAAATCAAGTTTCAAATCGATAAAGTACCCTTACTATTTTTTAATTTATTATTTTCTGATTACATAAAGTGAAGATTGAACATTTTTCTATCTATCTATCTATCTATCTATCTATCTATCTATCTATCTGTCTGTCTATCTTTCTATCTATCTATCTATCTATCTATCTATATGTCTGTCTATCTATCTATCTATCTATCTATCTATCTATCTATCTATCTATCTATCTATCTATCTATCTATCTATCTATCTATCTATCTATCTATCTATCTATCTTATCTATCTATACTACCTATCTATCTATCTATCTATCTATCTATCTATCTATCTATCTATCTATCTATCTATCTATCTATCTATCTATCTATCTATCTATCTATGTATCTATGTATCTATCTATCTATCTATTTATCTATCTATTAATTTCGTTTACTTAGATACCCTTTTAATTAATGTTCAAGGAAGAATATATATAAAAGGGGAAGTCACCATTGTGCTAATAATATCTGTTCACAAATTGGCATATGTATAAGTAAACAAACATATTACGACGACATCAGCTAATCTGATGCCAAAAATGTTCACAACAATTCATATTTATCTAAACATTTTAATGAACATTTTCAAATAGGAGATATATTACAATAATATATTAAGCTATAAAACGTTATGTATGGCATTTCAAGAAAAATATTCGGACGGAAAATTGAAGATCTTTTTAGTTTATTCACAGCTGTCCCAACATTTCTCAGCTGATTTGATTTTGTAGGTTATACCTGTATATATTCAGGCATTCCGGGGAAATACTAAAGAACGGATTTTGTTCCTGACATTGTCCGGATATGACCGGACGGGGTTTATGTGCATTTAACAGGAAAATAGTATAATAAAGTTGTAATTTTATAAATCTTTAGGATACAGCTATACATATGACCAAACCTTTGTATACATTTTCTGTTTAAGTATCTTGACAGGCTTTTAAATCCCACATGCTTGGTCAAACCCGTTCTGGTCAATCAACGACCGGTACGAAGCGTGCTGATTTTAAAAAGCCTATCAAGATACTAAAAACAGAAAATGTATACAAATGTTTGTTCATATGTGTAGTTTATATCCTGAAATTTTATAAAATCACAACTTTATTATAATTATACGTTTAATGCATCGTGAAGAATGCATCGGTGAAAATGATGGTCATACACGCTATTTAACTTGTAAAACTGTTTCGCACTCCCCTTACTAACGATGGCTGTTCGTGTCAACCACAATGGACATAATCCGTGATTTGATGTTTGAATTGAAAGACAATGCATTATAATAAATAATGATATACAGAATGCAATATAATAATTTGTATATGAATCTATAAATGAAATTACTGAACTGCACTTTCTTTTTTCCGCTAGTATATATAAGAACATAGAAGCGTTTTCACCCTACTTCTATAACACAAAAACCTTACAATTATTACATAATAGCAAATTATGATAAAAATAAAATAAATGATTAAAAACATTTCAACGCAAAACTAAATATATTAGAATCGGTCTAACAAAACTCAACCAAGTTCATTAGTCATTTATGAGTATACATTTTAGGAGTGTTTACTTCTGAATATTGTAGAACGTGTGTGTGCGTGTGTGTGTGTGTGCGTGTGTGTGTATGTGTGTGTGTGTGAGTGTTCCAATATTCAGAGGTAAAATCTCGATTGATTAAATACAAGATACACATAAGTTTTTCTTGTCTATGTTTGATGAAATAATGGGAAATGCTATGAAACAAATAACTTGTTATTTCATTAAACAATCGTCTAAACGGATAACACTCGTCATAATGAGCTCAAATAAATACAGTACACGACTAAGCACCATATTCACAGCAACGTTATACAAAACTGATAATATCGTGTATTTTACTTTTAAAATTTTTAAGTAATGAAACATATGCACATTTAAATCCAACATAAAATACAAAGAAAGGATTTAATATAAATCTTGAATATTTCAAGCATATATAAATAACATATATGCAAATCAATAAAACATCATCAACAATATATATTTGAAAGTTTCTGATCTAAGCAAATAGATACATGTCATGTAATAAATTATATAAAGCACTAAAATGGCTAACGACACGGACAAAATGGGGTAAAAGTTTTGGGACGACCTGTCCCTTCATCAGGATTATTGTTTTTTTTACAACATAAATGACTCACATATACACACTCGCATGCAAACACGTACCGACACACAATCGGAGTACGAACGAAATGCTACATGTTGTATGTCTACCAATACCGACATCAAAATAGTGAACAACTATAAAACTAAACTCCCGTTCCAACGAAATAGAAAAATGTCAAAAAAAAAAAAATAAAAAACCAAAACATTGTTTTAGTATCTTCGTCCTTGTGGTGTGTGTGTGTGTGTGTGTGTGTGTGTGTGTGTGTGTGTGTGTGTGTGTGTGTGTGTGTGTGTGTGTGTGTGTGTGTGTGTGTGTGTGTGTGTGTGTGTGTGTGTAAA
Source organism: Atrina japonica (assembly GCA_030159075.1). Taxonomy (NCBI): domain Eukaryota; kingdom Metazoa; phylum Mollusca; class Bivalvia; order Pterioida; family Pinnidae; genus Atrina; species Atrina japonica. The sequence goes on along the minus strand of BROG01000230.1, from coordinate 682,031 downwards.
CGTGTTTGTATATATGTGCGTATTCGTGTGCGTGTTTGTGTGCATACATGTCTGTGTTTTGTAGTGTGTGAATAGTGGGCGACTGTTATCTGATCAATATATTGAGTGTACTATAATCAGTTAGAATGCAACCGAGATATATGATTTCTATCTACATCCACCTGCGCCCTTCCTTTGACCTTCTTGTATACGAAGAGGAATATCAGAAAAACAATCAATGCTAGATAGACGGCTACCGATATACTTGCCGCTGAAATGAAAAAGTAGAATTTTTACTTATTTGTAGCATAAATATACTATACATTACTGTAATAGAACCCTAGATTGTAGGGATTTTGTAGACGATAACAGAATTCATTTTATATATCAACTTACAGGGGACAATACGACGTATTCTTCCGATGGTAGCATGATAGTTGTTGGTTCAATTTAGATATATTCTAATTGACATAATACATTTTAGTTGAAAGAATCATTATTTTTTTTCTCAAAATGTTGTCTTTCTTTTAAAAAATATATAGACAGCCATTACAATTCTTAATTCATATATATATTGTGGAAAGTGCTTGAGAAATACAGTTTGCAAATTATAATTTCAACCTTACTATTTTGCATATGGATATGACACTTCACCTGAGCATATTATCACAAAATACATAGGAATATAAGGATTTCAAGGCGTGTAAATATCTCTTATTTGTCATTTTATATCAATCTATCTAGTAAAAACGGAAATGATATTTCTTTGAAAACATAGATATTACTCTTAATAAGGGCTACGCTAGCCGGATAAACCTAAATATTTTAGAAAACTACATTTTTCTGAATTGACCGGTCGCCATATGTCTGACACATGGTTCTCCATGTGCGTTTTTGACGTCACTCGATTATGATGTTATAATTTCACAAGTGTTTGACGGGCCATTTAATTGTGACGTCAGAACAGTAAAAGATGTGTTGCCCATTTAGCGATAGGTCAATACAGATAACATTTTAAGTTCCAAACTATTCTAACAAACAATTATTTAAGCTAGAATTGATAATATGAATTATATATATTCTTTTTCTAGTGTTCAGTATTCAACAATACAAAAATGCAATAATTTTATAATGGTATGTCATACCCAGGGCAGATGATGCTGTATAGAGTTCTCCGGATGTTTGTTGATTGGAATAGAAGTTGTTGGACTCGGATGAAGGTAATGTGGCCGTTTCTGCAGTACTAGTTTCTAAAATAAAATGGAACCTGACACAACAAACGTCTTTTAGGTACACGTTATGTTTTGTTCAGATATAGTAACTTCAAATCATTTCCTAAATTTCCATTTAAGATAGAATAAACGACTTATAGATATGTCGCAAATTACATAAATCTTATAAAAACAATAATGAGATTAATGATCTGTCAAAAAATCTTTCAATGATCGTAACTGAAGATGATGAAACAGACGAGACACTTTCAGAGGTTTGATCATTGTTAGTCACAGTGCTTAATATTGTAATTGTTGATGTTTCTGTAAATTACAAAAGTAAGATATATATATATATATATATATATATATATATATATATATATATATATATATATATATATATATATATATATATATATATATATATATTCTCTCTGTGTAAAAGGCATGTGTTTATCACTTAATATTTATAATTATTGTAAAGTAAACGTTACTGCAATATATAAATAAAGCAACATAAGAATCTGGTGAACATTGAACAAACAGGGACCTATGACAATCTAGATGTGGGATCAGGTGCAATGGAGGTGTAAGCCTTGTCTGTTGACCTGTCACATCCGCAGGGAGTCCACAGACAAATTCAAATGACATTAGTGAGGAATGAATCCTCGTCACAATTGAATCCTACAACCTCTATTGGAAGGTAACTCAACATTTCCCTCAATAAAACACTGTAATTGAAAGCAAAGTCACTATACCAATCATCAAGTAGTTTCCATCTGTATATAAAATGTTCATATGTTGAATATGCTTGCCGCATTGGATATTATTCGAGACTTTAACATTATAAGCTGGGAATAATGATATTACAACTTAAACTGATACTGTTGAAGCCGGTAAAGTGTTTATAGTGCTTGTTAATGTAGGTGATTGTACAGACATCACCGTGTTGGTTACTGTAGAAGTATGTACATGGGACACAGTGTCAGGTACTGTAGAAGATACGTTTGCTTCTGTTGAGGTTTTTAAAATGTAAAATGCATATACATTGATACAATTATAAAAGTCGGTAAAATGTTCATTTTTGATATAGTAATACACATATATATGCTTCATTTCTACATTAAAACAGTTTCTTAATCCGTGATGTTGTTGACTGAAAATTTATGTTTTGTTTTACACTACACTCGGGCATTCACTGCAAAACTGGAATTAACACTGAATCGAAGTTCTGGAGGTAAACATTTATGCATACCAGATGCGGTAATGGATGTAAGGTATATAAAAAATTTGTTTTAAAATGTTGTTTTGGGGGGCCTCTGCTTAATATAAACATCACATATACTAAAGTATAAACCTACAAGAAGTTTTTAGAGGCAATATACAATATAATGAAACTAAGACAAACATGTAACTCTAAGAATCCAGAAGTAGGATCAGGTGTCGTGGAGGAGGGTTTAGCATCTTATTTCGATCGGTCACAAACGTTGCGAGTCCACGGTCAATATTCAAATGAAGCAAAATACATAAATGCCCATCACAATTTTTATAGGCGACTCAACAGCTGCCATCGAACAGGTAACTCAACATATCGTTTTGTGAAACGGTAATTGCAAAATATATCATTACAACGACCGTATAATTTGTGTAATGCAACATGACCTCGATTCTTCATATTCCTGTGAAAACAGTTATTAGTTTACTTTTGGATACGAAATGGTCAGGTGGTCTGTGAGATATAAACACCATATGTAGGCGATAGTGGATATTACGGGATACAGTATTTTTATTGGAAGTCTTATCTGTTAAAGAAATCTATACATAAACAAATGTCGATCATTGCTGAGTTCTTTTCCAGGTTGGCCGACACTATTCAAGTTTTACTTTTTTACTTTTGATCATACTATGTTTAAGTTACATCTCTTACATTAAGTTTGTATTAATTTTATAAATTTGAAGTATTCTTAGTGTAGTGATTCCCATCATTATTCGGAAATTACATGGCCGCCGACGGTAGAAAATGTACGTTACCTAGCTACGCAATATTATCTAAGAGAAGAGATTCTCTTTCTCATAACATGCAAAATTAAAGAAAATAAATTGATACTGTAATAATTGAAAATTAAAAAGAAAATTCATTGACATATATACCTGTGTATGTGTTTAGAGACATGGAAGTGCTGAACATTGTAGAAGTGTGTTCAGGGGTCACACCATCGAATAGCGTAGAATACGTGCTTGATTCCGTCGTGTTTTCTACAATATAAAATTCTAGTATTTGAAGATTAAAAACGATTTATATAATAATGTACTGGCACATTGAAGACACATTAAAAATATTACTTGTTTAATCAGAAGAGTAGGGATTTATTTATTTGTATTCATTTGTTCAAACTTTGCCAAAACGATTGATAGCAATGCGAATACAATGCCATCAAAATTAAACTTTTAATTTTAGACTGCAATTATATTTGTTCTGGTGATATACTAAAAAAATGTAAGGTTAATGTTTAACTTGATATTGCAGTTTATGGAAATAAACAAAACATGTTCAATTAAAGAATAACTGAACTAGATCTTTCTAAACGCAGATTAAACATTGCCATAGTTCCATATTATGGATATTTTCTAAGGAAATACAGTGGACGTCTGTTCATGCAATTTGTTTCACTTTGCTATGCAACTTGTATGTTGTGTATTTAGAAGTGTTTGATAACAACAACAACAACAATGACGACGACGACGACTATGATGATGAAAAAGCTGGTGCTGCTACTGTAGTTGATGATGATGATTTGCATTGTATATATATATATATATATATATATATATATATATATATATATATATATATATATATATATATATATATATATATATATATATATATATATTCGTTTCACAAATTCATCCATCTGTACAAAACTTATACGTCAAATGATTATCTCAATCATTTTGTATTTGAAAAAGACAAGCATGTCGGCAGTAAAAAAAACAAGATATTCGCTGATCTGATCTGATGGTAAACACGACTGTTCTAAAAGGTTAATGGGAGCGATTCAGATACAAAAATAAACTAAAGTGCTATATTGCTATTGTGATAGTTGACAGTCACTTGTTTGTTATTTACCTGTACAATTTACAAAGTTTTTAAAGTCACGCAGATATATATTAGTAGAATGGCAGGTAGCAGAGCCGACTGTAATATTTGTTTCAATTTTTAACCATGAAATGAATTCCTCCATACATTCGCAGTTCAGTGGATTATATCGTAACAATCTGGAAAATGGTATACACTTAATAAAATATTAGATGCATATTGAATGTTATTTAATTGAAATTATATCTAACAACGACTGTTCGGCTCTTTCTCAAAATAGTATTGGCCGAAATATTTAATTTCTCGTTAAAGGCCTAAAGGGTGAATATTTGAGATAGGTATGTAAAAACAACAGCAATCAAATAAAGAGATATTTTTTAAATTAAATTGTTAGGACAGTGTATCGTTTACAATATAACGACAAATTACATAAAATATGAATAAAATGTGCTGCTTAAATTGAATAAACTTATATTGAAACCTTTGTATTTGAATAATAACTTACAGTTTATTTAGATTTGGAAGTCCTGAGAATGTTTCTTTTGAGAGATACATGATTTCGTTAGCCTGCAAATATCTATAAATACGTATAACATTATGTTGGTGTAATAACGATGGTGATGATGATAATGCTATTAATACTACTGGTACTACCACTACCACCACCACCTCTACTACTACTATCACTACTAGTACTGCTACTACTGCTACTAACACCACTACTGCTACTACTACTACTACTACTCCTACTCCTACTCCTACTACTACTACTACTACTACTACTACTACTACTACTACTACTACTACTACTACTTTCTTGTTTAAGTTATCACCGTAGTTTGCTTTTTCAGAATACACAAATCAAAGCATAACCGTATTGTCGGAAGAAGACATCTAACGTCGATCGTACGACGTCAAATTAAAAAGAAAACAAAAGAAAAATATATAAATTCTCATAACGATCGGTATAATTCCACCTACTGTATAAAAAGTAAAAATAATGATCTGTATCTATCTAAACATTTATGTATTTACAATTTATCATCGACTTCATAGAAAATAGATCTAGTGACGTTAATTTAACATAATTCCTATATTTTGGAAGACAAATTTTTAATTTAGATCAAAGTAAAAATGTGGAAAAATACATTCTGTCTATGCATTCCATTTACATTCACTCAGTCACGAAGTTTGGTCCCAGTTCTATCGTAGTTTTAATCCCCCTCTTTTATACACCGAATCCTGGAAGTTCATGAAAATGAACATAGAATCAGGTGTCCTACATGTAAGTAAACAATTCGAATATTTTCATAGTCCACCATTAATCTTGAGTCTGTAATATTTCATCAGCCAAAATTATCATGATAATATCATGATGACAAGTGCAAGTGTTGTATTATTTTTCTTCTCTAGTAAATGTCTAGTAAAAATAAAGATTTATCCGACGAAAAGAACATTGATAGCTAATACAAATATCGTATTATAAGACTTAGATCTACGCATATTATACATATCTAGACCGAATTTCGGTTGCGTTTACTCAGCATGTATATATAAGAAAATCTATTTGTAAACATATTTGCATTGAATCAAAATGTATAAAATTTTCCCGTGCATAAGATTTTCTGGTGTGTTATTATCAGCTCAAGATCTGGAAATTTAATCACCGATAATATCCAATTCTTTACACAGAATAAACGTAACATTTTCACTCTTTGAAAATACCTGGATCTGCGCCTGAGCCACCAACATTGTATTAAAACTGAAACATTGTTAATGTGGCGTAAAACACCATTAAAAAAAACCCCAAAAAACCCGATTGGGCTAAGTTTTTTAGGAGAAAAATATTCGTAGAGATAGAGAGAGGTGTAATAATGCACGAATCAATACAAATTGATTTTAGCGTATACTCGCAAGATTTTTGTTTGTTAAACGTTGGTTAACCTTCCTTTACTCAATAGATAATTATTGCAAGATACTTTTGCAATAGATAGACCTACTCATGCAGGAAAGGTGATACAGCACGGTTCGTTTTGTTTCCACGAAAATCGTCATGACTAGATTAAATCTTTATCAAAGTATAAAAACCAATTAAATCAAATTAAATTAAATTAATAAAACAAGCCTGAAATAATGGTAGGGGGATTTTATCCTAAAAACACTGTGAACCTTGCAGAAACAAACAGATCTAAATATTATTGTGTTAAAATGAGGTTAGTAGTAGTCTATAGGCCCTGTTCCATTGGCAAAGTCTGAAATCTATTCTAAGCTACGGCTTAAATATAAAAGTGGACCGTACCCGATTTTGATTTTGGATATATTTATTTATTCATACATTTATTTATTTATTCATTCTATTTATTTGTCAGGTTAATCCTTTTCTCAGAAGCATCACCGATTATTATTAGACTAGAATCAACTAATAAAAGTAATATTTACTCATAGACTTGTAAGCTGTTGTCGAGCACAAAATAGTGCTGTGACGCAAGAAATGACGTCACATCTTGGTGTAAACAGATATGTCTCATCTGAATGGTGTAAGCTAGGCTTAGATGATCTCAGATCACACATATCATACATATACTTAATATAGCGGTAGATATATGTTTTGTGTTTGAATTATCTTGTTTATTCTGAGTTTTGATTATTTTATATAGTAGACTATATTTAATAACTGTTTAATGGACCCCCATAGCTTCATTAAAGTTGGGAAATTTAATGAAGCTTTAATGTAGCTTTACTGAACGTACCAGTCATTAACTATTGATAAAACAGACTTTAATAACGCATTAAATATTTTCAGTTTAATGAAGCTTTAATGATCCATTAAACTTTTATACAACCGGGTCCAGCTGATAATCTTATAGTAAAGTAATATTTTGCGCTGATAACACCATTTAAATTCTAAATTCTTCAAAAGCTAAATTAGTCATCTTTTTACAGTGGTTACGCTTGGACGGATTTGGCTATGCAATTCGATTGGTTTTCTTGTCTTGTGTGATACCACTTCCCCTTCAGGAAATCTATTTCAAAGTCATTGGTCTACTTAACAGATCGTCTTGACCATCATAACTTTGTTTTTATGTTTATATTTTACTTTTCCGGGGCATTTGATCATTTGTTGTGTGTCCAAAGTTCACCTGATTTGTATATGTCTTCTTACCATCAATAATTTGATATGTGTTTTTATATTCTAGGATATTAAAAGTAAGAAAAAACAACATTCTAAGAAAAAATATTAAATTTAAAATCTCATGTTTATTCGTCTTTATGAATCTTATAAGTAATAATTACTAACATGATTCGCAAGCTTCCAAGTCCTAAAAATATTCCATTTCCAATTTCTGTGATGCGGTTTCTTTGCAGTTGCCCGAAAAAGTAAATATAATCTTTATCATTCCTTCGTAGTAATATATAAAAATCTCAGATACCAAAGTATAAATCAATAGGATGTCCAGGACATAGATACAAATCCGGTAAAAATGGACAAACACGGACCTCTGGAAACCAAGAGGTGGGATCAGGTGCCATGGAGGAGTAAGCATCCCCTGTCGACCGGTCACACCCGCCGTGAGTCCACAGTCAAGTCCAATGAAACACGTGAGGAGTGTATCCTCATCACAATGATATACCTCATCCTTCTCTCCGGTCATATACACTTCTAGGATTAGGTTCAACTCATCACATACTTATGAAAAACCATAAGTTTACATGAAGTAAAATGTTGGCACTACACGCAACAAAGGAGCATTTGGAAGATAACTTATTTTGTGACACGGAATTGTTCCTCATTTTTTCATTACATTTAATGACTTTTTTCAGAATTATTACCCAGGTACATACCGCTTGTATATATTACTTTTGTCACTATTTATGAACCGCGATATAAGCAGTGTATACGACAGATATACTCACAATGTCTCTAAACTCGACAGATTGGAAAATGTGTCAATTGAAATTACCTCGAGTCTGTTGTTCCGTAGAATTCTGAATAAACGGAGTTCATGTAAATTACAGAAATAACAATAACATCCTACATACATTGCAATCAGATTTACAATATAAAATATATCAGATACCAAAGTATAAATCAACAGAATGTCCAGGACAATTACGGACCTCTAGAAGCCAAGAGTTTTTCAATATACATATAGTTAAATAATAATAATAAGGATTTCTTACTAAGCCCTAATATTTTGAATTTTAAATGGTGTTTTTCGTCACAATCAACAATTTCTTCAATTTTATAGTTGTGGGTAGTTTTTAATGCTGGAGGAGAAAACCCGTTAACAATGCACCCGGGAAGAGACCGCCGAACTTTCACAGGTAATCGATTTACCTTGAACATCCAAGTAGTAAATATAAAGTTTTGATACTTTAGTATTGATAAAATGGTATTTCTACTGGATACAATATTTATTATATATGTTTAGTGCTTCCACAGGAATGGTTGATATATCGCAAATATTCTGTACAAAATACGATAAATTCCCAAATGCCTAACACAGGTTGTTGACATGTTTTCTTAAATTATTTGTTTAGTTTGAGAGTATGCTATATAACAACTGTTTTAATTCAAAGGATTGATGATCTTACAAAGCTAATTTGTTTCCTTGACCGGTCCTAAATAGCTCATATTTTATTTCCGAACATTTGGAAATAAACAAACATTATGGATATGAAAACAAAAATATATATATTTAAAGTGAAGTTAGGTGAAAAGGTCAAATTCAGTGAAAAGATGGATATAACAACGGTCTCAACATGAAGAACAATTTTGAATTCCAAAAACGTGATTCGACAAAGGGTCCGGAAGAAGTCAGCGCCCCTTGCCAGCACGCCCCATACGGGGCAAATGTCCCACGGAAACCTCTCGAGTTCGTATAGAAGGTAAAGTTCGAAGTTAAAATGAAGAAGTAGCAATTAATAATCGAAGCTCAAGTACATTAGAACAGGGCGAATGGTCAAGCTCAGTTTTAGATATAGCTATGGTCTCAACACAGAGACCAATTTCAATTCTCAAATGGGATGAGACCAGTCGTCTGTGATCCCAAATGGCCTAGGATCAGTTGTCTCGAATCCTAAATCAGATGGGACCAGTTGTCTGTAATCCCAAATGGGATGGGATCAGTTGTCTGGAATCACAAATGGGGTGGGATCAGTTGTCTGGAATCCCAAATGGGATGGGACCAGTTGTAAGGTACGAGGTATACTTTCGTTTGTCCGACACACAATATGTAAATCTAATCTATATCTTAAAACATTATTTGAAAATTCACATTGAATTCTCTACACCGACCTATATGATATGCATGCCTCATATCAGAGTACATATGTTAGAGTGATACATTTTATGTTGTACTCTACACATGATGCATTGATGCTTTATCTATGTCTAGATATGTATATACAATTGATGATTTACTCACATGCTTTATCTATGTCTATAGATGATTTACTCACATTTTATCTATGTCTAGATATGTATATACAATTGATGATTTACTCACATGCTTTATCTATGTCTAGATATGTATATACGATTGATGATTTACTCACATGCTTTATCTATGTCTAGATATGTATATACGATTGATGATTTACTCACATGCTTTATCTATGTCTAGATATGTATATACGATTGATGATTTACTCACATGCTTTATCTATGTCTAGATATGTATACGATTGATGATTTACTCACATGCTTTATCTATGTCTAGATATGTATATACGATTGATGATTTACTCACAAATGCTTAAGGTTTGGTAGATTGGAAAATGTATTATCTGGAATTCCCTCGATTCTGTTGTTTTTTAGATCTCTGAAAAGTAAATTAATTTCATGTAGACTATTAATATTACAACAACCGTCAGCATATATCATAGCTAGATTGTATTTCAGTCTTATGCAGATTTATTGCAGTGTACATAATTATGTCATACATAACACGTGTAATAAAGCCTAGGAGCGAATTGATTGGTATATCTATAGATAGATAGATAGATAGATAGATAGATAGATAGATAGATAGATAGATAAATAGATCGATAGATCGATAGATAGATATATAGATAGATAGATAGATAGATAGATCGATCGATCGATAGATAGATAGATAGATAGATAGATAGATAGATAGATAGATAGATAGATAGATAGAAAGATAGAAAGATAGATAGATAGATAGATAGATAAATAGATAGATAGATAATTACAGTCTTAGCAAGTTCGAAAGACCAATTAAACCATCACTGTGTACTTCCATGATGTTGTTATTATCCAGATATCTGAAATACATAACATAGTAATTTTAAAAAACTGCATAACATTTTTATTGCAACTATACATTTTTAAAGCTAATCGGAACTAGAATATGACAATTGACTTTGTCCATAGAAACTTCATTTTACAACACATTTGCTTACCATCTTCAACGCACACACACACACACACACACACACACACACACACACACACACACACACACACACACACACACACACACACACACACACACACACACACACACACACACACACACACCACACACACACACACACACACACACACGCACACACACATGGTTTCCAGAGGTCCATGTTTGTCCATTTTTACCGGATTCGTATTTATGTCCTGGACATTCTATTGATTTATACTTTGGTATCTGAATTTTTTGGTATCTGAATTTTTTTTGCATATATATATGGGGTCATCCGATAACTTAATACATAATAAAAGTATACTTACAGATACCTCAATTTCTGTAAACTTTTTAAAGCATCATTTCTTATTTCTGTGATATTGTTACTAGTCAGAACCCTGTAAGACCATACATATAGAGATAACGTAATGTGCACAATGTCCATTGATATTGCACAGAATGTTTAGATTTTGCCTGCAATTTATCATTTCGCATAGATATTTGCAATATGGGTATGCATGCAATGACATTTATCATCTATAAAGGTGACCACATTAGAGAATAAAGAAGCACTCAACAGGAAATGAAAAAGAAACTGTAGTTCTTTAAATAATTTTACTTTCTCGAAGTGGTGTAACACGTTTTCAAAGAGTTGTCGTTCTTTGTCTCGTAATTGAAGACTGTTCAAATCGGTATAAAAGGAAGAGCCTCGAGAGTTCAGGGAAATAAAGCTATACTTCTCAAAGATAAGAAACTTACATTGGTATTACTCGTAGACGGATTGGGCAACACATTTGGTTTACTTTTTTGCCCTTGTATATTGCCAAATTGTCTTTCGGAAATTTACATTTATATCAAATTCGAGCTGAACTGAATAGGTTTTATTGATAGAAATGTTCGTCTTGAGCATATGTTTTAGCCTCTTTTGTGAAACTAAAACATTATTTCTGTTTACAATATTCAAAGGTAATCAAATTTTTTTCAGATTTTATAACTACTTTTTCGTGTTTAGGGGTATTTCTTTTATTAAACTGTAATTGGTAAAATATAAGCCATCCATTGATGAACAACATTTTAATTTCATCGGGCGTGCCAGAAGAATACATATAAATTTGGCTATATATCTAGATCTATTATTTGGCCTTGTCTTATACCACTTTCCCTTTAGAAAATCTCTTAGTCTCATTGAAAGTAACGATCTTTTTCAGCAATATAACATTCGTTTTATGCTTATAATATGTATAACCACAAGGTCGTTGTTATTGCTGGTGGACCATTTGAATCTAAGATAGTTATCTTTTTAAAGTGGTTACTCTTAGACGGATTTTGGCCATGCATTTTGAATTATTCGGCCTTGTATGATACCAATTTCTCTTTAGAAAATACACATCTATTTTAAATTGGAGCTCAAATGATAAAGTCTAATTGACAAAACCAATCGAGCGTTTATAATATCTAAAAGGAAAACATCATACATATTTACATACAATGTTATTAGTTTCGTTAGACTGGCAAATGCATCATCTTCTAAACTTTGTATTGCATTACCCGATAAATTCCTGTAAATAAACAAATAATTTAAAAAAATATAAGATTAAATTTTATGTGATTTAGATAATACCAAAAGCTTTTAACACATTTAATCAATTCAAAAGATACAATCCCATATATCATATGATGAGGTCCACGATCAGGTCTCAAACTGACACGATCAACAGAATCGGGTTCCCCGAATAGGACAATTTCGTGCGCGCAAATAAGTTCTGATACGTTCTTCAAGAAGTAAAATTGAAGAAGTACCAATAGATAATCAAAACTCAAGTCCATTATAGCAAGACGAATTAGATGTGTAAATGATCTCAACTCCAAATCCAAACGTCGACGTTCACGGTAGAACCAGAAAAGTTTGGGGCTTAGTGTAATTAGTTGTAACTTAAAAATTGTACTTAGGTTCAAAACCATGCAAGGCATAGTTTTTATCTTTTGTAATCAGTAAGTATAAATTACTAGTGGCAATGATTCGTCCTTAATTGAAGTGCAAGTGGGTTATGCGAAGATAATTGGACAAATTGATAATTTTGAATCAACAACATGTAAACAAAATGCACTATTATTAACACACTATTATACACGGTAACATTTACTGATCCCATTCCAAGGCGGCCTGGTGACATTTTAGTATGTTATATATACTTTATGTATTACTGAAACAGCAACACAAACTTTTAACATTAATCATACATTGGTGATACATTTTATTACGAAAATAAAGTTTTTGAGTAAATGAGAATATCTGATACGAATTTAAGAGTGAGATTCCAACAAATGTCAATGGTTTTTTCGATTCACGTATGTATGGATTTTCGACGTTTCAAAAAGTAGTCAACTTTTTAATCGAAACATTTAATAATAAGACTCATTGATATTCCACTGAACTAAATGCCTATAATATAAAACTAAAGATCAATGTATACTTGTATACAGTATAAGCACTCAAATATATATATATTAAAACGTAATTTAAAGCAAGTGAAACATAAAAAATAATCGTTGTATTTCTTATTCAAACTTGGATCATAAATTTTAAATGAAGATGCGGATAATAAAATACACATATAAATAAAGCTGCCATTCATAGCTTTTACTCTGAATATTTCAATCGTTAATATCATCTTTCGAATTTATTTCACAAACTGTTAATCAAATATCAAATTAACAGAATTACACAAATTTTACTTCAGCTTTGATAAGATATAGTAAGATATAAAATCAACATACATTATATAAAGTTGGCCATTTAATGAATTGTATGTAGCTATATTATTTGTGTTCAGTTCCGCTAGTATGAAATTACAAAACCATTAAAACACACATACGCAGGATACAAATCAGATCATTCCCACATTATATTAGAACTTAAATTTGATGATTTTGTAAAAAGAAAAGGTTTATGGAAATTCAACAATCTTCTTCTTCGTGATAAATACTTTATAGACAGACTTTAAAAAACAATATTAAATGTAAAAAAACAATATGCTAATATCTTATATGCTCCGCATATGATAGAATACATTCCGAATGATATTATTGATTTAACAATCAATGACAGTACTTTTTTAGAAGTTGTATTAATGGAAATAAGAGGTATCTCTATTTCACACGCTAGTTTTAAAAAGAGAGAAAGGGATAAAACAGAGAAAAGGCTCTGCCAGGAAATTAAAAGACTAGAAATTTATTGTGATAATAATAGCTCAAATAATTTTTTCGACATTTTACAAGAAAAAAAGGCAAATTTAGAAGCAATAAGAACAGAAAAATTGAAAGGTCACATGATAAGATCTAGAGTAAAATGGGTGGAAGAGGGGGAAAAACCAACAAACTATTTTTGTAATTTGGAATCACGTAATTATATAAACAAGACAATACATAAGTTAGAAGTAGATGGGAAAGGTGTGTGTAGAAAACAAAATGAAATTGTAAAAGAAATCAAATATTTTTATGAAAATCTTTATTCAAGTAAGGAAGAAGAGCTTATTAAAGTTGACTTAGATGAAACTTTAAAAAATTTTAAAATCCCCAAACTTGACTGCAAAATTGCGAATAATTTAGAAAAAGAATTTTCAATTAAAGAGGTATCTGACGTTCTAAAAGAAATGAAAAATAACAAATCACCAGGAAGTGATGGCTTTACCACAGAATTTTTTTAATTTTTCTGGGGGGATTTAAAATATTTTATAATAAGGGCAATAAATTGTATATTTAGGAAACAACTCCTTCCAATCACTCAGCGATTAGGTAACATAACTTGTATTCCTAAAGGGGATAAACCAAGACAATATTTAAAAAACTGGTGTCCAATAACTCTTTTAAATGTACTTTACAAATTAATATCTGGCTGCATAAGCAAAAGAATAAAAATAACTTTAGATATTTTAATATATTATAGACATAATACCAAAGTTATAATGCTCAAGACGATACCGTTTCTGTCAATTAGACTTCATCAGTTGAGCTCCAATTTGAAAAATATGTGTTTTTTCTAAAGATAAAGTGGTGTCATACAAGGTCAAATAATATATCTAAAAGTATAGCCGAAATCCGTCTAAGAGTATCCACTGTAAAAAAAATGACTATCTTAGCTTTAGAAAATTTTCGAATTTAAATGGTGTCAACAGTGCCAAATATTCCTTTAGTATAAGATGAACAACTGGTACCGAAATACCAGGTACTAGGTTTATGTATACCCTCGGGGACTCAAACGGTCCACCAGCAGTGGCAACGACCTAGTGGTTATAAATATTATAGACATAATACCAAAGTTATAATGCTCAAGACGATACCGTTTCTGTCAATTAGACTTCATCAGTTGAGCTCCAATTTGAAAAATATGTGTTTTTTCTAAAGATAAAGTGGTGTCATACAAGGTCAAATAATATATCTAAAAGTATAGCCGAAATCCGTCTAAGAGTATCCACTGTAAAAAAAATGACTATCTTAGGTTTAGAAAATACACAGACTGGATTTATGCGTGGAAGATATATAGGTGAAAATACCAGACTTATTTATGATATTATGTCCTACACAGAAACTTACAAACTTCCTGGTCTTTTAGTACTTATTGATTTTGAAAAAGCCTTTGATTCAATAGCATGGTCTTTTGCTTATAAAGTATTAAAATTATTTGGTTTTGGCGAAATATAATAAAGTGGATACAAATTTTAAATACTGATATGAAAGCTTCAGTTTATACAAAATGGCTTCCTTTCAGAACAAATACATATTAGACGCGGATGTCGTCAAGGTGATCCAGTCTCGCCATATATTTTTCTCTTGTGTGCAGAAATTCTTGCTATTTTAATTAAGAATAATGTAAATGTAAGGGGGATAACTATTAATAATGTAGAACATATAATATCTCAGTATGCGGATGACACTTCTTTTATACTAGATGGGTCTAAAAAATCTCTGTTTTCAGCTTTAGATACTTTGGATTATTATTCACAAATGTCTGGTCTTCGAACAAAAATTATCTGGATAGGTTAAAAAAAGTTCAGCAATGATGTCTATCGTCATAGTAAATGGAAACTAGATTGGGGGACCAAAAATTTTTCTCTGCTAGGTATAGAATTTACAAATGATCTTGATAAAATGACAGAAATGAACTTTAAATTGCAAATACCTAAAATTGAAGCATTGTTTAAACAGTGGAATAGAAGAATACTTACTCCAATTGGTAGAATAACAGTTGCTAAGACATTAATAATTCCAAAATTAAACCATCTTTTTATAGCATTACCTAACCCAAGAATAGAAAGAATAGATTGTCTCATTAAGTATCTATTTTCTTTTATATGGGGGTCAAGATGTGATAAAGTTAAACGAGAAATTATGACTCAAAGTATAGATAGGGGTGGGCTTAAAATGACCGATATAAAAAGTTTTATCATGTCTTTGAAGTGCTCCTGGGTAAAAAGATTATTAAAGGGTGGACAATCTTGGTTAAATGTTTTGCAGGCAATACACGGGAACAACATTGCTACACAAATTTCTGATTTTGGAGATAATTTTATAAATAAACTTTTAAAAGAAAATAAAAATAGTTTTTGGAAAGACACCTTTTTGTCATGGCAGAAAATAATGAATAAACAGTTAGAGGTAAATGTATCTGAGGACAATTTCATGTTGTTACCAATATGGTATAATTCCAAATTAAAAATCAATAACAAATTTATTTTTATAAGGGAATGGTATCAGAAAGGCGTTAAGTTGATAGGTGACTTTCTTGAAAATAAGAAATTTCTGACTAAACAACAGTTTCAAATAAAATTTGATTTCTTTACAGTTTAATGGAATACAAAGTATGATATCAAAATATTTGAGATCTCTTAATATTGATGTGGGGGGATGTAAAAGTGTAAATATGTTTCCATATATTCCATTTCATTTAAATACCTTGTTTCCTAGTGATAAGGGACATAAAAAATTGTACAATTTATTAAATTTAAAAGAGACTATGCCCGCAGCAATTATTAAATGGAATTCAATAGATAATTTCAATTTGAATGTTAAAGAGCTCATTGAAACCTGTTTCAAAACAACAGCTGACTCTTCATTACAATGGCTTCAGTTTAGAATACTCCATAGAATTTTACCTGTAGGCAGTTATTTAAAAAAAATAAAAGTTAAATCTGAAGATATATGTGAATTTTGTAATAAAGATATAGAGAGTATAGAGCATGTCTTTTTCAATTGCACAAAAATATTCAGACTATGGAGATTATTATCTGTAAGAATTAAAAAAAAAAAAAAAATATTAGTGGATTTTAACAAATAAATATTCTTTTTGGAGATCAGAATTCAGCACAGAATCATGTAACAAATTTCATCTTTCTTAGTACAAAGCATTATATCTATAAGTGTCTGAAACAAAAGAAAATTCCTAATTTATCAGGTATTACTAATCACCTTCAATATAATTATATAACAGAGAAATTTATTGCACGCAAGAATGACAAAAAAGAAGTCTTCGCTAAAATATGGTCTCCATGGAACAACTTATTTGAAGATTCTGAAGCCAATCCCTAAAAACTTTTAATATTGTCATTTGAACACAATAGTTACTGAAACAGAACAATATACTATATTAATTACCACCCTTACAACAATGTTTATAATTACAATTTTGTATATGTATATTATAATTGATATGGATAAGTGAAGATACATGCATGGATAATGCAGTGTGCACATATACATCTATTGTGAATGTACAAATGAGATATCAATATTTGTGTGTATATGTATATGAATGTGTATGTATATGTCTTTAAATATCAGATAGGAGTAAGTTTCTTTTTTGTCTCTTATTTTTCTTCTTTCTTTTCTTTTTCTTATTATCTTTCACTTTGACTATCTATCACTATATTCTACTCTACACTTCTTCTGTCTATTGCCCAGGAAAAAAAAACTGCATTTAATATTTTCATTCTAAAATAATTCAAATAATTCAAAATGGAAATTTAAAATTACCATACATATTATATTCTTATTTAATTAAACTATATAACATATATAATTATATAGTACAGGTATATTAGATTCATATCATTATATTGTTACTAACAGTTGGAGTTGTATGAAACATTGTGATCAGTCTGAACCCAGGGCCCCAACCCTGGCAGACTGAAACGCACGCGCGCACGTGTGTGTCCTTGGTGAGTTGAGTTTTGGTTGTTCATGTTTAAGTTGTGTTAAAGTATATTTTCAGCTATACTGATGTCTCTTTTGTCAACACCCGTGTCTTCAAAAAGTTAAAGTGTGTTCCTTTCCAAAATACTCGGCAACGTATTATTTGGTATTTTTAAAGTTCACAAGGTGTAGCACATTAACATAGGTAAAACTACGTGGTAGTTCTAAATAGTGGAAATGTTCTCCATTTAAAGATATATTGGCGATAAACAATGTTAACAACAAATTATTGACAATACACATGCACAGGTACACGTTATACATATACATAGGTAGAGGCTATATATAGACACAGATACACGTTATACATATACACATACATACATTATACATATACACAGATACACGTTATACATACACACAGATACACGTTATACATATACACAGATCCACGTTATACATATACATAGGTAGACACTATACATAGACACAGATACAAGTTATACATATACACATTATACATATACACAGATACACGTTATACATATACACAGATACACGCTATACATATACACAGATACACGCTATACATATACACAAATACACGCTATACATATACACAGATACACGTTATACATATACACAGATACACGTTATACATATACACAGATACACGCTATACATATACACAGATACACGTTATACATATACACATTATACATATACACAGATACACGCTATACATATACACAGATACACGCTATACATATACACAGATACACGTTATACATATACACAGATACACGTTATACATATGCACATTATACATATACACAGATACACGCTATACATATACACAGATACAAGTTATACATAAACACATTATACATATACACAGATACACGCTATACATATACACAGATACTCGCTATACATATACACAGATACACGCTATACATATACACATATACACGCTATACATATACACAGATACATGCTATACATATACACAGATACATGCTATACATATACACAGATACACGCTATACATATACACAGATACACGTTATACATATACACAGATACACGCTATACATATACACAGATACACGCTATACATATACACAGATACACGCTATACATATACACAGATACACGTTGTACATATACACAGATACACGCTATACATATACACAGATACACGCTATACATATACACAGATACACACTATACATATACACAGATACACGCTATACATATACACAGATACACGCTATACATATACACAGATACACGCTATACATATACACAGATACACGTTATACATATACACAGATACACGCTATACATATACACAGATACACGCTATACATATACACAGATACACGCTATACATATACACAGATACACGCTATACATATACACAGATACACGTTATACATATACACATTATACATATACACAGATACACGATATACATATACACAGATACACGCTATACATATACACAGATACACGCTATACATATACACATATACACGTTATACATATACACATTATACATATACACAGATACACGTTATACATATACACAGATACAAGTTATACAGATACACGTTATACATATACACAGATACACGTTATACATATACACAGATACACGTTATACATATACACAGATACACATATACACAAATTATACATATACACAGATACACGTTATACATATACACAAATACACGTTATACATATACACAGATACACGTTATACATATACACAGATACACGCTATACATATACACAGATACACGCACGCTATACATAGATACATACATATACACGATACACGCTATACATATACACAGATACACGCTATACATATACACACACGCTATACATAAACACATATACACGCTATACATATACACAGATACACGCTATACATATACACAGATACACGTTATACATATACACAGATACACATTATACATATACACAGATTAACGGTTTACATACCATAACTAACAATTTTATTAAAGTCGGAAACGGTGTGAAAGCATTCCCCACAATGCGAGTTACGTTGTTGTAACTTAGGTCACTAAAATGAAATGAAACAACTTGATACTAAATAAAGACAATATCTGACCTTAAATTACATTAACATCCCATAGAAATTAATATGTGGAAACATTACCTATCTTAATATTATGAAATCAAACAACGAAATAACATTATTTTGAATGGAGTGTTTCAAAGAATATGTTATGTTTTTATAAAAAATCAAATCTGGTAAACGAAATACTAGCGTTATCTCTGATATTTATCTGTAATGATTTGAAATATCTCCTGATTTTGTCTCGAATGTTAAGAAATAAAGTATGTTGTTTTATAAATCAAAATTTATTGAATTAAAAAAAATATAGAAAAAAGCAAAAATAAAATGATACATAATTATACTATAAATCATTGGACATATAATTCAAATATCTAACACGAACATGTTTCGAATATTTCGGTAAGTCCCGTTAAATAGGTCTTCAATGTCTACGAATCCATTGTATCTCAGAACTCTGTAATACGCAAAACAAACATACATTTCATATTGAGTTCGCCCGATATTAAACTTGGTAAAAATATTGACGTCAAGAACTGCTGAAATTCGACATACAAAACTATTAACTCTCGATGTTTCATTTTACCAATTAATAAACCTTACACAGAACAATAAATACATAATAAAACAATACATAATGCAATAGTTTGTAGTCGGATTCATATTGGTAGAGAAATATCTATTGTCATATAGTCAAATCAATTACCACAAAATACTTTTTAAATCTGCAGTACTTTTAAATCTGAATTATTTCAATGCCACAATAGCAAATATGATTTTGTTCAATTATCAATTTAAATTTTCTAAAATAAAACTTCTACAGGAACTAAGAAGATCCTTCAGATATTCTGATGAGGAAATAATTGTAAAATCTTCCAATTCTGCAGACGATACTGGAAGAGTCTAACAATAGAACAGAACATACCACTTAGATATTTGAGTGTAAAATAGTAATCTAAAAATTTGATTTTTTTTTCACCATTTTTCATTTATCATAATTCAATATGTTTAAATACTTACATATGCGTTACGTAATCTGGAATATCAAGTTGACCTGCAAACCTTGCCCCTTGACATTCCAAATAACAATGCGTTTGCAAATAACATGAGCAACCGGTAACATTCAAACACCAACGTATACAATTGCCGCTGACAAATGTACACAAACAGACGGCATATATGATGTACGTCAGAAGCATGTCTATTTAATCTTTCAATATAACACCAATTTCTGAAACACAAAAAAGTACATATATACCCATGTTCAATTCATATATTGTTGATGTTATTTGTGAAGTGTCGCTCCAGGTGGCCAGCAAATATAACAATACGTTATCTAACCCAGCGCAGCAGCGCGGCCAGCAAATATAACAATACGTTGTCTAACCCAGCGCAGCCAGCAAATATAACAATGCGTTATCTAACCCAGTGCGGCCAGCACATATAACAATACGTTATCTAATCCAGCGCGACCAGCAAATATAAAGATACATAAGCTAACCCAGCGCAGCCAGCAAATAAAACAAAACGTTATCTAACCCAGCGCGGCCAGCAGATATAACAATATGTTATCTAAACCAGCGTGGCCAGAAAATTATAACAATATGTTATTTAACCCAGTGCGGCATGTTTAAAAAAGCTCCCGTTGGCAATAAAAAATATAACAATACGTTATCTAACCCAGCGCGGCATGTTTACAAAAGCTGCATCTTTAAGTTGGGTTTACAATTTGAAAGGCTTAAAATGAAAAAGATATATAATAGTGATAAATTAAACAATCTTTACAAAACTATAGAACACAATGTTTAGTGTTATTATCACTTGTTATTTGTAATTAAGGTTAATCAGAAGAATATTGAAAGTTATCCGTTCTCCTGACTTATCACAGAACCACAATCATATCTACTTATAACTTGAGCATTATAACTTTGGTATTATGTTTATAATATATATAATAACATCCATATATGCATTATGTCAGATTATGTACTTGAGAATCAACCATTGCCGTTATAACCAATTTTATCAGAGATAATGTTCCCTGTTTCAGTTTTGACAGAGGGTAGATGTGTCTGTAGGAGATGTTACAGTTTGGATTGTTGACACTGGGTAGATGTGTCTGTACGAGATATTACAGTTTAGAATGTTGACACAGGGTAGATGTGTCTGTAGGAGATATTACAGTTTGGATTGTTGACACTGGATAGATGTGTCTGTAGGAGATATTACAGTTTAGATTGTTGACACAGGGTAGATGTGTCTGTAGGAGATATTACAGTTTGGATTGTTGACACTGGGTAGATGTGTCTGTAGGAGATATTACAGTTTGGATTGTTGACACAGGGTAGATGCGTCTGTAGGAGATATTACAGTTTGGATTGTTGACACAGGGAAGATGTGTCTGTAGGAGATGCTTATTCCCCAACATTGGGTGTTCGTGATATTCCGGATATTGCTAGGTAGTATATTGTTTTGTGGACATCTACTTGGCTAACGTTTTGGTACGAATGCTTTTGAATTGGACGGTTGGTCACCGAACGCATCGAGCAATATGGAGTTTTCTACCAATGTTTTCTGTAATCTGGTTTTCTTCCTTGTTTTGTATATACTTCTAGTGATACATATCTTCTTGTATGCAAGCATATATCCGTATGTTATAGCATCCTTATATCTTTATTTTATCCAGGCCTTGATCTGATCTGCTCAAAAGAACGACATTGGCTGGATATGATGACAAAGTGGCAATTCTATTCAAATCTAATTTGGTTTGCTGGAGCAGGGCTCCTATTGTTAATTATATTGTGTTTGGATTTTATCTCGGCGATTATAGGACCACTTCACCTCTGCTAAAATTAAATGATCAAAAACGATTTCTGTTACTAAATTTCAAACGTTCCACAAATTAGAAAATCTCAATCCCTAGATGCTATTTAATATTTACCAAGCGTGTTTTTACTTACTCTGTTACATCAGCGTACATTTATATATAAATCATGATAAAAAAATCAAATTACACTTTAATTTGCAAATATCTGAATTTTAAAGCAAAGATAAAAATCAGTTCGCTTAGACATATATAACCAGAGGACATTCTTAAACAATGCAAGACGTATATGAGTTAGCGATCTAGTATTTTCAGTGTTCCCATCCGTAAAATTAATCTTTTGAAAATCCTTTTTCAAATGTTTCTTATCTTTAGTTACATTAATTCTAACGCGCAATGGTGTAATGCTTTGTGAAAGTAAATAGAGTCACTTTGCGTTGGTTTATTTCGCTTTGGTCTACAATCCTATTGGACATGTCATCACCTGCGACGTTTCTATTGTTGACAATGAAAGCCTCAAAAATCTTATTTTAAGAGGCTCTAAATACCGGCAAGCCCGTTCCTTTAATTGGCGTCAGAATTTCAGTTTAGTTATGTATTCTGTCGACGATTAAGCAAGACGATTGGCCAAACATGAAGCTGTAAAAACGTAGAAGCAGACACTTTGTCTGAATGGCTAAACGTCATACGATGGTTAATAAAATCTCGTATTCGAAAACTTAGAGGGACTATGAAAACACGTTATCCCTCTGTATAAAGTGATCCAGAAGTAGTAACTGAACTGGATAGATTATATGACCAGTATGTACTAGTACAAGCAGACAAAGCTTCAAATAATATAGTTTTTATATGTAAGACTCATTAAAATAATTGTTTATTAGAAGAACTTGGGATTAATACGAATTCTGGAGATCCTACATACACACTTAACTCACTTTCAAAGGACGAGATCCTTCAACTTCACGTGACTGTATTACGCCCATTTGAAATACCTACAACGGATACCGATTTTGAGCTACCACATTTATATTGGAACTTAAACTTCATAAAACCCCATATAAACAAAGATACATAGAAGGATCCAGCAAATGTTCTACCAAACCTTTATCTTTACTCCTTACCAAGATATTGACAGCCATTAAGGAGAAACTTCAACAATACTGTACAGTTGCTTATTCCAGAAGCGGTTTGAATCAGATGTGGATACTAAAAAATTCTAAACAGCTTTTACAAAATTTGAAGCACACAATTTTTCTCGAATTCACAGTATCAAAAATTATGACTTCTCTACTCTTTACACAACTATTCCACATAAAAAATAAAAGAAAGGCTTTTTAAAGGTGGTATACGAAAATTTAGATGTCTAATGATTGGCTATCAGGATACTTATTTCGTTAAACACCACTCTGATTCTACACACTGAAGTTGACATAAAAACATGTTGGAATCGCTAATAGACAATATATTTGTAATGTTCGGAGATGTGGTCGTTCAACAAACTGTCGGCATTCCTATGGGAACCAATTGTGCTCCTTTATTGGCCGATCTGTTCCTTTATTCATACGAAGCAGACTTTATTCAAAAACTGCTGAATCAAAAGAACAAAAATATAGCGGTGTCCTTTATTTTTACATTTAGATATATCGACAACGTTTTGTCAATTAATAATGACAATTTCCATACATATGTCAATGCGATATATCCCAGCGAACTAGAAATTAAAGATACAACCAACAGAATCAAGCACACACGCTTCATACTTAGAAATGTTACTTAATATAAACATAGACGGGAAATTAGCAACTAAACTATACGACAAACGCGACAATTTCGGCTTTCCCAACGTAAATTTTTCACATTTAAGAAGTAATATCCCTCAGTCACCCTCATATGGAGTTTATATTTCACAAATGATCCTATATTCCAGGGCGTACAAACATATGGAGATTTTATATACAGAGGTTTACTACTCACTGACAAATTATTGACACAGGGGTATCGAAAACGCGTTTAATGTCAACGTTCCGCAAATTTTACGGTCAGTATAAGTATTGTTTGAGATTACTCTGTTTCACTAATTGAAATGTTGAGTTGCCTTATCGTTGGCGGTTGTTGAAACGTCTGTACCAATTGTGAGGATACACTCCTTACGTATTTCATTCGACTTGACTGTATGTTTTTGACTGTGTGTGTTTTTGTAATGCAATGACGTGACTCAAAGATATCTTTGCGTGTTGAGGAATACCGCGGTTGTGTAGCATAGTCTCCCGCCTTATATATATATATATGTGTGTGTGTGTGTGTGTGTGTGTGTTTGTGCGTGTGTGTCTGACAACATTACCCAGTTATTGTAGTCGACTTATAAAAAAATAAATGATATTAATTGATATCAGTCATTATTGACCAAATTTAAAGCTTTTGGTGCAGCGTGGATACCTCAATATTCAAGCCCTACAAAAATAAATGTTTCACTATTTCTTATGTTCAAGAACATTATGACATTTTCACATATAAACTGCATTATATTGAGCACGTATATTTTCTTTTTTAAAATCCGGAAACAAGAGGTGAAATTCTACCCCAGGTGGAAACTCTGTACTGAATTTGTGTTTTGGGAGGAAATAATATGCTGGGGCGGCTTTTTTCCCCGTTGGTAGTAAGTATAACTGAGTCTATTTTTCCGGGGGGGGGGGGGGCTATGGGGGTCCATGCTACAACATCGGCAACAGTAATTTTCTTTGTTAGTACCCATTGTTAAAATTAACCTGTGATCCCTTTATAATACAGAAAACTTGGTATTTTCTAAAAGTATATATAATGTATTGTACTAGAACTTCTTTAAAACGTAACGTATCATAACTTTAAATGCTTTGATTAATATTAAGTTTCAGTGTTAGCTAACAGACGACATGGATGCCGGCTTTATAGAACTTTATATTGATGATCACTATCTATACAAAAGTCGGTTTCCGGAAACTTGAAACATGACAACCATTGTTTTGTTTTTTAAAATAACATTTGGCATTTTTATATATAATAATTTTGAATACCGAATCCTTCTACGTACAACGTAAAATGAAGTGAAAAAGTAAGAAGTACCAATTAATAATCGAAGCTCAAGTCCATTACAAGTATTATTTTAGACTTTTTATACTTTGGTATTTGAGATGTTTTATATCGATGATCAAAAAGACACTTTGTAAATGAATATTTACTTACCTTACTCGGCCAAAACAAATGCAATTAAACACAGACACTTTGGTGTTTATTTTCGCATTGAAATATTAGAACATTTAAGACTTGCTTTCAAGTAAGATCAGTCGAGGTGGATCGAAGCATACAATTACAGCAACAGATATAATACATAAAATTATTGATGCAATTATATAAGTGTCAATACCCAATCCTACGCTAGCATATCAATTACTTTAAATCGATATTTCTTTTTACGATGCTGGTTGATAGAAAAGCAATATCATACTACCATTCCGCCTATACATCTACCTATCTATCTGGATCTTCATATATTTATTTATCCATCTTTTTATATATATTTCATATATATCTATTTATCCTATCTTCCCCTTCTTTTGTAGGAGAATGATTACTCCATCAATCGCTAGGGTATTGACATGCTACAGGCAAAATGACGTAAAAATACAATCATGTATGATGCAGAACTTTTACAGTATAAAGCTATGTCAGACTTGACATTGATTTGCTTATATCTACATAGACATTTTTTTACTTGAAGAAACAATAAAATATTTTGATAATAAAGAATAAAAAATATGTTATATATGGTGATTGTAACTTAATATTGAACCGTGCTAAATTACATTAACATTGATAATAAAAAATCAAGAGAAATATTATTAGATACTATTGAAACAAAAACACATTTAATTGACTCATATCATGAATAGCGACCTAATTCTAAAAACTATACCTGGCGCAGAAAAAAACATTTACGAAAGCTAGACTAAATCTTATTTTAATATACGGAAATTTTAGCTTCTTACTAGAGTTCTAACTTTCTCGAATTGATTTGGATTTTTATCTTACCAACCTGCCACTTGCATAGCACTAAAGATTAATGAATTTGTTTGAGAAAAAACACTTTAGAAATCAAATAACTCACTTTTAGCTGACAAAACGTAGAACGTATTAAGAATACTAGTGAAAACACTATCACTGAATATCACAGTATATAATATTTGACAACTTACATTGTCAGCTGTTTCTAGAAACAATTTTAAGGAATATTCGGATAAAACGATATCATACTCCTCAAGTAAAAAGAGAGAACAGAGGAAAATGAAAACAATTAATAAAAAAAAATAAATAAATTAGAAAACTCAGTTTATAAGGATAACAAAACTTCACTAATAAAACATAAACTTCAGGCATTACGTGACTCCAAAGTACAGAGCAAACTTATCAGACCAAGAGCTGAACGAATAATAAATGGTGTAAAGCCAATATTTGGATTAGAAAATTATACTATAATTATATTATTGTTCATAAAATTATACCAAACATATTGACAGAATAAAAAATAATCACAAAACAAGAAAACAACTTGATCAAGTGGGACATTGTTATACAAAGTTGTACTCCCTGATCCAATTATATTAGATATAATGAGTATAAAAAGACCTAAATTAGTATAAAAGATATAGATATCCCTAGTCTCTCAGATCAGGAAGCTGAATAATCACATATGAAGAAGCCAGTAAACTTAAAAATGAAGAAAAGTTGTTATAATAAGATATTTTATCGAATCAAATTTGGCACTTTATCAAAACACAAGTTATATGGATAGGCTAAAACGTATAGAAATGACAAATTGTGTCATGAATATAAATTGCAATGGAACAAAGGTGAGTTCAATTTATTGGGCATTTATTTCGATTTTAATCTTCATAATATACCGTGCACGTCGCTAACAAATTATGAATATGTGGACCAAAAGAAATGTCACACCCATAGGTAAAATGATAATTTTCAAATTTAATATCTCAAATGAACCATTACTTCACTCACTACCCAATCCTGGCGAAGAATTTATGAATAACCCAAACACATTAATGGTGAAATGTATATCGGGTGGTAAGCCTGTTAAGATATAAAAAGAAATATTGATGCTAAATTATGAAAAAGATGACTTGAACATTTTAAACTCAAATTCAGTCATTGTTGGTTTGTTTCTTGTTGTTTAACGTCCCACTCGGAAATCTTTCACTCATATGGGGACGTCACCAAATGCCGGTGAAAGGCTTCAAATTTTGCCTATGCTCGGCACTTACGGCCATTGAGCAGTGAGGGTTATTTAACGTGCCGACACCTACTGTGACACGGGACTTCGGTTTTTACTGTCTCTAAATTCATTCATAAGCTCTCTCAACTCTACCTGAATTAAAAGATATTTACATGAGATAGGAAACTATAGAGATATATTAGACTCTAGTGTCAGCATGTCCCAAGTCATAAACTGGTCCAGAAAACATAAAAAACCAATACGAAATATAGTTGACAATCAATATTTAATAGACGTTTTTAGATAATGAAAACTTATCATAAACAAATATATCGACAAGAATAGTTCCTTACCTTCTCATATATAGTTAAAAAAAGAAATTGAAAATAATACAGTTTTCCAGAATTAAAAAAAGAAACAAAACATAATATTGCGACCAATTACCACAGATTTGGGTATCATCACGGCAATAAACATACAACAAACAATACAATATTAAACTTTTGAAATATATTCATTAGTCAGTATTACTAATTAAAATTAAGATTTGTTTATAAAATTAAGAAAAAGCTAGAAATATGTAAGACATTAAAATCTAGTTAAAGGACTTCTATGCCAATATAAATTCTTAAGTTGAACAGTTTTCAACATAAATAATAATGATGCTTTATAAATTTTGCAATTCAATCATCTATATACATTGTAATCCTTGTCAATAGGATCAATACCAAATAATAACGTTACAACAGCCCTGATCAAATAAAACGAAAAATTGTTGTTAAGAGAAAGGCTGAACATCGCGACGTGTACGGGTTAAAATCATGTGTACGTACCGTATCCGTAAAATCCGAACCCGTGTCAAGTCCTAGCGACGTGTACGGGTAAAGTCATGTATACGTACCGTATCCGTAAAATCCGAACCCGTGTCAAGTCCTAGCGACGTGTACGGGTTAAAATCATGTGTACGTACCGTATCCGTAATATCCGAACCCGTGTCAAGTTTCTTAGCAACGTTCACGGGTAGCCTTATTTGTTCATTGCATATAAATAAAGTTTGTACTTGGCAGCTACGAGCGTCTCGAGTACATGTAGTTAGATTCTATAGGTCTAGGTTACAGTCTATGACAACAGTCGTGTTTGCACTGTAGGCCTTCAAAATTACCCATTCAGAGTTCTCTTTCTTTTTAAAACTAGATTCTAGAAATTGAACGAGATCTAGGTATGTCAATCAGTCATTAATCTATCTGAATATGTATGAAATTATCAATGATATTGTATATAGTCTATTGTTCTATGGATAGATATGCTGATAAAGCCTAGAATTCAACAAATCAAAATTTAACAGGTTTCTACAGGGTCGGGGCATTTTGATTTTCAACAAATGTAAACGAAGTCATTTTTAACACACTGTTTTGTTGCAAATGTTTTTCAAATTCATAAATGATTATACTCAAAATAACCACTTAATCTTGTACCTCATAATGATATATGTTGCTCTGTGCAGTCATTACTAACTAACAGAGAAAGCTAGGCGGTTGTCTATACGTGTAGTTCCCGCTCCTTTTACTTAGGCGTGGCTGCAGACAAGGCAACACAATTCCCAGGTATGCATTTCTTCTATTGGTAGATATTTTGTCAATCGAAATTAAAAACAATAAAAAAATTAAAAGCGTTAATGTAAACAATAAAGAATATAAAATGGTACAGAATGCTGATGACACTTCTTTTATTCTTGATGGTACAGAAAGGTGTCTAATGGAAGCTACTAAAAGAAATAACAGAGTTAATCTATATATGACATATCTTGTTAAAACATAAATCTATCTAAAATTCAACTAGTACAAATATTCAGAAATCAAGATCGTAATTCTTTATTGACAAACCAATTTACCCTTTTAGTGTACATACTGATGTTCACTAATCCAGAATTGATAAATGCAATATTACAAAAACTTGTAAAAATAAAGTCTATCATCAAACAGTGCAGCAATATTCCTCTTACCCCACCTGGTAGATTGAGTATAATCAAAACATTACTTATATCGCAATATACAATTCATTTATTTGTTCACCAAATTAGAAAATTTTCTTTTTCATAGATGAACTCAATTTAATTTAAATTCCCATGACATTCTAAAACTAATAAAGAAAAACATGTTGTTATTACGAACGTATAGAGTAATGATGAAATAAAAAATGATAATTGTGGCGAATTACATCAAAACTTCAAAAACCTACTTAGATACGCCGTCTAATACAAAACATTAACGTCACAATCCGTGGGAGTTATTTTGATATTTAACATTTCCGACAAACATTCATTGCTAAGAGAGGAGAAAAAGTGAAAAAAGAAAAATAGTATTAATAGATTATTGAGGGCATTCGGTTAGAACGCTGAAATTTATCTCGGGTTGCGAGATATGGAATTTAGACTTAGAGACGTAGAGTGACACATATCGGTGACCCGCTATCGTCAAACTATATGGCGATCAAAACAAAAACACTCTTTCGGAGAAACAAATCCCTACAGAAATCTGATAATACTAAGAACTAGTGAGATCCCACCAAAATGTATTTTATTGATCCGTGTTGACACAAATGCCTGGCAAAACATCCTTGGGTCACTCGTGGCCCAACCCTTCCAGGTGTGGTAAAATATATTCTGAACAACTGAGATGTTTTATATTTCTATATTCCTATATAGTTTCTTGTGTCAAAACAAGTTTATATACTACACATGACAAATAGTATTTGTGGCAATTAAATACCGTTCATTTTGCCAAAACGACAAGTTATTGTCTATTATGACGCCAGGCTATGACGTCAGGCTATTACACATCGTATAATGCAGTATTGTTGTAGCATTGTTATATTCAGATACGTGCAGGTTTTGTTGCGTAAAAAATGTGTAAGTTATTTTCTATTCAGAGAAGGTTTTAAGAGTTCAATAAAATAATCTTCTTTTGCTCTGCGAAAATTTTCGTCACTGTTTTTTATTTTATAAAAAAGAAATATTTTAAACTACTTCCCCTTTCCACACTCGTCGAAATGTTTAGAGCACGGTGTGTTCCTGATGGAGGGGTCCCTAATTTGTTGTTTGTGTACCCGTACTCTGTCTATTAATCTACCAGTCTGTCCAATATAAAAATCATTGCACGTTGGACATGTTGCGCAGTAGATTAAGTTGTTTGATTTGCAGTTCATGTGATCATTCGTCCGTAAAATTCGACCAGATTTTAATGTTATCATGCTTCCTTCTTCGATTACGTCGCATGTTCCGCATCTCGGATCGCCGCATTTTTGCACGTACGATGAGCTTGATGTTTCAAATTTTGCTCTCGTTAATAGGCGTTTTAGATTTGGTGATTGGCGGCAACTATTGATTATATGACATTCGTTAACCAGATTTTTCATATTTGGGGATTGTTCTAAAATTGGAAAGAATCTCTTTGCCGAACTACTATCCCGTGTTGCTCTAAGTTCGTTACTGGGAATGTTCAATGCATTCCTAATAGCTGAATCGATAAGGGCTTCTGGATAGTGTTGCCTTTTAAGGAAGGTTTATAATTCGCACAGTCTCTTTTCCTTCATTTCCGTTTCCGAGACAATTGTGCGAATTCTTCTGCCCAAATTGAATGGTATGTTTCGCTTTGTGTGTGACGGGTGACATGACCTAAAACTCAAATACTGATGGGTATCTGTTGGTTTACAATATAGGTCTGTTTTTATTTTCTCCCCCTCCTTGATTATGAGTATGTCTAAAAACGGAAGTTGCATTGTACTTGAATCGATTGTGAATTTAATGGATTCGTGTATGTTATTTATTGTACGGTGGAATATTTGTAATTCCTCTTCAGATTTTGTCCAGAAAATAAAACAATCGTCGAGATACCTCTTTCAATTTTCTTTTATGTATGTTGTGAAATTCATATCGAATAGGAATGGTAACTCGTTGTATAATTTTTCCTCCAGATATCCCATAACTAAGGTTGCATACGTCGGGGCTACTTTAGTTCCCATGGCAGTTCCTTTAATTTGGAGGTAAAAATTATTGTTGAATTGAAAATGATTGTTTTCGAGCACCAATTTTAGTCCAGATAAAATAAAATCTGGCGAGAGAACCGTGTTGGTATTTCGGCTTGATATTTTGCCAGCCAAAAGGTTACGGCCTGTATTCCCAAATCGTGCGGAATGTTTGTATACAAGCTGGTAACATCAACACTTACCAGAATTGTATTTATTGGTACTCTCTCTGGGATGTAGTTAAGGAAATCCATGTCATCTCGTATAAAGTTCGGTACTTTTTTGCACAGAGGTTTTAATATTATATCCAATAAATTGCTCAATCTTTGCGTACTGCATGATGGACCAGCGATAATTGGCCTTAGTTTAAGATCTTCTGGTTTAGATATCTTAATGTGTGTATTCCTGCAATTCTGGATATTTTTTTGAATTTCCTTCGATTTATGTATCTTTGGCAGACCGTAGAAGTTACTGCTTTTGACCTCAAAATTAGTCAAATAATCTCTTTCATTCTTGGTGAGATTTTGACCATAATTTTTAATTAGTTTCCCTATCTGCGACATGGTTTTCTTGTCGTCGTTTTGGGGAAGCTTCCTGTAAAAACTAGTGTCTTCAAGTTGGCCCAACACCATTTGTTCGTAGTGAGTTGCATCCATAATTATGATAGCCCCGCCTTTGTCCGCTTCTTTTATGACGATTGATGAATCCTTTTGTAGATCTTTAATTGCATTTTGTTGAGATTTGTTTATATTGGATTTTATGTCCGTATCTACAACATTATTATTCGCGGATTGACGTGGGCATTGGATGTATTCTTCTAAATGTTTATCCCTGTTCAATGGAGGTTTAAATCCAGTGACGAAAATTTTTGCAGAGCAAAAGAAGATTATTTTATTGAACTCTTAAAACCTTCTCTGAATAGAAAATAACTTACACATTTTTATGCAACAAAACCTGCAGGTATCTGAAAATAGCAATGCTACAACAATACTGCATTATACGATGTGTAATAGCCTGACGTCATAGCCTGACGTCATAGCCTGACGTCATAATAGACAATAACTTAGCTACCATTATATTCTGTCTGATGAGCCGTAAGGCGAAAGCGCTCACGGAATAAAGCAAATTTACGTATATGTGATGTTTTCAAAAGTTTATTTCTAAATATTTTTACGCTGTACCAAAGAACTCTTACATTATGCATAAATGGAACTTGTACAAGGCTGAAAATGTCACAGACACGATCAAAATCCGTAGCAACAGGAGGTATGGAGAAAATTCTGGAGGAAATCTCAGGGAAACTCTCTATACTTGGAAGTAAGTACGATGCCTGCCTAAACTCTTTAAGAGAAATTGAAAATCAAACACGAATGTACAACGAGAATGTACATCGCTTAATCACGGATAGAGATGAACCGCCCCGTGTTCATATTTCGATACCATCACCACCGACGGAATAACATTCTACAAGAATGGAATGAACTCAATCTGGAAAAGGAAGCATTCAGGAAAAGAAAACAGATGCGGAAAATCTGGTCAAAACTCCTGAACGACAGAAAACAGGCTTTCTTCAATGCGATCCGTACGGAAAATTTAGCAAATATTTATGAAACATGGAAGAGCAAGGAAACCCCAATTTTCCCTCTAAAATTCCGAGTTAAGAAGATTAATAATGAACCGGAAGAGGAACTGGCAATCCGATTATCACTTGCTCAACAAAAATACGACTCCGAAATCGCAATTCTACGCTTGAGAACCCCAAAATTCATCGCAAAGTCGTCCGAAATTGACGCCAGAATGAAAGATGAAATTTCAAAACGTAGTAGCGGTAGAGTCTACGAGAAACTGATGGAGTTTTGGAACAATGACACAACCAGAGAAGAGGAAAAATCCAACAGGATTCTAGAAAACAAGAAAATCTGGTTGAAAAACTACGAAGATAACTACGGCAAGGAACCCGTAAAAGAAAAGCCACAAACTCCAAAACGACAATTTAATACGTCTAACCGTAAAAACAAACGCCCAAGGTCAAAATCCCGTTCTCGCACCCGTAAAACATATGCGGAAGTAGTAAAAACTGGAACAGGAAGACCTAGAGTGGGATTCTACAATCAACGGGACAACAACGATTCCCAAAATCTAAACAGGCGACGGAGCCCTCAGAATATGAGTGACACGCGCCATCAAGATGTAAACACATAACAAGAGCTACAGCCACACCGGCAACCGATCCAAAGTCGACCAAGAAGGAATAATATCGGAGATAACAGGGTCGGAAATAGGAACTTCAAAGAACAACCACCGTATGTCAATTCTTTTTTAGGATATGGAACGATCCGAAAAAAAAAAAAAAAACGGAAGAAACAAGGACGGAACCAAAAATTTTAAATATATCACAACGAAATCTAACAGAAACAGAAATAAACGTTTTAGAACATGGCCTCAAATTCACCCCCACACCAATGTCGGATAAAGTTGATTTAGTGAAAGATACTGAACAATTCTGTAGGAAATTAAAACTTAGAGAATTCTTTCAAGCTCAAGATGATGAGGACGAATCTCTAGTAAGAAATAAGAAGGGATTTAAACCTCCATTGAACAGGGATAAACATTTAGAAGAATACATCCAATGCCTACGTCAATCCGCGAATAATAATGTTGTAGATACGGACATAAAATCCAATATAAACAAATCTCAACAAAATGCAATTAAAGATCTACAAAAGGATTCATCAATCGTCATAAAAGAAGCGGACAAAGGCGGGGCTATCATAATTATGGATGCAACTCACTACGAACAAATGGTGTTGGACCAACTTGAAGACACTAGTTTTTACAGGAAGCTTCCCCAAAACGACGACAAGAAAACCATGTCACAGATAGGGAAACTAATTAAAAATTATGGTCAAAATCTCACCAAGAATGAAAGAGATTATTTGACTAATTTTGAGGTCAAAAGCAGTAACTTCTACGGTCTGCCAAAGATACATAAATCGAAGGAAAT
Source organism: Atrina japonica (assembly GCA_030159075.1). NCBI lineage: Eukaryota > Metazoa > Mollusca > Bivalvia > Pterioida > Pinnidae > Atrina > Atrina japonica. The sequence goes on along the minus strand of BROG01000230.1, from coordinate 646,901 downwards.
TCAAAAAAATATCCAGAATTGCAGGAATACACACATTAAGATATCTAAACCAGAAGATCTTAAACTAAGGCCAATAATCGCTGGTCCATCATGCAGTACGCAAAGATTGAGCAATTTATTGGATATAATATTAAAACCTCTGTGCAAAAAAGTACCGAACTTTATACGAGATGACATGGATTTCCTAAACTACATCCCAGAGAGAGTACCAATAAATACAATTCTGGTAAGTGTTGATGTTACCAGCTTGTATACAAACATTCCGCACGATTTGGGAATACAGGCCGTAATCTTTTGGCTGGCAAAATATCAAGCCGAAATACCAACACGGTTCTCGCCAGATTTTATTTTATCTGGACTAAAATTGGTGCTCGAAAACAATCATTTTCAATTCAACAATAATTTTTACCTCCAAATTAAAGGAACTGCCATGGGAACTAAAGTAGCCCCGACGTATGCAACCTTAGTTATGGGATATCTGGAGGAAAAATTATACAACGAGTTACCATTCCTATTCGATATGAATTTCACAACATACATAAAAGAAAATTGGAAGAGGTATCTCGACGATTGTTTTATTTTCTGAACAAAATCTGAAGAGGAATTACAAATATTCCACCGTACAATAAATAACATACACGAATCCATTAAATTCACAATCGATTCAAGTACAATGCAACTTCCGTTTTTAGACATACTCATAATCAAGGAAGGGGAGAAAATAAAAACAGACCTATATTGTAAACCAACAGATACCCATCAGTATTTGAGTTTTAGGTCATGTCACCCGTCACACACAAAGCGAAACATACCATTCAATTTGGCCAGAAGAATTTGCACAATTGTCTCGGAAACGGAAATGAAGGAAAAGAGACTGTGCGAATTATAAACCTTCCTTAAAAGGCAACACTATCCAGAAGCCCTTATCGATTCAGCTATTAGGAATGCATTGAACATTCCCAGTAACGAACTTAGAGCAACACGGGATAAAGAAGAAAACAAAAAGGGATACATTCCGTTTGTTATTACCTACAATCCCCGAAAGCACAATATTTTAAGTTCGGCAAAGAGATTCTTTCCAATTTTAGAACAATCCCCAAATATGAAAAATCTGGTTAAAGAATCTCATATAATCAATAGTCGCCGCCAACCACCAAATCTAAAACGCCTATTAACGAGAGCAAAATTTGAAACATCAAGCTCATCGTACGTGCAAAAAATGCGGCGATCCGAAATGCGGAAAATGCGACGTAATCGAAGAAGGAAGCATGATAATATTAAAATCTGGTCGAATTTTACGGACGAATGATCACATGAACTGCAAATCAAACAACTTAATCTACTGCGCAACATGTCCAACGTGCAATGATTTTTTATATTGGACAGACTGGTAGATTAATAGACAGAGTACGGGTACACAAACAACAAATTAGGGACCCCTCCATCAGGAACACACCGTGCTCTAAATATTTGGACGAGTGTGGAAAGGGGAAGTTTAAAATATTTCCCTTTTATAAAATAAAAAACAGTGACGAAAATTTTCGCAGAGCAAAAGAAGATTATTTTATTGAACTCTTAAAACCTTCTCTGAATAGAAAATAACTTACACATTTTTATGCAACAAAACCTGCACGTATCTGAATATAACAATGCTACAACAATACTGCATTATACGATGTGTAATAGCCTGACGTCATAGCCTGACGTCATAATAGACAATAACTTAGCTACCATTATATTCTGTCTGATGAGCCGTAAGGCGAAAGCGCTCACGGAATAAAGCAAATTTACGTATATGTGATGTTTTCAAAAGTTTATTTCTAAATATTTTTACGCTGTACCAAAGAACTCTTATATATATATATATATACGTTGTTGAACGCTTGGAATTGTCACTAAGGAAATTTGATGGTCAAAACGGTGCTCTTGTTAAAAATATGAAATCCCGCTCTCAGAAATGTTATATAGTATTTTGGAAAACGACCATATACAGTGACTTCCGTTTCGCCAATTTGATTATGGACTGGTGACATTTTCACCAAGCTTGACATTTTCACCGAACCTGAGAAGTTTCCATGGAACATTTGGGAGAAGGAGTCAACGTCTTCTGCTGGCATGCCACACCCATCGTAAATGTTCCAGAAAACCTTTTTAGTTCGATGAATTGGTCAAACTCTTCCTATTAGGAAAATAAACCCTACATGGAACATTTTACTGTCCAGTCAATTCTATTTTTTCTCTATGGGCGATGGCAATTCTAAAGGCATAGTGTTTAACATTGAAATATCCAAGTTTATTACTGCTTTAAGTTCAATCTCCTAAGGAACAATCAATAATCCTCTCATATCCAAAATATTTTTTAATTTTGTACACTTTGTCGTTATCTATATATGAACCAACACATTTTAATGACAACCTTCTCTTTTAGGCATGATACTAGCGAGTGTTTCTTATACTACGAGGTTACGTCAGCGACTGTTTTTTACACTGATACTGCATACGTCACTGTCCTATATTTGGGATTTTACAAATTCCTTTATCTCTCTCAAAATCAATTAAATTGAAACGTCAAACCCCGATCCCGTCTCCATATTATTATATTGACTTGAGATACGCTGAGCTTTTACGTACTCGCTAACGTCTGAAAAGCTTTAAACGTAAAGAGCAACCAGTTTTAAAGATTGTCGTTGATAGTCCCATATGTGAGTGTGGCCCAATAGCAGACGTTAAATAGTATCATCTTGAATGTACCCCTTCAGTAAAATTCGTAAGTTATATATTTTCTCCAATCCACAACATAGGCGTCGGAACCGGGGAGGTGGGGGGGCTAGGGGGGCTTAGCTTTTTTAACTTTTTTGCAAAGATAGACATAATTGTTTAAAAATTGGGGCTTAGTCCCAGATCTTCTGGCGTGTGTATGTGTTTTAAGTTGGTTTACCCCCCCCACACTTTCAATTTGCTTCCGACGCTGATGCACAAGATATTGATACAAATGTATTTCTATTTTGAGATCCTAAATAATAGCTCAATCAAAATATGTCGATATTTATAATAAACAAATACATCATAAACACCAAATGCTCAGCAAATAATATAAACCTAACATTTGTATTATAATCATTGCCTCCTTTTTAAGGATATGGTTAATATTATCTCTGCTCGTTCAGACATATTCTTTTTAATTATGTTTCTACGAAGTCTCCATCAATCTATTCATAAACAATTATCGAAAGGTAAAAAAACTACCGACTTTATTTTCTTCTTCTACAATTGTGCAAATAATGTATTTTTGAAATCTATATTGGTATTATAACGAAATCATACTCCTTTTGATATACCTTTTTTACTTGTTATATACAAATTTAGAGTCAAACTTATACATTTAAGGTTCCGCTAAAGTCAAATTTGACTGATTTTTCAAAACCAAAATTTGAACTTATTATAGAATATTATACCATGTTTTATACACCAACATTTTCAGAATTCTGTACCGAATCACAATACCATAACACTGAAGCCATAAAATGCACGTGGAGTAAAAAAAATTATATCACTTGCTGTTTTAAAAAATACCTGGACAGTAAATTTAAGCATCATCATCTATAAAGCCATATCTTTGGCAAGTTGGGGCTTTTTAGTAAAAATATCAAATAAACAAAAAAGGTATGCAACTGTAAAGCATGGTAGGCAAATCAAAAAATGGATGTCATTTTTCCAAGTGGGAACTACTTTTACATAAATGTATGGAGGAACATAACTGTAATGATAACATACTCATGAACAAAATGCACCTGTAATATCTATTTCCACATTTGGTTATAATGCCATTAAAATTACCAAAAAATAGTCCTAGGAATATTCTTTATTATAAATTCTACTTACTTTATTAACAAGATGTAAAAAATATATATCGCATAGCATTTATACAAGTGAAAAAAGAAGGGTATTGAATAGCATTCAGGTACAGTTTACGTTAGATTTGCAGGTTATTCTCTGGTTTGTCATACCATTTTCAGAAAGAAATTGGGTATGGAGAATTTAATCAATGTTTTTTTTATTCTCCCACCTGAAAAAGTGAGAAAAGTTTCTCTTAATTTTTGAAAAAAGAGAGTAGATATAAGTCAAATGGATAAATTTTAATTTTTGCATGTACAAATAAATTCTTCTTAAATGTTTTGTTCAACACGTGTTCAGACTGCTTTATGACCGGAGAAAAAAATATACTGAAATGAAATATTGAATAAGAGACATAGGGCCTATATAACACATTATACATGTCTCTGGGGATAAGAAAGGGCTTCACAATACTTTTGTCAACAATGTATTTTTATATGAAATACAAAGTACATAGTTAATATTAATAGTGACTAAATACTTTTTGTAAGACTGTATTTCATATCTGGTAACTAAAAAAAACAACAAAAAAACGATTTGTCAGAAATGCAAAAAGTGATATTTTTATTGAATGTTTGGCCTTCCATACAAATTAGTGATGGAAACAGAAAGTTTAAACTATTTATTTTTATTTGCTATAGGCATATACAACTATCATTTAGGTAGTTAATCATCCTATGTTCACTGAAAATTAAAAATTATGGAGTTTTGAAAAATAATTTGAAAAACATTTTAGCTCATGCCGAGTCATGCCTGACACGAGGGACCGGTTAACTTGTTTGTTTTTTATCATCAAATCTTGTTTGATCTTTGAGACATAATAAAAAAAAGGGATAATTGCGAAGTAAATAGACAAGCATGTGTTTAGTATTCCCTTTGAAGATCTGTACTTCTTCTGTAAATAGGGCTGTTAACGTCTCCGTAATCAAATATCAGCTGAATATCAGTCAACCGGAAGTTGTTGCTACAAAGTTATCCGTAACTAAACTCAAGAAATAACGATTTTTATGAACGGAACATTTCCCAAAATCTATTTGAAAGTATTTCAGTTTAAAATGAATGTATAATTGAAACAAAAATTCTAAATGTTTGAATAAAACAAAAATACGAAAGTGCGTAGTACTTTCATTTTCCACCAGCACCAACAACAGATAACAGTGGTGAGAATAATCCAGGGAAATGTCTCCGCAACATACGAGGTGTACACACATTAAATGCTTGTTGATTGGTTCATATTACAGGTATATTTGACAACTAAAGAAAATAATAAATTCATAATCGATCTCTTGTATGAAAGCGAAATTGTAGCATGTCATGTTCTTTCAAGATGGCGCGGTCAGCAGCTGTGGAACACGGACGGGAAAATAAAAATATCTCATTAAATTCAAATATTTAGTTAAAAGACCGCTTGCCCTTAGTAGAAAACCTGAGTAACAGTATATGAGTATTATATTACGAAAAGTTTGTCTTTTAAAGCTGTGCATTTTTTGAAAATTTTGATTCATTTTGTCAAAATAATTCGAAGCAAACACTATTTCTTACAGTACCAACAAGTCAAACACAAAACAGGCTGCAAGTCTGTATAAATGTTTAACAGTATGCTCAATTTCAAGGTTAGTTTTCTCATACTTAAGGAATACTTACTTTGTGAATCTTTTACCGAAATTTGACTTTAGCGGAACCTTAAATCTCAAATTGTGCATGAAGGACAACCACTTTATTTTGTAAAGTGCTTTTATTAAGTTATAGTGACATGTAAAATTACATATTTGTTCACCAAAGAAGCATATATATCTTGTATATTGGTTTTCTTTGATCATATAATGTATGGAAGTAAATACACAATTTATATGTTATATTCATCTAAGATAATGATCTGTAGCTTCTACGCTAAAGTCTAATTGATATTCACTGTACTCGAACAAATGAATGAATTTTATGACATATTTCAAATACCAAATAAGATATTTAAATATACATCATAACTGCATCTTATTTGATATTTGAAATATGTCATATGACAATTTATTGCAATTAATGTATATCAATGATGGTGCTCCCGCACCGAATAATACTTGTATTCAAATTTGTATGTACGAAATCGAGGAATATTGGTTTCTGAACATTTTCTTCTTGAGTAGATTTATACTTTGGTATCTGAGATTCTATAGATATTAGTATATTATATATCTCTAAAGGGTCTTGTTGATTCACTGTTTGACCCGACGGATGTACGTAAGCGTATATATATACAGTGAACCCTCTTTACAACGACCGTGTTTGTTCCCATGTAGGAATGACGTTATATCGAATTTGTCACTGTAACGAATTTGATGTAGTGGGCATTTCATAGTTAGCTCCCTTGAGTATCATTTACGCATATATGTACATGTAAATAAATAAACTTACAATAACAAATATCATTATTTTATTTCATACTATTTTCAACCTTTTACTAATCATATTTATGCATGTTCATATTGTAAACATTTTCTCGGTCGCATATCGTAAATCGGTGATGTCGTGAAATGCACGGATCATGTACAAAATGCCCGAAATGCCCGAATGTAATAGTATAATAGTATATCTCCTGATTCCGAGTTAGATTCATTATTTTTTAAATAAAAAGCTCACCGATTGCGGTTAACAAAGTTTTACTAAAATGTCTACGATTATCGTAAGTAATGAAGTATTTTAATGATCCGCGGCACGGACATGTAGCGTAACGGAACTTGTCAACAATATGTTTATTTATTTATTATTATTTTTTTTTAATTTGTACACAGTTTGTATTTCTCTTCCTGTCGCTTGAGTTCTAACGAAACCTACTGCCTACTCTACAGGTAGGGATGATTCAAGCGCTAATCGTTTACACCTAGACAATCACCTATCAGTGCAGATTAAGAACAATTGACGGTGTAATTGTTTTATTGACACATTTATTTTTACCTGTGATCTCAACCGTGAAGAAAATCAAGACTGAAAACAATAGCCGGATTAGCGGGTGGGATGTACTGCGATGTTATGCCGTTGTAAAGAGTTTATTTACATTGAGTTTTGTACATTTGTACCCGGAATCTGATGTCGGAGTCGGATACCGAATATTCCGTTGTAATGAGTACTTTTTATGTACATGTATGTTTGTTCCCGAGCAATTCTTGTCGGATACCGAATATTCCGTTATAATGAATGTCGTCGTAAAGCGGGTTCACTGTATATATATATATATATATATATATATATATATATATATATATATATATATATATATATATATATATATATATATATATATATTTGACATACAATATACACCCACTCTCACACACACAACCGGAGAGTGAAAGAAATGCTACATATTACAATAACTCCTAGATGATAACAATGAACCCCGTTGAATGCATTTCGACGTTGTAATTTTTTTATTTATGTAATAACTGGTGTGAACCATTTTAATATATATCTAAAGCACTAAATCCAACACCACTATATATCCTAGGGTGTCGGATATAAGTAATAGAAAAAAGTCAGGAAAAGAATATATAAAGCACTAAAATGACTAACAACACAGATAAATTGTATGTCAAATTTTCGGGACGACCTGTCCCTTCATCAGGACAAAACGATTAAAATAACATGAAAAAATGAACACAGTCATAAACACCCTCACGCAAACACCCACTCTCTCTTTCTCTCTCTCACACACATACAACCGGAGAATGAAAGACATGCTACATATTACAAGTACAGCGTGATAACGCAATAGTGCAACTTTGAAGAGCGCATAAACATTAAAATATAAAGGGAGTTTGTTTCGAAATGTCGATTGTAACAATGTATTTTTTCCTCATTTGTGCACCATGTTTCAGTAAGAAAATATTTTAAAAGCAAATCGTTTACAGATAAATCGGAGCATTTAAAGAGACTTTCAATACAAAATTAATTATGAACCTATATAGTCTGAAATATGATTAATGTCTACAAATACATTAACGCCCCATTTTTAATTCATGATGTTTGACACATTTGAGAAACTAAAATGTGTTGTTGTTTATTTTACTTATTTCTTTGGCTCTTGTGGATGGTTTTATATTTTTATTCTCCTCACAAAAATGGGTAAATTTGATAAACATCAATAGCCGAAAAATACATGGCATCTGACATACCGATGATGAATAAAATGACATTTTCACTGAACAAGTTTGGTCAGTTGCTAACCTGATCTATTAATTTCATTAATCTGTCGACATCAAGTTGTGTAGTGACATAATTCAAGGTAGACATTTGTGTGTACCACTCCTCATGATTCCATTATGTTTTAGCAAATACTGAATCATAACTCCATTAATATAATGATTTTTAAAAATAATATTTTCCTTCTGTAAGTAATGGATTTGTGTAGGAAATATAATAATTTCCGGAATATGACTTTAATAAACTGAATAAGCTGACGCCACGGGCTTTTTGACTGTCTTGGTTTCATCAAATTCTGTAAAAACAATAAATAAATAAATAAATAAATAAATAAATAAATAAATAAAATTGAAGAAGTACCAATTAATAATCAAAAACTCAAGTCCATTATAACACGACGAATTAGATGTGCAAATGGTCTCAACATGACGGACAATTACGAATCCCAAACGGGATAAGACAAGGTGTCCGGAAGGAGTCGGCGTCTTATGCTGACATACCACACCCGTCGCAAATGTTCTATGGAAACCTTTCTATTTCGATGAACGGGTCAAATTCGGCAAAATAAGTGAATAGATACATAAATAAAATATAAAAAAGAAATCGTCGTTATCACATTTTTTCTCAACATGTATGAATATAGTTTTCTTTGTAAAATTTGTAAAAATAGCTTTGGATACAGATTTATACCGATTTTCTGTTAATTATTGTCAACTAAATATCCCAAAAATATAACAATCGTTGACATTCAATTACTGTATAAGAATTAAACGGGAAGCACCAATTTGCATTTCATTAGAAAATATATGGATCCGCCCTGATAACAGTGTATGCAGTTTGTGCCAAAATGGTATACAAAGGTATACAAAACACTTAATTAACAAAACTACGCATTACATTTACAAACTTCACAATAGATGCAAAACATGAAATAAATAATTTTTGGCAAAAAAAAAAAAAATGATAACTAACGTTAATTTTCTAAATAAATAACACACACGAATTTTCAGATTCAAAGTTTGTATGACAGATTATCATTCACATTACTATAATTGTTTATTAGAAGAACTTGGGTTTAATACGAATTCTGGAAATCCTACATACACACGTAGCTCACTTTCAAAGGACGAGATCCTTCAAAACCACGTGTCCGTATTACGCTCATTTGATATACCTACAACGGATACCGATTTCGAGCTACCACATTTATACAGGATACCCAAACTTCATAAAACCCCATATAAGCAAAGATACATAGCAGGATCCAGCAAATGTTCTACCAAACCTTTATCTTTACTCCTTACCAAGATTTTGACAGCCATTAAGGAAAAACTTCAACAATACTGTATAGTTGCTTATTACAGAAGCGGTGTAAATCAGATGTGGATACTTAAAAATTCTAAACAGCTTTTAGAAAATTTGAAGGCACACAATTTTTCTCGAATTCACAGTATCAAAACTTATGACTTCTCTACTCTTTACACTACTATTCCACATACAAAGATAAAAGAAAGACTTTTCAGCATCATAGACAACTGCTTTTTCACTAAAGGTGGTACCCGAAAATTTAAATATCTAGTGATTGGCTATCAGGATACTTATTTCGTCAAACACCACTCTACACATAAATATACTGAAGTTGATATAAAAAACATGCTGGAATTTCTAATAGACAATATATTTGTAATGTTCGGAGACGTGGTCGTTCAACAAACTGTCGGCATTCCTATGGGAACCAATTGTGCTCCTTTATTGGCCGACCTGTGCCTTTATTTATACGAAGCAGACTTCATTCAGAAACTGCTGAATCAAAAGAAGAAAAAGTTAGCGGTGTCCTTTAATTTGACATTTAGATATATCGACGACGCTTTGTCAATTAATAATGACAATTTTCATACATATGTCAATGCGATATATCCCAGCGAACTAGAAATTCAAGATACAACAGAATGAAGCACACACGCTTCATACTTAGACATTTTACTAAATATAAACACAGACGGGAAATTAGCGACTAAGCTATACGATAAACGCGACGATTTCGGCTTTCCCATCGTAAATCTTCCACATTTAAGTAGTAATATCCCTCAGTCACCCGCATATGGAGTCTATATTTCACAAATGATCCGATATGCCAGGGCGTGTGCACAACATATGGAAATTTCATATATAAAGGTAAACTACTCACTGACAAATTATTGACACAGGGATATCGAAAACCGCGTTTAATGTCAACGTTCGGCAAATTTTACGGTCGGTATAATAGTCTTGTTTGCGACTACTCTGTTTCACTAGGTGAAATGTTGAGTTGCCTTGTCGTTGGCGGTTGTTGAGACGTCTGTACCAATTGTGACGAGGATACACTCCTCACTTGTTTCATTGGACTTGACTGTGGACTCACGGCGGGTGTGACCGGTCGACAGGGGATGCTTACTCCTCCATCGCACCTGATCCCACGTCTTGGTTTCCAGAGGTCCATTTTTACCGGATTTGTATCGATATCCTGGACATTCTATTGATTTATACTTTGGTATCTGAAATTTTTATATCTTATTACTTGTATTTGATCGATAAACATTGAACTATCTTTAGAATTGTATTACACTTGTTTTCTTCCTTTAATGTCACTCTCTGGTGTTTTAAATGATATTAAAAATGGGTGCAGCTTTCGTCATTGATTTCAAGAAATTTCATCCAACCCCTCTCCCAATGTTTTTGTTTTGACCTGTTTGTTTTGTTTTAAATTGTATACTTGCAGGGTAGTATATCTGTTGTATATAAAGGGCAGGGCTATTTCGTTACGATTTTGGAAAGGTCTGTGATATGTGGAATGTTGTATTTGCTCTTACTATATAGAAATGAATTTTAAAGACATTAATTTTAAAGCATTTAATAATAAAAAATACATACTTAGTTTGATAAACATCTGTTACCAGGGTTTGCCTAGCTCTCGTTGACATTTAATTGCACATATTTTAAAGGGTGTCCTTTGAAGGACTTATATTAAACAGTGAAATTTACACAGTCATAGACAGATTATGCCAACCGTTTATTAATAGATATATCTCAAACGCATCAATATTTGTAATTTTATATTTAGGTTTATCTCTCACCATTCAACACATGAAGGGGCCTCCGTGGCCGAGTGGTTAGAGCATTGCGCTGTAAATCACACGGCCTCTAACCTCTGGTTCGAATCCCGCTAGGGTCATTTCGAATTAAGTGGGAAAGTTTGCCAGTTTTCTTGCGGAAGGTCGGTGGTCTTTACCCGGGTAACCGGGGTTTCTCCTCCAACAATAAAAACTGGACGCCATCATATGACTGAAAAATTGTTGAGTATGGCGTTAAACAAAAAATCAAATTAAATTAAATCAACACATGGTCTTGGATAACATACAGATAATTCTAATAAGTTTTCGGTAAAGTTAAGCTTCACATGAGATGCTTTTACTTTTCACTGGATTCCTGTATGTTGATGACAGAAAGGATTTGAAATTGACAGATACCATAGAATTACCTTCCAGGATGTCCAGTAGACAAATATACAATTCTGCTGTACATTGGTTAAACACGGACATCTGAAAAACGAAAGGTTGGATCAGGTGCTATGGAGAAGTAAACATCCCCTGTTGACCGGTCACACCCACCGTGAGTCCAGTCAAATCCAAATGAACTCAATATATCCTTTACTGAAACAGAGTAACTGCCGACAAGATAATTATACCGACGATATTTACGGAACGTTACAACAAAAGCAATTATCGATATTCATTTGAAAATAGGTTAACGGTAACTAATTTGCTTCTCTATTTGATATGTTCATATGTTGAATGCATCCTGTCATATCGGCGATAAACCACATATGAAGGAGGTTGCTAGATATTACTGCTTAATTGTGGATATTGTAGCATGGAAAAGTCGTGATCGTACCACTGCTGGTGGACATTTTGTCCCCGAGGATAATTGTCGCTCGGTACATAAATTTACTGAATAATAAAAAAGTACCAAATTGCATACTGGATGACACGGCGCCTAGTATAAAAAGGTACCCTTCTGTCGAGTCTACAAGGAGCACAGACTCGCAGAGGTTGTTTGGTGCTCCTCGGGTTGTCCTAAGCGACATTACCAACTTATCATTTGTACAGTCTAAGGATAGTAAATTCTGGTTCAAAGCTTATGTGCCCATATTGTAAGATTCGACTGGATGACATTTTTTAGGGTTCATTTCAAATAATATGCCATCCATTTCAAAATGTTCTTTAAAAATGGTAAAACATGTCATAAATTAACAACTGACGAGGAGTTTACTAGCAATCTCACAAATAAGCATTACAAAACCAGAAACTGGGATCATCTGGATTGTAAATCATCTAACTGTGATTACGGTATTGAGTGTTCCGTTGTGTGGTTTGATTTATGTTGGCGAGACTAAGGGACCTTTAAATAAAAGAGTGTCTGGCCATCGATTTGAGGTTAATAATGAGGGTAACCAGACACTCTATCGACATTTCAACTCCCCTGACCATTCCATTTTGTCTATGAGAGTGCGTATAATTGAAAAAGTATACCACTGGACCAACAATCCCACATTGAGTACCCCCTTCCGTAGACAACGTGATGAATTTTGGATTAAACATTTTGGCACAATGGATGTAACGATAATATTCAAAGTGTAGGAAATCTATCAATCACACTATGTAGTGGTGTTAATGTGATGAAACGTTTTAATTCTAACGTAATACGTAAGCGAAGTCACAGACATCGTTCATACAGCAGACCCAACACAAATGATATCACTTTTTCATCCACCTCTTTTACCTTACGTTAACAAAAAATGGGCCTTCATCACATTGGCAGCAAACTTTGTTCTCTTCCTTTTACACCAGATAATGAACGTTTTCAGGAAGCAAGAATGAACCCCTCCACGGATTGTTCAACCCTAGAAAACACACTGAATTCCATTATAACGGACGTTGCTTACCACAGACTGTTCAGGCCTATACGCGTTACAAACGATGACTGTTCTGATCAGAAACTTCTTTTTAAAATTTAAATTTACAAAAAGGTATAGACCCTTTAAACATTGGCGATGTTCTAAATCACAAAAAAGTTCAGTCTGAAGACCACGCCTTGCATTTGATATAACTATGCATGTAGCATCGCATTCAATCTATTTAATTACAAACGGGTCTTGCAGTGCCTAGATATCAACCATCTTCTACACAACACCGCCACATGTTCATGTGCATAATCTCCCTTCAAATATAATCCTACCGGGCATGTCATCACCGGCGACGTTTCTAATGTTGAAAATTGAACCCTGAAAAATCTTATTTTAAGAGGTCCTAAATACCACGAAGCCCGTTCGTTTAATTGTCGTCAGAATTTTAGTTTAGTTTTGAATTCTGTCGAAGATTATGCCAGACAATGGATCAAACATGAAGACGTACACCAGACACTTTGTCTGAATGGCTAAAAGCTGTACGATAGTTGATAAATTCTCGTATTCGAAAACTTAATGGAACTGTGAAAACACGTTATCCCTCTGTATTTAGTGATTCAGAAGTAGTAACTAAGCTTGATAGATTATATAACAAACATGTACTGGTCCCAGCAGACAACGCCTCAAATAATATAGTTTTTATTTGCAAGGCACATTACTCTTATCGTTTATTAGAAGAGCTAGGGTTTATTCTGGTAATCCTACATACACACGTAGCCCACTTTCAAAGGACGAGATCCGTGAAATCACGTGTCCTTATTACTGTTTTGATATACCTACAGCCGATACTGATTTTGAGCTACCATATTTATATTGGATACCTCAACTTCATAAAACCCCATATAAGCAGAGGTGCATAGCAGGATCAATCAAATGTTCTACCAAACCTTTATCTTTACTCCTCACCAAGATATTGATAGTCGTTAAGGAGAAACCTCAGCAATATTGTTCGGTTGATTATTCCAGAAGCGATGTAAATTTGATTTTGATACTTAAAAATTCTAAACAACTTTTAGGAAATTTAAAGGCACACAATTATTCTCAAATTCACAGTATCAAAACATACGACTTCTCTACTCTTTACACAATTTTTCCACATAAAAATTAAAAGAAATACATTTTAGCATCATAGACAACTGTTTTATTCATTAAAGGTGATACCACAAATTTTAAATATGTAGTGATTGGAAATCATGATACTTATTTTGTCAAACACCACTCTTATTTTACACATTAATACACTGAAGTTGATATAAAAATCATGCTGGAATTTCTTTCTAAAAGACAATATATTTGTTATGTTCTGAGACGTTGTCTCTAAACAAACTGTCGGTATTCCTATGAGAGTCAATTGTGTCCCTTTATTGGCTGACGACGTTTTGTCAATTAACAATTACATTTTTTTCTACATATGTCAATCCGTTATATCCCAGCGAACTAGAAATTAACGATACAACAGAATCAGGTAAACACGCTTCAAACTTACACATTTTACTTACTATAGACACAGCATGAGAGAAATTGGCAACAAAGCTTTATGACAAACGCGACGATTTCGGCTTTCCGATCGTAAATTTTCCACACTAAAGTAGTAATATCCCACTCTCACCTGCATATGGAATTTATATTTCACAAATGATGCGATATGTCAAGGATATCGAAAAGCGAGTTTGATGTTAACGTTCCGCAATTTTTACGGTCGGTATAATAGTCTTGTTTGCGATTACTCTGTTTCTCTGGATGCGATTCTACGTGTATAGCTATAGAAAATGCAAGGCGTGATCGTCAAAACTGCAGACAAAACAAAGGGGTACTCTCAATATGTGATGCGGGGGCGACATTATGTGCCGTGTGAGATTACACACAATATTCGCAAGGGCGACAATATATGCCGCACAACGGGCCTTGTCGTCTATTTTCCGTCTGTGACTATAGTATTTTAATTTCCAAGTAGTAAGTATATATACTTGATTCTGTTGTGTCATTAATATCTAGTTCATTTTAATATATAGTCAAATGTATGAGCATTGTCAATCGTAATTGACCAAAAGTCGTCGATATATCTTAATGTCAAAATAAAAGCCAACACTAATGTTTCCTTCTTTTGATTGATTACAAACATATCAACCAATACAGGGACATAATTAGTTCCCGTGGCCTTGCGACAGTTTGCTGAAAGACATTGACTTCAATCATTGCAAATATATTGTCTATCAGGAATTTTAGCATTTATTATATCACCTTCAGTGTATATATGTGTCAAATCAGAGTGATATTTGATGAAATAAGTATCATGATAACCAATGACTACATATTTGAATTTTTGGGTACCACTTTCTGTGACAAACAATTGGTGATGATGCGAAAAAGGTCTCTTTTTTCATGTGGAAATGTTATGTAAAGAGTAGAAAAGTCGTATGTTTTGATACTATGAATTTGAGAAAAATGGTGTGTCTATAATTTTTCTTAGATATTATTAAAGCATTCAAGTAGTAGAAACTAATACCCTTTCCAGTATTATTCTAATGTCATTATGAAGGGTTACCTAAATCTTAATCTCGCCCGGCCAAAAACACATGTATGAGACTTAATCCGTTAGGTCTAATGTATTTACAGATCGATATGGCACGCCCAAATCAACATAATTGAGTTAAACCTAGTTTTTGTCGATTAAGCCTTGTTTTTCTAAGTTTATCTAGTTACTTTTATGTGAATGTGAATAGCTTTCACTTACTATGTGAGTTTGGAGTCGCGGTTTAAATATACTGTAGAAAAACTAGGTTTAAATGAAAAAAAAAAAGAGTTTACTGCGCAAAATCAGATTTGTGTTAATTGGTGTGATTTTGGCCCAGTTAAACATAAATTTTCACAATTGAAATGGGTTTTTCTCGATAATTCTTTGATTGAACTAAGCTTAATTGATAAAAACTAGATTTAACCGTTATTGAACACCTGAATCAAAATGATCAGTTAATCTTAGTTTTTCTCCGCATAAATTTAGTTTTTCTCGATTTTTTTGGGGGGGCTAATTAGCAATGTGTTCATTAATCAGTGATTTTAACATATTTCTAGTTATTGCGTCTCAACCTGTCGCGTTGACCTTCGGCTTCGCTTTAGGCCAATACTGATTTATAACCCTTTTAAGCTAACATTATCCAATGACGAAGCACATTTAAACTCTTAAAATGTAAAATATATAAAGATGAGTCATACCGACATTATATTCAAATTATTAATTTCAGTTTTCCTTTATCAGAGAAATCACTGTTATTTGCTGTATTAAAAAGTTTGTTATGCTTAAAATCTACCACAATGTTTTTGCAATATTAATGTAACCGCTGTCATAGCTTTGAACAACCTAGTTGCTTTATATGCTGATAGAAGGATTATTCAGATTAAACGTTTTCTAATGAAAAGATCATTCTAGTACGTTTAAAGTCTAGGTATCGTATTTACAAATTTAAAGGATGAGAGACTGTAGCGAAATGCAGTTAATAAAATGTTAATTTATTCCTTGAAATTTTCTTACTGCACAAATCTATACTCCTGCTACAGTAATATTCAAAAGATATAGACTGTATTTCCCTATTATCTGGCACGGTATAGATAGGACATGATATACACTCCGTACGTTTTATACACATTTATTTATACACTCCGTGCGTTTTATACATTGTTAATATTCGACTGTGACTTATTGAAATAAGGCTTCCACAAGATAAAATCTTGACTTTGCTTTTAGAGATTACATCTTATTAATTCTTATTGTCATTTTCAATCCTTACACTTTTCCCTCTTTATTCTTCAATATTCTTCATCCATCTATCTATCTATTTATTTATCTATCTATCTATCTATCTACCTATCTATCTATCTATCTATCTATCTATCTATCTATCTATCTATCTATCTATCTATCTATCTATCTATCTATCTATCTATCTGTCTGTCTGTCTGTCTGTCTGTCTACCAATCCATCCATTCATCAATCCATTCATCCATCAATCTATGTATGTATGTGTGCATGTATGCATGTATGTATGTATGTATGTATGTATCTATCTATCTATCTATTTATCTCACCATCCATACATCCATATATCCATTATGTTTTGTGTTAACAGAGATACTTTAGAATGGCGAAGGTTTATTTAATGAAATTTGTGATAACTCATCTATTAAACGATTTAAATCGCTTGATATTTATATATATTCACAATTTAAATGCAGCATTTAGATGTGCAAAGGAAACTAACACTCAATTTTGAAATTCTTCTTATTTATGACCACATTTATAATTATCAACTTTGTGGTTTAATGATTTTGAATACTTTTCTAGTTCAAACATCGACTACGAATTTTGCGCGACAATTATCCCGTGATCAATTGTACCGTGTTATGACATTTCTTTATATTTTCTCCTTATTCTTTTTCTGTTGATAAATGGCTCATGGAATAATATATTGATATGCTCTACATAGAACAAGACGTAAAATCTGAAGTGCAATAGTTATATATACATATACATATACTCGTATAAGATAATACAGCAAACAGCTGATAGTAATTATCACAACATTTTACGAATGTACAATTGAAATATTTATATAGACATAACAGTCTCAGATTACAGATTGATCTCAAATGAAAATATTACGTTTATCTACTACTGGCATTTCCGTACCATCTGATAATCTTATACTAGCTATATTTGGCACTGGTAACACCATTTAAAATTAGAAATTCGTCTAAAGCTAAGAAAGTCATCTTTCTATAGAGGTTACTCTTAGACGGATTTGGCTATACATTTAGATTTATTTTTTGACTTTGTATCATACCACCTACTCTTTATGTTTATTTCAAAATGGAGCTGAACTGACCAAGCCTAATTGACCAAAGCGATCGTCTCCAGCATCATAATTTTCGTAATATGTTTAGAATATTTGCATAATTGAAACGATCACAAAGTCAAGTTACATTTGTTCTGCGGATATATTGTATTAGTTGAAATGCAAATACTTTTCCTGCGAATTCTTCCGAAATGATATTTAGAGGCTCGCAGGTATATATGTTCGAAATTGAGATATCGACACTTTGATATAAAATATGATCTCACAAATGAGATACCTTTTTAAATTATGAAAAATACCACATAATCCAATACGAAAATGTCACAACAGCATTGGGTTTGTACACACTAAATCAATCACATCTCGAAATTAAAATGGAAGAGGACCAGTGGGTCTTAACGTTCAGATGAAATTAACAAGCTAGAGGACCAGTGGGTCTTAACGTTCAGATGAAATTAACAAGCTAGAGGACCAGTGGGTCTTAACGTTCAGATGAAATTAACAAGCAAGAGGACCAGTGGGTCTTAACGGTCACATGAAATTAACAAGCTAGAGGACCAGTGGGTCTTAACGTTCAGATGAAATTAACAAGCTAGAGGACCAGTGGGTCTTAACGTTCAGATGAAATTAACAAGCTAGAGGACCAGTGGGTGTTAACGGTCACATGAAATTAACAAGCTAGAGGACCAGTGGGTCTTAACGGTCACATGAAATTAACAAGCTAGAGGACCAGTGGGTCTTAACGTTCAGATGAAATTAACAAGCTAGAGGACCAGTGGGTCTTAACGTTCAGATGAAATTAACAAGCTAGAGGACCAGTGGGTCTTAACGGTCACATGAAATTAACAAGCAAGAGGACCAGTGGGTCTTAACGGTCACATGAAATTAACAAGCTAGAGGACCAGTGGGTCTTAACGGTCACATGAAATTAACAAGCTAGAGGACCAGTGGGTCTTAACGTTCACATGAAATTAACAAGCTAGAGGACCAGTGGGTCTTAACGTTCAGATGAAATTAACAAGCAAGAGGACCAGTGGGTCTTAACGGTCACATGAAATTAACAAGCTAGAGGACCAGTGGGTCTTAACGTTCACATGAAATTAACAAGCTAGAGGACCAGTGGGTCTTAACGTTCAGATGAAATTAACAAGCTAGAGGACCAGTGGGTCTTAACGTTCAGATGAAATTAACAAGCTAGAGGACCAGTGGGTCTTAACGTTCAGATGAAATTAACAAGCTAGAGGACCAGTGGGTCTTAACGTTCAGATGAAATTAACAAGCTAGAGGACCAGTGGGTCTTAACGTTCAGATGAAATTAACAAGCTAGAGGACCAGTGGGTCTTAACGGTCACATGAAAAAAATGTCCTGTCTAGTTCCCTGTCTCAGTCCACTGGTTTTGGAAAGAAGTAGAGAATGTATAAAAAAAACTGACAAAAAAGATTCTGTTTACTTAGGCGTCTATGGCAATTGATCTCTGACCCCATGGTCTTTAAATGTTATTCAAGCGCCTCATAGTGGACCGTTTATTGACAGATTTCGTTTTCATTCTCAAACTTTTTAGATACTGACTTTACGATTCATTCGCAAACATTATGTTGTACCACATGGGGGATGATCAATGCAAAGTTTGGTTAAAATTGGAAGATAAATAATATCTCAATTTTGAGAAAAATAGTATGTTTTCTTTTTACACATGTGCCAGTGACCTTGACCCTTTACCCAATGAAATTGAGATATTAATTTGTCAAAATGATACTTATATAAAACCTGGCAACTTATATCTCTTATATCTTTGTATACAAAAAGTATATCGGTTTTGAGTTATTTGTATATAACTGTACCTCATATTATTCAAGCGCGCCCTAGTGGAACATTTATCGACAGATTTTAATTTCATTCGCAAACCTTGTATATATCGACTGTAAAATCATGCACACAAATTTTGAAAGTCATCGGATCATTGGTTCATGAGAAGATTTTTAACGATATACGATATCTTTATCATTGTTGGCCCTTTAAGGGCCCCTGCAGGTTCTACAACCTTTTTATTCGCAAACTGTATTCAGTTTAACATGAGGACGGTATATGCC
Organism: Atrina japonica; assembly: GCA_030159075.1. Taxonomy (NCBI): domain Eukaryota; kingdom Metazoa; phylum Mollusca; class Bivalvia; order Pterioida; family Pinnidae; genus Atrina; species Atrina japonica. The sequence continues at coordinate 626,870 of BROG01000230.1, read as the reverse complement.
AAGAATGTTTAAATTTGGCTCCCTGGATAATAGGATAAAACAGCCGTAAACATGAAAAATTCACTTTTAAGGGGAAATATCTCCTATAACGGTCGACATGATAATTACAGCCGTGTTAAATTCTTTGCGTGTTTAACATTTTTGCTTCTTTCACTTTCTCTCTACAAATTATACTTTTCAATATAACAGGACTTAACTCTCCAAAACATGAGAAATCCACTAGAAAGGGGAAATAACTCCCATGATGGTCGACCCGGCAATTTCAGCCCTGTTAATTATTTGTAGATCTTTGCTTACTGAACATTGTTGCTTCTTTCACTTTTTCTCTTTCTATCAAACATTTCAAGATAGATTAGAAAAACCAGTCCAATACATGAAAAATCACTTAAAATGGGGAATAACGGGGGGCGACCTGACAATTTCGGCCTTCCTGACTCTCTTGTAGATCTTTGCGAGCTGAACAATTTTTGCTTTTTTCATATTTACCCTATCTATTATACTTTCCATAGTAAGATAAAAAAAAAACATAAAAAACATGAAAAATACGTATAAATGGGAAATAACTCACATAAGGGCCGACCCGACAATTCCCACCAAAATGAAATATTGAAAGATTTTTGCAAACTGCTTATTTTAAGGGAACGGTTCGGTTTGTTTTTTTCTAATTTTAATAATTTTGGAGATACATATACAAAAATATCTGCTGACTCATTCGTTTGTCAAGTTTTGCTTAAGTTGGGCCAATGGTTCTGGAGAAGAGGTAGAATAAATACTTATATTTTCCGTTTACTTAGGTGCCTGTGACTTTGACCTTTGCCCCATGACCTTGCAGTTTTGTCACAATGATTCTTTAACAATTCCTTACAAAGGACTATATATGATAAGGGTAAAAAACAGCCCCCAAATGGTGGATGGTCATATTTTCATAACAGGTTCTACATATCGCCTAACGTTGAGATCTAAGTAGTTTGACTTGCTTTTTTGACCCCAAAGGTCATTTCAAGGTCATGTTAAGTCAATGGAAGTATACAAAGAAAAAAAGTACGATGAGTAGATTCGAACACCGGACCCTAGCGTTCACAATCTGACTGACGTGCTAACCATTACGCCACATATATGCAAAGTTGTTGTAAAATGTTAAACAGTCTGATTTAAGACCGAACAAGAGAATGCAGTCGCTAGTTGTATATCCTTACATTTTGACTTGTATTACTTACTTTGGAAAACTAAAAAATGTACTTAATATTTACCTTATAGATCTGTACTCCTATTTTTAAAACAGTATTATTATTTACTTTAAAAATTCAGCGTATACACTTGATAAACGTGTCGGTGATGCCGGAGTTCAGAGGTAACATTCTAAAAATAGATTATGTGCAGTAGGCCTGTATTCGGCGCCCGGGTAAAGAAATGCATTAGAACCAAGAAACCAGATCAGGCTTACTGTAAACTGACCTACATGTAGTAGTTAATTCATCATATTGTAGATCTGCTATGGATAAAAAACACTGATCCAAGGGTCTACGGTAGTATACGGGTAGCCAATTGGCAATACGTAACGCAAATGGCCAAAGTTAGGCATATTGGATCTCTCAGGGAAGCAAGTTTTCCGTAGATTCTACTTATCTTTAGTGAAAAGTTGTCGAGCAGAGCTATTGACGGATAATTCGAAGAATAAAAGAAAAACAAAGCATTGTAGCCTAGCACTTTGATTACAGTACTCAGTCTTTTTCCAGTTAGTATTAAGAATGTGATTGCCGCAGTAATATGGAAAAAGCGATAAAAAAACAGGAAACTACCCACTGTAGCTATTTAAAGCGTATGCAACAGCAGTGAGGTTTCCTGGTTTGTCAAGTATAGTTTGTTTCTGTTATGTATGGTCCTCGACGAAAATAAATGAACGCCATCTGTAAACCGTCAAAACAATCGGAAGTAGAATCTCCTTAGCAACGACGTAATCCATGGACGTGTTGTTCATATGAAAAGTTGTTTGTTTATATTGAACGCAGCTTTGGACAAAATTTTCCTTTGTACACAGAATAGTTTATGAACACATACAACAGAGTGTGGAATATCTTTCTTGTCCAAGGCTGTGCTCATGCTTCATTTTACCCACAAAGTCTCAAAAATAGAATGAAATGGATAAACCATTGAAAATATACATAATTTAATGTCGATTTTAAGATACTTTCCTGAAACTTTTGTTTTCAGTGCTAATCTTAAACATCATAATGTGTACAACCATGTACTTTACAAGAAATACTTAATTTTCAATTCATTGGTGGGTATATAAGCATCTCTGTCATATAGTCCTTTCTCATATTTCTTTGTATACAAACGTCGATTAGATTGGACCTATTAAGTCATTTATATATTAAACAATTAAGTAATTTAACAATTTGTAATACGATTGTACCCTGCCTTAGAGCGCCCTATTGGCTCGCTTATGGTCAGATTTCATTTTCGTATGCAAACTTGTAGATATTGACTTTACAATCATGCATACAAATTTAAAAGTCATCTCACCATCGGTTCATGATAATATTGTTTAAAAATTTACCAAGTTTTTGTCTTTTTTGGTCCATTCCCGTGCCCCTGTAAGTCCTAGCAACTTGTTAATGGAGTAACCAAGTACTCAATCGACATTTCAACTCTCCTGACCATTCCATATTGTCTATGAGAGTGCGTATACTTGAAAAAAATATATACCACTGGACCAACAATCCCACCTTGAGTACACCCTTCCGTAGACAATGTGAAGAATTCTGGATTAAACAGCTTGGCACTGCATATCCATATGGATGTAACGATAATATCCAAAGTGTATGCAATCTAACAAGCCCACTGTGTAATGGTGTTAATGTGATGGAACTTTTTATTTCTAACGTAAGACGTAAACGAAGTCACGGACATCGTTCATACAACCGACCCTACATACATGATGTCACTTTTTCATTTCTTTTACCTTACGTTAACAAAAAATTGGGTCTTCATCACATTCGCAGCAAACTTTAGTCTGTTTCTTTTACAAATCTCAATAAACTCTTTCAAGAAGCAAGAATGAACCCCTACACGGATTCTTCAACCCCAGAATACAAACTGAACTTCATTATAATAGACATCGCTTATCACAGACAGTTTAAGCCTGCACGCGTTACAAACGATGACTATTCTGAACAGAAACGTCTTTTCCTTAAACCTAATTATACAAATAAAGGCATAGACGCTTTTAACATTGGCAATGTTCTAAATCACAAAAAAGTTCAGTCCTGTTTTCCACCATATTGTAAACTGACGATCACGCCTTGCATTTCATATAGCTATACACGTAGCATCGCATCCAAACCATTCAATTACAAGCAGGTTTTGCAGGGTATAGACATCAACCATCTTCTACACAACACTGTCACATGTTCATGTGCTCCATTTCCTTTCAAATACAATACTATCGGGCATGTCATTACCGGCGACGTTTCTATTGTAGAAAATGAAAGCCTCAAAAATCTTATTTTAAGGGGCCCTAAATACCGAGAAGCCCGTTTCTTTAATTGGCGCCGGGATTTCAATTTAGTTATGAATTATGTCGAAGATTATGCCAGACGATGGGCCAAACATGAAGACGTAGAACCAGACAATTTGTCTGAATGGATGAAAAGTCGTACGATGGTTGATAAAACCTCGTATTCGAAAACTTAAAGGGACTATGAAAACACGTTATCCCTCTGTATTTAATGATCCAGAAGTAGTAACTGAACTGGATAGGTTACAGGACCAATATGTACTGGTACCTGCAGACAAAGTATCAAATAATACAGTTTGTTTTTGGTAAGGCACATTACTATAATTGTTTTTTTTTAGAAGAACTTGGGTTTTCAAATGAATTCTGGAAATCCTACATACACACGTAGCTCACTTTCAAAGGGCGAGATCCTTCAAAATTACGTGTCCGTATTACGCTCATTTGATATACCTACAACGGATACCGATTTCGAGCTACCACATTTACATTGGATACCTATACTTCATAAAACACCCATATAAGCAAAGATTCATAGCAGGATCCAGCAAATGTTCTACCAACCTTAATCTTTACTCCTTACCAAGATATTGACAGCCGTTTAGGAAAAACTTCAACAATATTGTACAGTTGCTTTTTCCAGACGCGGTGTAAGTCATATGTGGATACTTAAAAATTCTAAACCGCTTTTAGAAAATTTGAAGGCAAACAATTTTTTTCGAATTCACAGTATCAAAACTTATGACTTCTTTACTCTTTACACAACTATTCCACATAAAATATTAAAAGAAAGACTTTTCAGCATCATAGACAATTTTTTTTTCACTAAAGGTGGTTCTCGAAAATTTAAATACCTAGTGATTGGCTATCAGGATACTCATTTCGTCAAACACCACTCTGATTCTACACAGAGATACACTGAAGTTGATATAAAAAACATGCTGGAATTTCTAAAAGACAATATATTTGTAATGTTCGAAGACGTGATCTTTCAACAAACTGTCGGCATTCCTATGGGAACCAATTGTGCTCCTTTATTGGTCGACTTGTTTCTTTATTCATACAAAGCAGACTTCATTCAGAAACTGCTGAATCAAAAGAAGCTAGCGGTGTCCTTTAATTTGACATTTAGATATATCGACGACGTTTTGTCAGTTAATAATGACAATTTTTATACATATGCCAATGCGATATATCCCAGCAAACTAGAAATTCTTACTATAGACACAAAAGACGTGAAATTGGCAACTAAGCTATACGACAAACGCGACGATTTCGGCTTTTCCATCGTCAATTTTCCACATTTTAGTAGTAATATCCCTCAGTCACCCGCATATGGAGTTTATATTTCACAAATGATCCGATATGTTAGATTTCATATACAGAGGTAAACTTCTCACTGACAAATTATTGACACAGAGATATCGAAAACTGCGTTTAATGTCAACGTTCCGCAAATTTTACGGTCGGTATAATAGACATGTTTGCGACTACTCTGTTTCACTAAGTGAAATGTTGAGTTGCCTTTTCGTTGGCGGTTGTTGAGACGTCTGTACCAATTGTGACGAGGATAGACTCCTCACGTGTTTCATTGGACTTGACTATGGACTCACGGCGGGTGTGACCGGTCGACAGGGGTGCTTACTCCTCCATGGCACCTGATCCCACCTCTTGGTTTCCAGAGATCCGTGTTTGTCCATTTTTACCTGATTTTACCAGTCATATGCGGGTGACTGAGGGATATTACTATTTAAATGTGGAAAATGTACGATGGGAAAGCCGAAATCGTCGCGTTTAGCTTCGTTGCTAATTTCCCGTCTGTTTTTATATTAAGTAAAATGTCTAAGTATGAAGCGTGTGTGCTTGATTCTGTTGTATCTTTAATTTCTAGTTCGCTAGGATATATCGCATTGACATATGTATGAAAATTGTCATTATTAATTGACAAAACACCGTCGATATATCTAAATGTCAAATTAAAGGACACCGCTAACTTTTTCTTCTTTTGATTCAGCAGTTTCTGAATGAAGTCTGCTTCGTATGAATAAAGAACAAGTCGGCCAATAAAGGAGCAAAATTGGTTCCCATAGGAATGCCGACAGTTTGTTGAAAGACCACGTCTCCGAACATTACAAATATATTGTCTATTAGAAATTCCAGCATGTTTTTAGTATCAACTTCAGTATATTTATGTGTAGAGTGAGAGTGGTGTTTGACGAAATAAGTATCCTGATAGTCAATCACTAGATATTTAAATTTTCGGGTACCACGTCACACCACAAAACATCCACATCAACATAACACCATGATAAATACAAAATAACTCACTAAATGCACCACAACCCACACGTTAAATCAATGAAACATAATTAATTACACTCCTCCACATCCAGCTTTTAAATACAACTATTACACTAACATACCAACATAGTTTGCTACATAAACAAATGATATTGGTAATGATTACCCCGACCTTTGAGTGTATTACAGTGTTTTGTTTGTTATAGTTACATGTGCAGATAGAACAATATTTTACGTATAAAATAGCATAAAGCGAAAAAGGACAAAAGAACATTGAAATATGGATTATTTACAAGAAATTGGATTACCTTGCCAGATATATATCAAGAGATTATGTATGGTTTGATATTTGTGATATATTTAATTTTGTTGATTTAATTAGCATGGAGAGAGAGAAAGAGAGAGAGAGAGAGAGAGAGAGAGAGAGAGAGAGAGAGAGAGAGAGAGAGAGAGAGAGAGAGAGAGAGAGAGAGAGAGAGAGAGAGAGATAGAGAGAGAGAGTATCTACATGTATATAGGTGGTAAAAGTTAGCTAAATATAGGCTAAAAAGCATGAATACCTTTTGAATATTTCGATTCAACCTTGGCGTAAATTTAAAGACAAGAAAACAGCAGTACAAAATATGGACAGAATCAGCAAATGTGCAACGCGAGGTTCGGTCCTTTTGATAAGAATAATTTACAGTTACATTATGATCATCTCTCGTCCTAAGTTTTTTATTTCATATTTCTATTTGTAATAAAAACAGGTTTTGTTTAAAATGTCAATCAGGGTTAGGACACGCATTGCAAGAATTATTTATTATCACAGCGCAACTAAAACTTTACAAATACCAAATACAATTTCCGTACGTATTTTCACTCTTATATTTCAGACAAGTACTACTGGAACATCAAAGGAAGCGAAAATGTTCAACATGCTTCTGTCGTGTATCATATGTGTTTTATGTTGTTGTACCTCTGTCAGCGGCACTTGTATAAGTTCGTGTTCGAATGTTCTTCGTTGTTCCTGTCCGCTTCAAACGGATTGTGTTTTGAAATACCAAAATGCAACTTTCAACGACACGCTTGATATCCCATATTATGTTAAACATTTGTGGTTATTCTGGAAGAATATATTTTCAATGCAAACGTAATGTAAATTTAGATAAAATGATTATTTTTATGCCTTTCTTAAATGTCTATTTTTTGGTTGTTGTACTTTTTATATATTAATCGTTAAAATCCTAAACTTCAAAATGTTTACGAATTCAATGATATTTTTTTAATTTTCAGGGATCTCAGTGAAAATGGAATTACGGACATTAACGTGTTGTTTTCGGAATATAATCCAAACATCACAATTATGTATCAATGTGTTTAGAGAATTGATAACAGAATGCATAACTCCTTAGGTTTCATATTTTTTCTCTTTCACTCATTTATGAAATCGATTCACTTTTAAAATTTTCATTTGCAATATCTATTAAAATTCCAATATATATGCAAATTTATACTAATAGTAGGATAAAAATGATTAATTCAGTATTGGAATTATTATAATGATACACTATATTCAAAGAAACACTATTTTGTTGCTTACTTTTTTAAGTTTTATGATAAGACTGATGCCCCTTATTTTAGAAATCTAAATGATTTTAAGATAATTATAAATCAGTATGAGTATTTTTATTCCATTTTAGAGACCTAAGTTACAACAACATCACTGTCATTTCGGGAAATGCTTTCACACAGTTTCCCGGTTTATTAGAACTATGAGTACTTATTTAATTTTAGTTGCGAATTATTTATATACCAATTGGATACCAATTGCAAAATTTATAAATTTCTGTTTTTTCGTAGAAAGGACATAGTTAGCATCTCGGTTGAATTTTACTTACAATTACATCGACGACGTTCTGTCTATATATATATATATATATATATATATATATATATATATATATATATATATATATATATATATATATATATATATATATATATATATATATATATATATATATATATATGAATAATTCTGAATTTCACAAATTAACTCGGTCACAAGTGTTCTGTTTGAGATAAATGAAACAGCAATGACCAACACATCTGCTTGTCACCTAGATTTATTCCAGTCGATTGGAAACGACGGTCTACTTCAAACCTGTTTTTATGACAAACGCGACAATTACAAGTTCCACATTACGAACTTCCCGTTTCCGAGTTGTAAAAAATCTGTCTATCAAAAGACGTTGACGGGTGTACCATGCTATCAGAAGGCTTTGACGGGTGTACCATGCTATCAGAAGGCGTTGACGGGTGTACCATGCTATCAGAAGGCGTTGACGGGTGTACCATGCTATCAAAAGACGTTGACGGGTGTACCATGCTATCAGAAGGCGTTGACGAGTGTACCATGCTATCAGAAGGCGTTGACGGGTGTACCATGCTATCAGAAGGCGTTGGCGGGTGTACCATGCTATCAGAAGGCGTTGACGGGTGTACCATGCTATCAGAAGGCGTTGACGGGTGTACCATGCTATCAGAAGACGTTGACGGGTGTACCATGCTATCAGAAGGCGTTGACGGGTGTACCATGCTATCAGAAGGCGTTGACGGGTGTACCATGCTATCAGGAGACGTTGACAGGTGTACCATGCTATCAGGAGACGTTGACAGGTGTACCATGCTATCAGGAGACGTTGACAGGTGTACCATGCTATCAGGAGACGTTGACAGGTGTACCATGCTATCAGGAGACGTTGACATGTGTACCATGCTATCAGGAGACGTTGACAGGTGTACCATGCTATCAGGAGACGTTGACAGGTGTACCATGCTATCAGGAGACGTTGACAGGTGTACCATGCTATCAGGAGACGTTGACTCCTCTCGGTCACCTGATCCTAGCCCGTTTGGTGTTTGCAATTGTTTTTCATGTTTAGGCAATTTATATATTCTGTTTATCGTATTCTAATGGACAATTAAATAGCTTTTAAGGTATTTAAATCCTTTTATGCTTAAATTCGACTAACCCTGGCAGAGTGAAACACTAATATATCTGGGCAATAAAAGTTTCTTAAACAAATTGTAACAGAAGCTGAACAAATGATGAAAGCCACTGCTGGGTTCGATATTATTTAATCTCCATATGGTATTTTATCCTACAAATACATATGATACAAACTTGTACAAACTTTGTAAACTTGTTACAAACTATAATTTGTGTAACAATTAAAATAGATATTATAAATAGATAAATAACCTTAAATTATCAACATCATTATAGTAAAAAGTTCATTACAATAACAATATAATGATGTACTTTATGGAATGTTATTGACAATAAATTTGATTTTAATAATAATAATAATAATAATAATAATGATAATAATAATAATGATATAATTGCCATTTTTGATGTTAAATTTAATAATCTAAGTGTAATATAGATAACCCATATAGTGTCCTAGTTGAACTTCCATATATATATATATATATATATATATATATATATATATATATATATATATATATATATATATATATATATATATATATATGATAGAGTAACTAAACACAATATCATAAAAATGACCCAAATATCGTTAAACACATACATGGCTCGAAATCAATAATTGATATCGGTATATTATTTAAACATAAATAAATAAAAATCATATATACCCATTTGAGAAATGGAACCTGCCGATCACACAATCTCTCGGCGTTGAAATTGTTTGACAATTATATATCTGTTAAAATAAAACAAAAGTCTAAAACTTTTGTTCTCTGTATGACATAATATAGGTGTACAGGTAGCTGAGTACAGTATAGCAACAGCTGATATTAAATGTTTAAACAGAGTTACCGAACTTGGCTATTAAACGAATGTTCCTTACATATATATCGCATAGTATGTTTTAAACAACTATTTCAATAAATAATGTTATATGAAAAAGTATTCATATTATGTATAATTTCAACACCATTAAATATCAATCTCTCAATACAATATTAAACACTCGAGATAGTCAAATTACACATTTAACACATTTAACAAATAACACGTTTAACCGGATTTATATGTAAGTATTCAAATATATGAATTATGCTACATCAAGTAATATAAAATAAAATAAATGTTATATAAACTTACATACAATGAATGTGACTGAGGCTAAATTGAGCAAACTGTAATGTGCGGGTAAGTCTTATAGACCAATAGAAAGCAAGTATAAAATATTACCCAATCAAAATAATAATTCCCTATGACGATTTCAAAACAGGAAGTAGACTATCACGTGATTAGTAATTACTTAAACAAGTTTTAAAATAGACACTAAAGAATATACATGGGAGATAATCCACTAGCAATATATAACAGGAGATAAAAATGAAATCTGTTGACATGTTTAGAATTAATTTGAAATATAAAATAAAATAAAGTTACTTGACTGCATCCCTATTACAAAATAAAAAAGATAAAAAAATCGACTAACACGAATTAATACGGATTGTCCAACAAATACTCACATACACGTGTTATAAAAATTAGACCCAATTTATTTTATGCATCTCATTTGTTCATCATGCAGGAACTTGACAGGTAATTCAATTGAAACGTTCGGAGAAGGTGCATTCACAAACCTAGCGGACCTTGAGATATTGTAAGTATACCGCCCTGTAAAAGTATAAATGTTATCTACAATACTTTAAAATTGACAATCATAAAAGTATATCAACGAACGTATTATGCATGAAGACATGAGTTTGTCAATATCACGTTTTAAAAGGGAATACAAAGTAATGCCAATACTAAAAATATTTTCTATTTTAATAAAAAGAATATTTGAATTGGCGTGAATGTAATAGATAGATAAAAAATTACGAATTAAGTTTATGTTAATTTCAATTTTTAAGATAGCATCCGATTTAATGAGTGCAAGTGAATTCTATTTAGATCCAACACCAAAAGGTGCTCAGTTTTAATTTTGTTTATAATAAATGCGTTTATCTCATTCATCTGTCTTAAGCTTGTCAATACCTGTGCCTCTTGTCAAAGACAATGTTGACACAGAAGTCATGGTTTCAAGTATTAAGCGACGGCATACGGTTAGATCTACTGCTTGTGGCAATGAAACAATTCTTCCATAATATTATGATATAATTATGAATAATACTGGGCTAATATGCCCCTTCTCCCTTAGAGAATGCAAACTTTTACTTGCAGATTATATCAGTGATAATGGAATCAGGGTCTTGTTAATTAAGTTACATAAGTTTAATACATATATAATTTCCATTTTCAAAATTACGTACATGTATATATTTTGATATAGGCCTACCGTTAATGTCAGAAGATCAGTTTGGTTCCTTTGATTTTCTCGAGTTGCAACAGGCTGTATAATATTAATGCGAGAAAAATGCATTTTATATCAGAACTGAAACAAATTCATTCATTTATTTATTTGAAATGTTGGCTTTTTATACTAACGAAGAGAAAAGCAAGGACAATACCTTGAGATAAAATGTTTTAGTCTATATGTAATTAATTGATGATTTATAATGGTATACATCCAACATAAACACATGTACAACAAAAGATGCAAGAAAAATATAATGTAAAAAAAATAAAATTAATCAATCATATCCGCTCTTTACCATTCAGTTGTAAATTTTTCAATTTTCCAAGCACCAGAAAACTACATATGAAGAGAATATTTGGTAAATGAGTTTCACTGTATCCATCACTTAAATTGAATGAGAAACATGAACTGTCTGCCAGATACCTCTATTTTGAAATGTTTAGGACACTACAGAAAACTTAAATGTCCAGGAATCGGGGCTTTTTGTAGTTACGAAGTATTCTTCTACAGGTTTTTCTCCTGATGCCATCGTTACTAAATCATGCTGTGGGAAAGGTTTGCTTGAGATCTACAGTTCTGCAAATAAGAATGTTTCTCCTACAGGAACATGCTTAATGTGATGAAAACTGTCAGGTCAGCATAAATAGGATTCAGGAATCTTGCATTTTCTGTTTTGCATCTGTCTGTTTTCCTCCCCACAAGTTGGGAAAATGTAAATGACTGGGTGATGAATACCAGAAATTTAAAATTGTTGTAACTGTAAGTACTGTTGGTGACAACCTGACCTGTCAGTATTTATAGCTGCTGAATGAAAATTCCTATGAACACAAATACATTTCATGAAATCTGGTAAGTTTCCTGATGATCCAGTATTTCTCATGTTTTGTCTGTTTGATATTTTGTCTGGTGGTAAAACACTCCAGTTTTTAAGCATGTCCAGTATAGCTGATATAGAGATGACCACTTTAATGTTCCCAAAGACAAAAATGAATTTATATATATATATATATATATATATATATATATATATATATATATATATATATATATATATATATATATATATATATATATATATATATATATATATATATATATATATATATTAATGAAATAAAATATCAGATGAAGAAAAAATAATTCTGATAGATTTCCAGTTTATATCCTTTGCAAATAAATCGCAGACAAGTTATTTTGAAAATGAAATCTAAATAATTCACTTTTTCAATCAATTTCCAACGCATTGTTTAAAGGAGCCAATGAATTAATTTAAATGACATAAAATATTCAGATAATATAATACTGCTGCACTAACATACTAACATTCTAATATAAATCATCTGTAAGTGAAATAAATTTTGGGCATTGATTCAATTATTGTCCTGTCAACAACTCATTAGAGCAGGTAAAGTCATTGATTATTAAATTTGTTAAATTTCTTATCTAACAATCCAAATCAAGCATTTTTTATGAAATATAAAAGTATGTAATATATGACTATGATGCCTATTCAGCTTATTGTAGTATTGGATATTATAATAGATCTATTAGGCCTATAACAACAATTGGTTTTGAATGGAAATTGAAATTTCAAAAGACATATTACAATATAAATTCGTAAATGATATAATGAGAACGAGAAATAGTTTTACCAGAGTTTTTACCTTGGCAAAGTGTCGTTTAGGTTGGGGCGTACCTGCTTGCCACCTTGGTTCATACTCAAAGTCGGCCCTTTGCCACTGAAGTTTCCCAACTGTCATGCAATTTCTTGTTCTATGTCGCAGGGAAAGCAAATAAACGAACAGACTCCATGTATCCATACATTTGTTTCTCTCTCTTCTCCAATTTACACCCTTATGAGAGACAATGGTTGTGAGGCATTTGAATAATTGAACAGGCAGTCGGTACAACGTAAACAGGCAGTCAGTACAACGTAAACAGGCAGTCGGTACAACGTAAACAGGCAGTCGGTACAACGTAAACAGGCAGTCGGTACAACGTAAACAGGCAGTCGGTACAACGTAAACAGGCAGTCGGTACAACGTAAACGAATTCAGGGTAAACCGCCATGCTGACTGCCCCCGTTTTGGTTTATATTACGTGACTTGGGTAAACAATAACTTAAAAGATCCGAACGGACTGTGATAACCGGCTAATATGTATCAGTGTGTCATTTAAAGTTATTTTTGAATTCTTAAGGAATTATTTCATCGCAGTCATGCGTTAAGATACAGTCGTCCATATAAAACATTCGAATGTTGGCCTATGGTTATCAATAATTATTTTATACGCTGTGCTAAGAAAGGAGATGTCGAACTTGATTCTCTTTCAAAGTCGATCAGTAATGTTGTTAAACGAAGAATTCGACAACTTAAACATTCTGTCAACACAAAACACAATATAATATTTCGTGACTGATATTGTCAGAGAACTTTCCCGTCTCCATGAAAATTTTATCATCGTTTATGCTGACAGAGCATCTAACAACTTCACATTTGTCTGCAGACGATACTACTTCAGCATCCCACAAGAGGAACTGGGACTAAACACACTTCCTGGAAATCTTACATAATCTCTAACCGATTTCTCTACCTCTGAAATATTAGATAATCATAAATTCGTTCTCGCTTCGTTTGGAATACCCACAAGTGACACGGAGATTGAATTGCCATATATTTATTGGATTCCGAAGATGCACAGAATTCCCTATAAATACCGCTTCATTGCTGGGTCATCTAAGTGTTCCACCAAGCCTTTATTTATTTTGCTTACCAAACTTCTAACACATATTAAACGAGGTATTCAGAAGTACAGTACAATGGCCTACTCAAGAAGCGGAGTCAACCCGATGTGGATCCTAAAGAATTCAAAGGAAGTTTAAAATCTCCAACTTTCAAACATATTACAAGCGTCAAGTTTTTTTTATTTTTCGACCCTTTGCAGAACAATCCCTCATCAAAAACTCAAAAAACAGATTAACATCTATTATACAAAACTCTTTTGTACACAAAAAATGGAATTCGCAGATATAAATATTTGGTGTAAGGTCACGAAGAACCTTATTTTGTCAAGGAACACTCTGATTCCAATAAGAAGTACACTGACCACGATATTACCAAGATGCTGGAGTTTCTTGTAGACAGCATCTTCGTGGTTTTTGCGAGAAAAGTTTTCCAGCAGATTGTCGGCATTCCAATGGGTACCAATTGTGCACCTCTCTTGGCTGACATATTTCTGTATTCATATGAAGCGGAATTTATCAAGTATATGCTCTCCAAAGGAAACAAACAGTTAGCCTCTCCGTTCAATTTTACTTACAGGTATATCGACGATGTTCTATCCATAAATAATTCAGAATTTCAAAATTACCTCGGCCAGATATATCCTGTTGAGCTAGAGATCAAAAAGATGACAGAGAGCAACACATCTGCTTCTTACCTAGATTTACTCCTGTCGATTGGAAAGGACGGTCAACTTCACACATCCTTATATGGCAAACGAGACGATTTCAATTTCCATATCACAAACTTCCCGTTTCTAAGTAGATAAATTCCATCTCCTCCTGCCTATGGCGTTTTCATTTCACAACTTATACGTTATGCCAGGGCATGGTCTTCTCATGAATGTTTTATTCTGAGAGCTAAACGACTAGCCAATCAATTATTTACATAAGGTTACACTGTTGAACGCTTTGAGTCGTCGTTTAAGAAGTTTTATGGTCGATTCGGGGATCTTGTTTAAACATTATGAAGTCCCCCTCTCAGAAATATTAGATAGTATTCTGGATCACGGCCACAAACAGTAACGCCGTTTCACCAATTATGCTTTTCACCGAACTTTTTACCGAATTTCACCCGTTCATCGAACTAGAAATGTTTCCATGGAACATTTGCGACGCGTGTAGCATGCCAGATATAAAAGGAAAATTACCGGAACCGGCGCTTGATCTCGAGTCAGGAGGGAAAATCGAAATTACATATCTCGACATAACCGGTTATATATATATATAGCCCACAACGGGCGCATTCTTTTACATTACACCTTATTCCGTCCACAACGAGCGCATAATTTTACATAACACCTAATTCCATCCACAACGGAGGCATACTTTTACATAACACCTAATTCCGTCCACAACGGGCGCATACTTTTAGGTAACACCTAATTCAATCCACAACGTGCGCATACTTTTACGTAACACCTTATTCCGTCCACAACAGGCGCATACTTTTCCTTTACACCTTATTCCGTCCAAAACGAGCGCATACTTTTACATAACACCTAATTCCGTCCACAACGGACGCATACTTTTACATAACACCTAATTCCGTCCACAACGGGAGCATACTTTTACATAACACCTATTTCCGTCCACAGCGGGCGCATACTTTTACATAACACCTAATATCGTCGACAACGGAGGATACTTTTATATGACACCTAATTCTGTCCACAACGGGAGCATACTTTTACATGACACTTAATTCCGTCCACAACGGGAGCATACTTTTACATAACACCTAATATCGTCCACAACGGGCGCATACTTTTACATGACACCTAATTCTGTCCACTACGGGCGCATACTTTTACATGACACCTAATTCCGTCCACAACGGGAGCATACTTTTACGTAACACCTAATATCGTCGACAACGGAGGATACTTTTACATAACACCTAATTCCGTCCACAACGGGCGCATACTTTTACATAACACCTATTTCCGTCCACAGCGGGCGCATACTTTTACATAACACCTAATATCGTCCACAACGGAGGATACTTTTATATGACACCTAATTCTGTCCACAACGGGCGCATACTTTTACATGACACTTAATTCCGTCCACAACGGTCATACTTTTAACGGGTCCACAACGGGCGCATACTTTTACATGAACCTAATTCTGTCCACAACGGGCTACTTTTCGTGACACTAATTCCGTCCACAACGGGCGCATACTTTTACATGACACCTAATATCGTCCACAACGGAGGATACTTTTACATGACACCTAATTCTGTCCACAACGGGAGCATACTTTTACATAACACCTATTTCCGTCCACAGTGGGCGCATACTTTTACATAACACCTAATATCGTCCACAACGGAGGATACTTTTACATGACACCTAATTCTGTCCACAACGGGAGCATACTTTTACATAACACCTAATTTCCGGGCGCATACACATGACACCTAATTCGCCACAACGGGAGCATACTTTTACATAACACCTAATATCGTCCACAACGGAGGATACTTTTACATGACACCTAATATCGTCCACAACGGAGGAGCATATGACCTAATTTACCACAACAGAATACTAATATCCGTCCACAACGGGCGCATACTTTTACATAACACCTAATATCGTCCACAACGGATACTTTTACATGACACCTAATTCTGTCCACAACGGGCGCATACTTTTACATGACACCTAATTCCGTCCACAGCGGGCGCATACTTTTACATAACACCTAATATCGTCCACAACGGAGGATACTTTTACATGACACCTAATTCTGTCCACAACGGGAGCATACTTTTACATGACACCTAATATTGTCCACAACGGAGAATACATTTACATGACACCTAATTCCGTCCACAACGGGCGCATACTTTTACATAACACCTAATTCAACCTCTGAATTTCAAAAGGACTGTTTTGTCCAATATTCATCCGATTTTCATATATATATATATATATATATATATATATATATATATATATATATATATATATATATATATATATATATATATATATAGTCAACAACGGGCGCATACTTTTACATTACACCTTATTCCGTCCACAACGGGCGCATACTTTTACATAACACTATTTCCGTCCACAACGGACGCATACTTTTACATTACACCTTATTCCGTCCACAACGGGCGCATACTTTTACATAACACTACTTTCGTCCACAACGGGCGCATACTTTTACATAACACCTGATATCGTCCACAACGGAGGATACTTTTACATGACACCTAATTCAACCTCTGAATTTCAAAAGGACTGTTTTTGTCCAATTTTCATCCTATTTTCACATTGACTACAGCGATATATATATATATATATATATAACCGTTTTGTTGTTGAAAAAACAAGGTAGCTCTAATAATAGTTGGAAAGTCATACTTTAAGACAAATTTCTTAATAGAATGCAGTCACAGTCACAGTTGTTATCTGGTTGTTTTGTCGTTATAAATTTGAATTTAAAATCATAACAGCACGATCGACCTATACGGTTATTTCATTTGCAGCTAAATATATAAAAAGTCTCAGATATCAAAATATAAATCATTAGGATGTCCAGGATATAGGTACATATCTGGTGAAAAATGGACAATCACGGACCTGAATGTATTATTATCGACTTTGTCTTTTGTAAATGTTTCATATAGCACAATTGATAAACTAAGAGTGACTTATTTTCCAAAGATCTATCATTTAAAGAAAATGTCGCATTCTCCCGTGAACCTTTTTATTGAAAGTAGGCCACTAAACGAATCAATGATCAGAACTTTTCAAATTTCTGAATATATTCGCAGTTTAACAGGGTTATATCGCGTATCAGGTTTAAGTGGATTGACGTTCTGTTTCATGCTCCGGTGCCAGAAATTACAGAATTTACCATATTCAATAAAACGGATAAATTGAATATTGTAGGTGTTAGGCAATCTGCCATCTTAAATTTGTTCAGCTCCAAATATATTCACCAGAGGCTTTTTGTATCTGGGTATATACCTTAGCTTAATTTATGGTCGGATGGCCACTTTTGTCACCAGTAATATATCAACTCTAATCATTATTATTATTATTATTATTATTATTATTATTATTATTATTATTATTATTATTATTATTATTATTATTATTATCATCATCATCATCATCATCATCATCATCATCATCATCATTATCATCATCATCATTATCATCATCATCTCCATTATCTTCTTCTTCATCATCATCATCATCATCATCATCATCATCATTATTATTATTATTGTTATTATTATTATTATTATTATTATTATTATTATTATTATTATTATTATTATTATTATTATTATATTTATTATTATTATTATTATTATTATTATTATTATTAAGCATTGAAGATGATTTATTTTTATCGTTGCACATCAAGCAGTTTAATTGACATTTTTCCCAGAAAACTATTAACAAATCCACTGGACTGCAGATGCATGGAAGATTTCATTACATGGCTGAGAAATACAACAGAGATTACAGTCGACTCTGCTAAGTGTCATGCAACTAACATACAACTACTTGACTTTGTAGACTTTGGATCCTGTTCTGGTAAACATATTTTTAACTTTAAGATAAGTTTTACAATTGCCTACTTTATGTAACGAAAACAAAGTGAAACATTCCTACATACACCACGATATGTGTGAACATCATGATAGTTTAAAAAAACTTATTTTGCGTAAAAGAATGATGAATGAAGACAACTTTGTGATCAAAATAAAGTATCATAAGAGTCATTCTCGAGGAACTGGAACTGAATCATTGTTCTGTATTTGATGTTTTGCGACGAGTTTGACGTATCCAGCACCGAGACCAATATGCCAACTTCCACACTATCCAGCACCGAGAACATTATGCCGACTTCTACACTATCCAGCACCAAGACCATTATGCCGACTTCCACACTATCCAGCACCGAGACTATTATGCCGATTTCTACACTATCCAGCACCGAGACCAGTATGCCGACGTCTACACTATCCAGCACCGAGACCAATATGCCGACTTCCAAACTATCCAGCACCGAGACCATTATGCCGACTTCTACACTATCCAGCACCGAGACCAATATGCCGACTGCTACAGTATCCAGCATTTTGACTTCTATTGGTAAGGATGTCTACTAACTGGATTTTTCATCATGCAAAATTTATTTATGAATTTTTTGAATTTTCAAATGTGTAATTAGACATTTATAATACGTATGGTTCAAGTGTGTGAATTTAGGCAATACGTTATATATATTAAAGTAATTTCAAATGCTCCATTGTAGGAAAACATTTTAGATTCTAAATTACAGAAAGTGCTACAAATTCTTATAGAATCTTACTTAGGTGTGTTGAGTGGAACATTTCCAGCGAGTGGAAAGAATCATCTGGTTATCCAATTTAATTTGTCTGCTTCTTCTTTTACTTCAATTCTACTTCTACTTCTAGTTCCGATTTGTATTTCAGATTCTTACCACAAGGTTTGAAATTTCCATTTTACTAAAACCACTTATGTTTGATTGATTTTCTCCCAAATGTTGATTAATGCATGTTTATGTAGGTCTTCGCGAATTAAGTCTGCATAACTATTTATGCACTGCATTCCAGAAGTCATAGAAGTTTTAGTAAAAAATTGCATTATGACGTCATAGCACCCATAGCTTGTCAATGTACTAGGGGATTTCAAGAAACTCATTCATCGTAAAATGGAAGAAAATTATGTGGAACATTGGGGCAGCATATCCTATACAATGTTAGGCACTGTTAACTCCAATTAAGAAACCTCTAAACAGACGTTTACAATTTAATCGGCGCCAGATATCGTCATCGTTTTTTAAAAACAAAACGCCCATATATTTCATATAATTTTGTTTCATACATCTGCAATGTATAGTGTTTTATTCCGTTTTTAATTTACAGAAACTACAACAGAATCGAATACATCTGTTACAGTATCAAATAGTTCCACGTCTGGAGACACAGCCACAGCATCATCGATCATAGGTATAACCGTGTCTGTATCTAAATATATATTTTATGTATCGAAGTACTATGCACTGCGCGAAATACTGCCCAGCTCTGTTTATTCTACTTTGTGGTATGAAACTATAATTGCACTACTCAAGAACATAATCTATGTGTACTGGGGTATTATGTATTTACAAAAGACAATGCTCATGCACTTCAATTAAGAGTCTGAGTCTTAAAACCTTATCTCAAATATAAAACATGGTAGATATATATTCTATAGTAATGAACCTTTCAAACAGTTACAAATTGAAAGGTTAGAGTTTCTTTTCGGCTGACATTGTCATTATATGAAGAGCAGATCATATTGTCACCTGTGGGTTTAAATCTGAAATGAAGCTACTATTATCCGATATGCCAGGGCGTGTTCAACATATGAACATTTCATATACAGATGTAAACTTCTCACTGACAAATTGTCACTGTAACAGTTGTGATGAGGATTCGTTCCTCACGTATTTCATTTGGACTTGACTGTGGACTCACGGCGGATGTGACCGGTCGACAGGGGATACTTACTCCTCCATGGCACCTGATCCCACCGCTTGGTTTCCAGAGGACCGTGTTTGTCCATTTTTACCAGATTTGCATCTATATCCTGGACATCCTAAAGATTTATACTTTGGTATCTGGGATGTTTAGTTATGATAGATTACACAGTGTATGGCATGTCGAGAGTACAAAAATAACACAGACGGGTAGCCTTTGGCGAGCGAACCTTGTATTCCCGACTCGAGACCTAATATAATATGTATTTAAAAACACTAACCGTTTATTTGTTTATCCTGCAATCAAAAATTAAACAAAATTCACAGCCCTCACATCATTGTTATACGTTTAATGGTTATCATTCAACACTGAATTTAACGTAGGAATTTTTAAGTATTTGAAAGCAAATGTCATGTGAACATGCTCTAAGTAGAGCCAAAGCTTTAAATTTCCTCAAAATTCAATCAAGTGAAATGAGACTCGGTAGATGAAAGTTTGATTAATTTGATTAAGGTAACCAATTTATAGTTTAACTAAGATTCTTTCGAGGGACTAGTAGATAATGGTTCAGCCAGAATGTAATTACTAATACAGCAGCCCCCACAAACGGGTTGTAATCTGTACACGTGCGAAAGACACGGGCTGTATATGGTCAATGCCAAAGAACAGCTATAATATATTGATCAGCTTACTTCTGGTGCTAATTGGAGGATAATCTCACTAAAATCAGCGCTTAATCAAATACCTGCACCTGACTGACTAATATAAAATAAATGTTCTATCTGATTTTCTTTTCAGTTGGCAGTGTGTTTGCAGCCATTTTCCTCATAGTTATTATTGTTTTAGTCGTCATATTTGTGTACAAGAAAATTAAATCAAGAACAAAGGTGACCCCATTAATGTGAAGCAATTGGTGTTGGATAATATAGATCGACACGAACACAGCTGATCGACTGTCTACTTTTGGCATAAAACAAACGCATAAACCGTATGTGTGTGTGTAAAAGAGAGAGGTAGATAGATAAAGAGACGGTCAGACATAAAGAGACGGTGCCAGACAGTGTTTTTCTCTTTTTTGTTGTTTTACGCGTGTGTGAATATTTTAAAGCATCTGTTGTGATCCAATAAATATTTATTAGAGAGAGATCGATTGAGAGACGTATGCCGACAGAGTGAGAGAGAGTTGATGCGATGAGACGAGACGCTGGAGAGTTTCGGAAGATGTTTTCTATATGTCCAGATGAGATGCGAGATGACTTTTTTAGATGTGAAGTTCAGCAAAAACAATCAAGTAAAACTTTTCACTACGTTCGTGCTACTTATTTGTACTATTAAAATAACTTTTTTGAGAAGTTCAGAATGTGTACTACTACTACTACTACTACTACTACTA